>JAOXYA010000016.1:30552935-30563888 GCA_028565675.1 Sorex palustris | reverse complement strand
CTTGCCAGGCTTTGCCGTGCGGGCGAGATACTCTCAGTAGCTTGCCGGGCTCTCTGAGAGGGGCAGAGGAATCGAACTCGGGTCGGTCATGTTGGCTATGTGCAAGGCAAACGCCCTACCCACTGTGCTATTGCTCCAGTCCAAACCAAACATCTACTGATAGTAAATCATAAAAAGATTTTAATTTTTCTGGCCAAAGCAAAACAGTGGGTAGGGCGCTTGTCTTGCACACAACTGACTTGGGTTAAATCCTCTACACCCCATGTTTTTTGAAGCCCCAACCAAGAGTGATCCCTGAACACAGAGATATAATTATGCTCTGAGCACTGCTGGGTGTGGCCCCCAAAAAACAAATCAAAAGGGTTCAGAGATAGTACAGTGGGTAATGTGCTAACCTTGCACGCCACCTACCTGAGCTCCTTCCTCTGCATCCCTTATCTTCCCTCAAGCACCGCCAGGAGTGATCCCTGAGCGCAGAGCCAGGAATAAGCCATGGCTCGGCTGGGTGTGTCCCAAATACCAAAAATAAATAAAATTGAAATAAGCTAGGTTCTAGAGAATGCTTACTGTAGATGGGGGTGCTTCCTTCTCCGGCCTGCTCCCTGCCTCCCAACCTGAGCCTCCTATTGTCTCCCTGACCAGCACCAAACCCGGGAGCCCAACCTCACTCACTTCCGGCCCCCACATCCCTGTCCGCAGCTCTCCCGGGAGAGGCGGGGGTGGGGAATGCGCCTTCTCCTCCCTGACCTGAACGTCCGCGTTGCAACCGTGGCCTCCAGCTCCCTCTCCTGGTATCCGAGAGAAGTGCAGGGGGATTCTGCCAGGTCCCTAAGCTGTCCCTCCCTCTGCTTTAGTGCTCCAAGTCTCTCTGGGACTTGCTTTTGCCCTGTAATGACCCTGGTTGTGGGGAGATCCCCCCTTCTCTAGGCTTCCTCTCCCTGCAAAAGCCTGTCAGCTCAATCCACTGTATGGTGGTGTATTGGCTTTTTTTTTCGGGGGTGGGGTGGGAGTCTGGGCCACATTGCTCAGAGTTTACTTCTGGCTCTGTGCTCAAGGATCGCTCTTGGTGGGGCTTGGAGGGCTGTGTGGGGGGTGCCAAGAATCAAACCAAGGTTGGTCACGTGCAAGGCAAGTGCCCACGGGGCTGGATAGATAGTACAGTGAGTGGGACGCTTGCTCTACATTCAGGGGTTGATATCTGGCACCCATAGGGTGCCCTGAGCCAGGATTGAGCCCTGAGTACCACCCAGGTATAGCTCAAAACATCAAAAACCAAATCAAACCAAACCCAAAGGTAAAGTCCTGACCCACAGCTCTCCCCCAGGCTGTTTCAAGAGAACATGTATTACTTTGTAATGAAAACATGGCATTCCTGATAAAATCTAGCTCCAGCTGAAAAGTAAAACACATAATGAGTCATTGGGCACAAATGCAAGCACCCCCCCACACACACATCCTTCCACGGTCTCTTACAACCACGCGCGCATGCGTGCGCGCGCGCGCACACACACACACACACACACACACCCTTCCACGGTCTGTCCTGTCCACCATGAGTGGGTGGACACAAGCGCTTCTTGCCCTGCTGCTAGTACAAGTCATCACCTGGGTTGGGGCCTGGGGCAGTTGGTCCTTTGGTCACTTCTCTCCCTAGTCCAACTTCCTCACTGCCCTGGCTGTGGCCATCACTGTCCTTGGGTGTCAGGGCCAGGGCAGCTCCATTATGGACAAAGCCAGGAATGTAACACATTGGCCTGGCATCAGCTGGACACTGGCCCCTTGGGTCAAAGGGCACTGCAGGGTATCATGCACTGGACACAACCCTCTGAGGGGCTGCTGGGTGCAGAGGAAGGTGGGCAGCTGCCAGCCAAAGTTGCGGGTTCAGGCTCCCGAACCAGCGCACAGGTATAAAAAGGCTGTGAATGGTGGGTAGAGCACTGGCCTTGCACATGGCTGACCTGGTTCAATCCGGGGCACCCCATAGAGTCTCTGGAGCCCCATCAAGAGTGATCCCTGAGGGCTGAGCAGGAAGTCAACCCTGAGCACCACCAGGTGTGACCCAAAACAAAAAAACACCAGAACAGAAGGCTGAGAACTAGAACTGCTCTGGTCCAAAGCTTCTGCTGCCAATTTAGTGTAGTTCAGAAACAACTAGTTCAGTCTCCTGAGGTGGCGGTGGCTGGCATGGGTCAGCTGAGGGTCACCCGATGCGAAGCTCAGCCCCACCAGGAAGCACACCCGAGAGACACGACCGACACAAACATCAAAAAACGGCTTTTATTGACACGCCGGGAGCCCGGCCAGTGATAGGAGGGTGGGGGGTCAGGCGCGGCCCCACAGGGCCGGGGTTGGGGGGAGACTGGATGGCCATGATGTGTGAATAAGTTAGGGAGCCGAGGCGGCCGGTGCCGCTCACTTCATGCTCTTCACGAAGTCTTCGCCTTTCTTGATGGACGCTTTCAGCTCAGGGATGGCCTCGGCGATCATCTTCTCCTCGAACGGGGTCACTTTGCCAATACCCAGGTTCTTCTCCAAGCCCTTTTTCTGCAGGAGGGAGGAGGAAGGGGTCAGCTCTGCCCTCTCCCCCAGGACACTGCTGGGCCAGGCTCTGGCACTGGCACGGCGTATCCTGTTGGGGGGGGGCCTGAACCCGCACCTGCAGACACAGCGCACTCCCAGGGGCTCAGGGCCAACACAGGACATGGCTGCCCAGAGCAATGCCGTCCTGGCAAAGTCAGCATGGGCATGTGGGGCTGCAGCCTCTACAGATGAACTTTGACCCCAAGACCCTTTTTGGTTCAGTTTTAGGATGACACCCAACGGTGCTCAGGAATTACTCCAGGCAGAGCTCCGGGACCTATGGGATGTTGGGGATCAACCCGAGCCCAGCAGGGTAAGCCCTGCCCTCCAGAGTGGGGTGAGGGGCGCTCTGGGCTGGGGCAGCCTGGGGACCGACAGCCACAGCCTTTTCTCACCCATCCAGTGGTCTGGGCCACCAAGAAGGCAGACAGGGGAACACAGCAGACAGCTGTGCACACACACCCTCCCACTCCTGCACGAAGGAACCGGGGGCCGCGCACAGAACAATGGGCTGGGGCTCCCGGGACCCAAGGGTGGAGAAAGGCCCTCCCAGGCATGGTGCTCATACCCCCAGCAGCAGCGGGGTGGAGAAGTAGGTGCAGTCGGTCTCCTGGGACTTCACGAAGGAGCACTCCACCACACCCGACTTGCCGTTCATCGCGTCCACGAGGGAGAAGACGAAGCGCGCACCCGCGTACGCCATGGACAGAGTGGCAGAGCCTAGGACACACACGGGCACAGACGGGCTCAGCCTAGCACGCAGCCACCTGGAGTCCCGCTGAGCTCAGCCTCCTGGCCAAGCCCTGCAGCTGTGACAACCCGAGCTCCCACTGGAGGCTGGAGGGTATCCGCCCGCTGCTCAGAGGGAGGAGGTCAGCAACCAGCTCAGCTGGCCTGGCCCCCACTGGCCCAGATCCCCCGCACCACATATGTGTCCGTGAGCCCTGCTAGAACTGACCCCGGGCACAGCTGGGAGTGGCCCTCAAACGAGGTGAAGATGTAGCCAGGTGGCACCGTAAGAAAAACAGCAAGACTTGGCCAGTCTTTTTTTTTTTTTTTGCCACACGTGGCAGTGCTCAGGTGACCATAAGGATGCCAGGGATTGAACCCAGGTCACTGAACCCAGGTCAGCCGTGGGCAAGGCCAGTGCCCTCCTGCTGTGCTACAGCTCCACCCTGCCCCCTCCCCCCCAGCCAAGTCTTTAACCCTAAAACATGCCGCCTCTGAGGACTTACCGGCCCCAGCCTTAGCCTTCACCACCTCCGTGCCGGCCTCCTGGATGCGCCCCGTGAGGGCAGTCAGCTGGTCCTGGGGGAAGTCCACCTTGGGGGTGCACTGCAAAGTCACAGCCACTGAGTCAGTGAGGCAGCGAGCCCCCCCGCCGCCTACCCATGTGCCACGATGCAGGGAAACAAGCCCTTTGGTTGAAAGCCGACTGATGGTGTGTGGTGGGTTCTGGGCAATTGACTAGTGAGATGCAGAAGAACACTACCAATGGTACAGAGAGCCACCCCGGGCATTGGTGCCTTGTGTATCCTGCACAGCGACGAAGAGGAAAGAGCCCTGTGCCGCCCCCCCACCGCCCCACGTTGTGGGAAGGTGCCCCCCACAGCACCCTGCACCCCCCCATCTGTGCTTTGGGAGAGAACACCCCAATGACGGGGCATGCAGGGCTGTGGATTTGGGGGTGCCCCTGCATTTCACCTGGGCCCACCCCCTTCTGAACAGCCTACATCTCTCCAGCTTTGTCACACGCGACCTCTTTCCCAGCAGCTTCTGGCCACTCGCTCTCCCTCTCACCGAGGCAGGACCGCCCCAACCTCCTGAGGCTCCATGCCCAGCCCACAGGAGACACGCACCTGGGAGATGAGGGGGATGATGGTCTTCCCGGCGTGGCCGCCAATGACTGGGACGTTGACTTTAGCTGGATCCAAATTCTGGCCATCAAAATGTGAAGCCGAGTTAGTCTCACCTGTCGAGCTCTTTCAAGCATCAGCCACATCTGACCCACCCAAGAACTGACGCTTGGCAAGCCCGCAGGACATAGAACCTGGTAAATGGCCCCTCAGTGCCCAACTCCAGCCCAGCCCAGCCGTGTCCCCTGGACTCGGGCCCGATGGCGACGGGACCCTGGAGCCAGGAGGCTGCCCCCAGAGCTCCCTGTGAAGTGTCACCGTCTCTCCCCCAAAGGAGCAACAAGCCTTACAGACAGCTGCGGGTCAGCCAGATCCCTGGCCCCCGTTTGGGCAGATTAAAAAATGATTCCAGGGGATTCGCAGTCTGTGATTCGGGGCCGGATACTAGGTGTGTGTCCAACTGGAGGTGAAATACACTGAAAACCTCTCCAGTGGGAGGCTTTGTTCGGGGTGGGTGGTGGGAGTCCTGCATCCTGCAGTGCTCAGGGGCCCTGAGGGGCCGGGGGGCAAACTGGCTCTCTCTGGCCAGAGTTATGGGAGGTGCTGGCCGCCTAGAGCAATAGATGACACTGCCCCCAGGGACAGCACACCTAAGAATCCAAGTGCCCTGTGGGTGCCCCCCACAGGGGGCCCCCCAGACGGGACCAGCAGGTCACTCACAGGCGCCCCAGCCATGCCTACCTTCAGCTCAGCAACAAAAGTGTTGGCCCTGACGATGTCCAGGGTGGTCACCCCAAAGATCTTGTTGGGGTTGTAGACGCCATGTTTCTTGAAAACTTCTGACGTGATGGGGATGGTGGAGTTGACCTGTGAATCGGGAGAGGCCTGATGAGCCTGCCTGAGTGGACGGCAGAGCCACGGTCCGAAAGGCCACTCCACATGGTGACCACAGGTGCCCCGAGCCCTGCCACCCACCGCCACCCCGGGCCTGCCCCTCGAGTACGAATGCTGTTCTGTGAGGAGGGGACAGAGAAACTCAGCACTTAACCAGGAACGATTGGGGAGGTCAGAGACCAGCCCCAGCCCACTGCCCAGGAGGGGACCAGAGGGGTCCCCCAAGCCCTGGGTGTGGGTGGTCAGCGAGAGCATGTGTGTCCTGGAGACAAAGGGGGACTAAGAAGAGCCCCCAAGACTGTGGGAGCCACCGGCAGGAAGCAGCCAGAGCAGGAGCCCCCCCCTGCCCCCCATGGGCACTCACCGGGTTGGCGATGACACAGATCATGGCCTCGGGGCAATGTTGGGCGCAGGCTGAGGCCAGGGTGGCCACGATGGTGGCATTGGTGTTGAAGAGGTCATCCCGGGTCATGCCTGGCAGAGACAGTCGCCTCAGGACACACGCTCCAGATGGGACCCCGGCACGCCAAACCCTTCACCGCGCCAAGCGGCGGGTCCCGCCCCCAGGCTGTTTTCAGGGAGACCGCGGCTCTCACCCCCCACAGTGAGCAAGGCTCACACACGCACCTGGTTTCCGGGGGACCCCGGCTGGGATGACCACCACTTCGCAGCCCTTCAGGCAGTCTGGCAGCTGCTCGGGTCCCAGGTAGCCTAGAAAAGCCCAAAGAGAGTGGTCACAGGCGGCACGGCCCGGGAACCCTCCCCACCGTCACCCGACAGGAGCCGTGGCCGAGAGCCGAACAGTGGGGAGGCGCGTCCGAGGGACGGGCCTATGTGGAGGCCGCAAGACACCTTCAGTCCCTGACAGACTTCACAGGAACCTTCGGAAACACCGCGAGCCCAGGGGAAAGGAGGGAGTGCAGGACACGGAGGGCAGAGAAGCCAGACAGGGCCCGGCGTGGCCGTGCAGCGTGTGGGAAGGCTGGAACCCTGCCGTGTGTGTGCTCCTATGCAGTAATGCCCCACGGGCCACCCATGTTGGGACAGTGACAGGTGGGTGTAGACAATGAAGGGCCTTGTGGGGACGGCATAGCATCCCCAGGGCGTCACAGGGCAGAGTGCCCAGTGCGAACACCCGGGTGGGCACGAATGGTGCCTGCATCCCACACTCATACCTTTCACGTGGGCTCTGGTCTCGATGTGGCTGAGGTCGGCACCCACACCGGGCGTGTGTGCGATGTCATAGAGCGTCAGGCGGGTCACCAGTGGGCTGTTCTTCAGGAGGAGGGAGAGGGGCTGCCCGATTCCTCCGGATGCCCCGAGCACGGCCACCTTGGCATTGCTCTGGGGAGAGGTAGAGAGGACATGTGGGTGGGGGAAACCGCGCAGGGCCCAAAGTCCAGCCGCCCTCCTAGAAAGCCTGGACGAGTGTGTGCAGACGGGGCGAGGGCCAGGCCACCTTCAAACAGGCCTGACAGGCTTTGCTCAGCCTGGAGGCTGGCATGGACCCAGCGGCTCCCCTTCAAAGGCGCTTGAAAAGCCACCAACGCCCACACAGACGTCAGTGGACTGCAGGGAGGTGCAGCGGGGGCCCGGCTGGGAGCCAGGTGACAGCACACAGGAGAGAGCACCCGGTCCGCCTTCTCAGTCTTCCGGGGCCCCGCTTCCTTCCTCAGGGCCCAGCTCTCCAGCGCTCTTGTGCCACTTCCTCGTGACTTGGGCAATTTTGTTTGGTTTGGGGCCACACCACACCCAGCAATGCACAGGGCTTACCCCTGGCTCTGTGCTCAGCGATCTCTCCTGTATAGGATGCCGGAGACCAAACCCGGGTCTGCAGCATGCAAGGCCAGCGCCCAACCCGCTGTACTATCACTGTTGCCCCCAAATCTACCTAAGTCTTACCTGTGGCACCCCTGGAATATCCTGGGGGCCTGCTAGTGGCTGGCCCTTGCCTATGCATCTCAAAGCTTGGGATGCACGGGATCAGATGTAGGAAGGCTGTTGGGACACCCAGTGGGGACCCCCCTCCATCCAGACCCCTGCAAGCCTGCAGGGAGTCACCATTAAGGGCCCTTCCAGTTCTTCCCTGCGTGTCCTGGGGAACCGTGACCGTGTGCTGGACGCTCTACTGACAGCGGCCATCTGGG
This sequence comes from Sorex palustris, assembly GCA_028565675.1. NCBI lineage: Eukaryota > Metazoa > Chordata > Mammalia > Eulipotyphla > Soricidae > Sorex > Sorex palustris. Next base: position 30,556,411 of record JAOXYA010000016.1, on the reverse strand, counting down.
GAGTCTGGAATGGAGCCGGGGCAGCAGGCAACAGTAACTCACTGAACTTTACATGGATGGTGGCGTGAGGTACTAATACAATTTTATGTGTACCTAATTCCAGATTTTAAAAAAGCCCCCCCCCCCCCAATTTGTGAGCCAGACCCAGCAGGGCTTGGCATGCCAGGATGCCAGGGATGGAAGCTGGGTAGGTCACATTCAAGGCCAGCACCTGACCTACAAAACTAACTCTCTGGGCCCAGAATCCAACCACACCCACCACCAGTGAACCCACCCCCCACCCAGGTCCCCATTGCTCTTCCCTGGACAGTCACATAGAAGTGGAATCACACCCCAAGTGTCCCCTCTCCCCCAGCACACTTCCAAGGCCCAACCCCATAGCGGCTCCCTGTACAGTTAAACACGCCCTTCCACAGCAAAACACGCTTATCCACCTATCCACCAGCTGATCAACATTTGGGCTCTCCCTGCTTTTTGCCTTAGCCCAACAGCTCTGAATATTCATGCCCAGCTTTGATGTGACTGTTTGACATTCCTTCGGGCGGATGCCAAGCAGGGACACGGGTGAGCTGCGTGCCGTTCCCCAGGGACAGCCCCGGCGTTAGGCTTCAGCTACAGTCCACCAGGCCTGGCTTCCTGCTGACCTCAAATCAGACTGAAATAAGCCAGTGACTTGGGCCAAGACATGGAGGGGCCAGTGTCCAGGCTGCAGAGGGAGGATGTGGCCCCCACAGTTCCCCATGGCGTGAGGGCAAGGTGGGACCCAGCACAGAGGAAGTATCCCCTGTGGGCAGGGGCCCAGGGGAAGGCCAGGAAGCTGTCTGGGAGAGGGTCTGCGAGGGGGTCAGGGCTGGGGCGTAGAGCAGTGGCGATGCTTCAGGTGGGACTCAGGGACCTGGGTGTGTTTGAACTGAACTGCAGGTCGAGGGCTGGTCAAGTCTGCACACACATGTGCATGTCCTGAGGGCTCAGGGCTAGGAACCCCAACAGCCATGCCAAACAGCGAGAAGGTCACTGAGGGCAGAGTCCAGGAGAACCAGCACCGTTGGGATAGAAGGGCAAGAGGCAAAGGCGAGACCGATGGAGACCTCAGGCCACTACCGTCACTTAGTAATGCATTTTTTCTTTATGGGTCACACCCGGCTATGCACAGGGGTTACTCCTGGCTCTGCACTCAGGAATTAGTCCTGGCGGTGCTCAGGGGACCATATGGGATGCTGGGAATCGAACCCGGGTTGGCCGCATGCAAGGCAAACATCCTACCCGCTGTGCTATTGCTCCAGCCCCTTCTTTACTTTTATTCTTTCTTTACTTTTAAACATTAAAAGTTTTTCAAGACACTTTATCAGATCGCATATAGCAAAAATAAATAAATAAATAAGAAAACAAAGTTGATAGAAGAGTTTATGGAAATGCATGACCTTTAGAGCCAATTGGAGAGAAGCTTATGCAGATGGTGCTTCTGTTTCTTAATAGAGCCCAGGCAGGTTTCAATTGGGTCTCTAGAACTTTCCTTCAATTCTCACGTTTTGCTGTGAGTTCACACCCCAAGTGAGTTCCCCTTGCCAATTACTTGTGCTCTCCTGAAACGAGGGCCAGTGAAGCCAGGGGAACTGATCATTGTTGAATATGCCCTACAAATTACGAATTTTTAAAAAAGCAGGTAATTAGCAATCGCTTTAAAATGTACATTTTCTAACTAATTTTGTGGGGAGTTGCTGAGGGGTTAGCCATACCTGGTTCTTCTGGAATTCCATCAGTGTTAGCTCTATGTGAACCAAGTGCCTTACCTCCTGTTCCTCCTCTATTATCCCTATAGCTCGATTTTTTTGGTTTATTTTTGTTCTACAGAAGAGTTAACTAGAATAGGGCTTTATAAGCTTTTTCTACTTGCAACCCCTTTTTGCTGAGAAATGCAACACAAGTGAGTACTACCAGAGGCACCTCATGTTTACTATGCATTTGATTTTGAATTAATTTTTTGTCATTGTGCATTCAGAAAACCTTTACTGTTGCCAGATATTCTGTGATACTCTCCTACATACATTCAGTTACCTATTCCCATACAGGGTAGTGAGTCACAATTTAAGAAGTAAAAAAAACAGAAGACTTATTCTACAGAATTCTACAGAAACTATTTGATTTGATGCACCACGATTTATAATACTGTTAATGAGACGGTTATTTAACTGTAATTTAACTGCTGAAGTATCAGTAGAAATAAAGTCTCATTTCCAACATACATGACTGATTAAAAATTTTAATCTTCCTGAAAATTATAAGACTCATTGAAAAGCTTTTCATAATTCATTTAAATAAGTCTATTCATAGTTTTGAAAATTAAATAAATTGATTGTTTATTCCATGTTTCTGGTTGTTGTCCATATTTTTTTGCTTTCCCATTAAACTGAACTGGAAGAAATATGTTTCTCTAGTTTTCAATAAATTTCAGTAAGTAGTAAACGGTAGAACAGATAATATTAAGGAATGATGTAGACATAAATTTATTTCAAATAACTTGAGTTCAGTCTTTGTCAATACTTTTTCCAGCTTTTCCAATACTCAGCAAAAATATATTTAAAAAATAATAGTTGGGGATGGGTGAATAACCACAAAAGTCATGGCTATGAACAAAGCTTAATGTGCAGGACTTGAATAAGTATCACTGTGAAAATAGAAGTCAAGAGAAGGTCACACTATTTGTGCTTCAGTTCTTTGGTTTGCTTTTAATCATATATCTTGGAATTGTTTTCTGAGCTTTCTTTAATGAGATTGTTTTCTGCTGCTCTTTTGTGGTAGAACACTTGAAAAACATAGCTAAATTTAGACAATGCTCTCCCGAGTTGCTCTTTTCAAGTTAAGATTAATGGAGGCCAATATTGTCCCCCTTCATCTTCTACCTCTGAACCTCTCCATGAGTGAGGTGAATTAGGCTATGAGATGACCCCGAGCTGCCCAGGGAATTAAAAGAAATCACCATCAGCGTGCAGGGTATAGGAAATAAAACTATCATTCACCACAGGAGAATATGTTTGCACTTACTGGTGTATCTTGTTAATGAAGTTCATTATCATGCTTCTCACTTATATATTTACTTGCTCCTTTATGTTTATTTTTAATTTCTAAGCTTATCTCTTTCTCTCATTGTCACTATATTTTGTTTCTGAATCTTGGAAACTGTATTTTAAAAGTCTCTTTAAGTGTAACAAAACCAAAGAATTAGGGGAATATAAAGTTAAATTTCTCTTAAGATAACTAAACAAAATAAGGATAGCCAAAATATTCATGCAAAATTATGATAGTTTTGTGACCAGAGTGATAGTACGGTGGATAGAGTGTTTGCCTGCATGCTGATGAACTGGATGACCAGGGTTTGACACCTGGTATCACATATTGCCCCCCAACCAACCTCACCACGATTGATTCCAGAGTAGAAAGCCTGGAGTAAGCTCTGAGCACTGCCAGGTGTGTGTCCA
>JAOXYA010000016.1:30540793-30552835 GCA_028565675.1 Sorex palustris | reverse complement strand
GGGGGGGGGGGGGGGGGGGGGGGGGGGGGGGGGGGGTGGGGGGGGGGCGAGCCCTGCACCCCTAGAGGCGCCCAGAGGGTGGGCGTGGCCTCTGGAAGCAGGAAAGGGGCGCGGTCTGCTGCTTCCCACCTCGGCCCCACCCCCAGCCCTGGCAGCACCCCAGGGGCCAGAAGTGACCGTCCTTCCTGATACAGGATCAAAGGCTGGTGGGTCTTCCATCATTACGTGTCCACGTTCTTGTCCGGAGTCATGCTGACGTGGTGAGCAGCTGGGTCTTGGAAGGGGGATTTGGCTGGGGGGGCAGCGCACCCACCTCGCTCTGCCTTCTGCCTCAGGCCCGATGGTCTCATGTACCAGAAGTTCCGGAACCAGTTTCTGTCCTTCTCCATGTACCAGAGTGAGAGCCTTGGGGGTCTGGGCGGCGAGGGTGGGCCTGTGGTGGGTCTGACTCGGTGACTCGGCCATCCCCTCCCACTTCCCCAGGTTTTGTGCAGTTCCTGCAGTACTACTACCAGAGCGGCTGTCTCTACCGCCTGCGGGCCCTGGGCCAGCGGCACACCATGGACCTGACCGTGGGTGAGTCAGGGCACCCTGGGGCTGGCCAGACGCGGTTGTGCCCCTTGCCGCTTGCTCCGTCTTACCCTTGCCCACCTGTCCACCCCCCCACCCCCTCCCAGAGGGCTTCCAGTCATGGATGTGGCGAGGCCTCACCTTCCTGCTGCCCTTTCTCTTCTTCGGACATGTGAGTTGGCTTTGGGCCCCTCCCGTGGGATCTCCACCTTCCCCCAGGTCTGGCCCCCTCCCATGTAACGTCCACCTCCCCCCCAGTTCTGGCAGCTCTTTAACGCCCTGACGTTGTTCAACCTGGCCCGGGACCCCGAGTGCAAGGAGTGGCAGGTGAGCCACCGCCCCCGGGGGGGGGGTCCTGGGGGACCCACAGCCGAGCCTCACCCCCGATTTCCTCCCCCAGGTGCTCATGTGCGGCTTCCCCTTCCTGCTCCTCTTCCTCGGGAACTTCTTCACCACACTGCGGGTCGTGCATCAGAAGTTCCACAGCCAGCGGCACGGCAGCAAGACGGACTGAGCCCCCTGCTGAGTGCTGGGGCTCCCCTTGTCCAGGCGGCTCCCCGGGGGTTGGGGATGAGCCGGCCTGTGTCCCCAGGCCACGCGGGGAGCGGAAGGCGGAGGCCTCAATAAAGAGAGAGGATGGGATGGCTCGTGTGTGCTCTCCCGAGGGAGGGGTCTGGTCCCCAATCCTGCGGACTCAGGGGTACCCCAGATCTCCTGGGCAGTAACCAGACGAGTACAGAAAACAGAAGTTTATTCCAAGGGCCAAAGGTTATTTAAAATTATTTACACTCATTGAAAATCATTGGAGGGGGCCGGGCCCCAGCTCAGCTGAGAGTCGAACCTTGAGCGGCTGCGGGGGAGTGAGGTGGCCGCCAAGCAGGGGCCACTCGGTGTGGCCCTGTGCCCTGGAGGCTCCAGTGGCACCTCCTGGAGGAGTCTCTGTCACCGGGCGACCCCCGGATGCTGGCAGGAGGGCGCGAGGAAAAGACAATTATACGGGTGGGCAAGCGAGTCTGTGGGGCAGGCGGGCGCGGGCCTAGCTCCAGACGTCCAGGGAGTAGCGGCCCTTGGTCATCAGCTTCTTGATGTAGTCCACGGCCTGGGCGTGCTCCATGGCCCCCAGCTCGGCCACCATGTCGTAGAAGGTGTTTTGCACATCCTTGGCCATGTTCCGGGCATCTCTGTAGCAGGAAGGAGGTGACACCGGGGACCAGACCCGATGGGGTGCCCCTTGCCTCCCTCCAGCCACACAGACGGGGCGCCCGGCGCCTGCTCACCCCTGCCCAGCCCTGGCACCCAGACGGGGCACCCGCCTACTCACCCGCACACGTAGATGTGGGCACCGTCCTCGTGGATCAGTTTCCACAAATGCTCCTTGTCCTTCTTGAGCAGGTGCTGGACGTAAACCTGGGTGGGGCAATACCCGTGAGCAGGGGGTCGTGGAGCCACCCTGCCCCCTGCCCGGCCCCACCAGCAGCAGCGCCCTCACCTTCTGAGGCTGCTCCCGGGAGAAGGCCACGCTGAGGCGGCTGAGGGCGCCATCCTTGTGGAACTGGGCCAGTTCATCGCGGTACAGGTAGTCTTCATCCGAGCGGCGGCAGCCGTAGTACAGCAGGGTCTCCCCGACTTCCTTACCTGCAGGGCCGTGGGCTGGGGTGAGCGAGGGGCCTGACCAGGCCTCCCCCAGGTGCCCCCCCCGCCCGGCCCACGGCCCCCACTCACCCTGCTGCTTCAGCCAGCCCCGCTCCTGGATGAAGCCCATGAAGGGGGCCACACCGGTGCCAGGGCCCACCATGATCACGGGCGTGGTAGCCTTGAAGGGCAGGCGGAACTGGGACTTGCGCACAAACATGGGCACCAGGGCCCGGCGCCCGTTGTCCCCTGCGGGGTCCTTGGTCCGAAGCCAGCTGGTGGCCACGCCCTTGTTGACACGACCGGCCTTGGTCTCGTACTCCACGGCCACGGCGCAGATGTGCACGGAGTTGGGGTGGACCTGAGAGGCGGGGAGAACCCGTCACTGGAGCCATGGCCACCTGCGGGCATGTGCCGGGGCCCCGCCCCACCCCGCGTCAGGCTCAGGCTGGGCCCACCTTGGAGGAGGAGGCGATGGAATAGTAGCGGGCCTGCAGGCGCGGCAGCAGTTCGCACAGGTGGTCGATGGGGGGCCGCAGGGACGGGTAGTCCTGCAGGATGGCCAGGATGTGGCGCCGGGCCTCCACTACCCAGCTCAGGTACAGCTCCTGGGGAGAGAAGGGGCTGAGTGGGGCGAGGGGCGGGACCGCGTGGGGGGTGCGGGGGGGGGAGAGGCTGGGAGGGCCACCCACCTTGCCCTCGCCCGAGGACGAGGCCATCTTCCGCAGCTGCTCCTGCTCGGCTGGCTCGGTCGCGTACTGCGCCAGCTCGTATAGCACATTGGTGCGTGGCGGGTTGGTGATGTCCAGGTAGTAGGTGAGGGCCGTGCGGTAGGTGGTCGGGCAGGGGAAGGGGTGCTTCTTGTTGGACTCCTCTGGGGGGAGGGAGGCAGGCAGGAGGGGGCTCAGCAGGGGGCCCTGGAGTCAGGGCTCTCGGGGGCCCAGGCCTGGGAGGGTCCCCAGAGGCCTTACTTCGGGGCAGTGTCCAAGAACTGTCCGGCCCTGCAGCGCCGTCTGAGGGGCCCCACGAGGCGGGGACAGGTGGGGAGCACTATGCCTGAGCCTCCTGGAGACCCCAGCAGAGGCCGCATGCGCATGGCCACTGTACCCCGCTACACCACACAGGGCAGTGCTGGGCCCAGACTAAAGGGGGGGTTCACGGCTCGTGAGGCCAGAGGAGACTGCTCGGTTCCTGAGCACTGTGCTGCTGAGGTGGGGGCACAGACCCCCTGACTCCTCCAGGCCAGATCTAGAGCCTCTGTTTGCTCCAGCACCTGAGGTGGGTCCTGTTGGACAACCTCCATGACACCTGGGGAGCCAAGGGGCCCGAGACCTAGCGGGGGTGGGTGGGAGGCGACGGCTGCAGGGGGCTCACCATCTAGGTTGTTCAGGGACATGACGACGTCCAGGTCAGCCCCCAGGATCTCGCCAAGCTGCTGGACCAGGGCAGAGTCGTTGGCCGGGTACACGGCTACGTGGTCGCCGGACTCGTACCTGGAGGGGGAGAGGCAGGGGTCAGGGGTGAAGGTGCGGGGGGCCGCCGGTGGGATCAGCCAGGGACGGGGCGCACCTGATCTTGGAGTCCGAGATGTCCAGTTCCAGGTGCATGAGGTGGCGCTCCCCGCCTTGGTTCAGCTTCCGGTTGATGGTGACGGCGGCCAGGAAAGGGTTCTTGGCATCGAAGGGGCTGCAGGGGATGGTCAGGTCAGTGGCTGCTGGTGCCCTTCTGGTCACACACACTGGGCACCCTGGAGCTGGCCTTGGTGGCCACGAGGACAGGGCAGTAGCCAGAGGGGCTCCCCAGACCCCCCAGGGTGGGCAGAGCTGGCACTCTGGCCCCTCATGCAGATGCCAGGAGGCCCAAGCATAGTGCGGGCACTGGGCCCTGGACAGGCTGCAGCATGCCGGCTCCCCAAAGGCCACAGACTGAGCAGGTTTCAGGGAGTCTTTGGTCGAAGTTCTGCAGCCCCACCCTGGCACAGGCCAGTCTCTGGCTGGCGTCCTCGGGGCCACGCACAGGGCAGCATCTGTCCCTGTCATGCAGCAGAGAAGAGACCAGGGTCCCAGGGTGTAGCCCGCACTCACGGTTTCTGGTTCTCATAGCTCTTCAGGCGGCCCATCTCGCCTGTGTAGACCTTGGCTGTGTCCATACCCGTGTGGACCACCAGCTCATACTGACGGATGCTGCAGAGGGGGGTGGGAGGTGAGGAGGGAGGAGGCGCTCCGTCCCCCCTACCCGGTCCTCCTCTCCCCTGCACATGCACTCACCTGGCTTCGTCACCTGTGGCCTCCACCCCAAAGTGCTCGCACACAGCCGGCCAGAACTGCTCCCGCCACGTGATGAAGTCCTCCTCCAGGCTGTGGGTGGGGGGGCGGGGGTCAGTGAGCCAAGCCCCCAGGCCTGCTCACCACTCTCCCCAAGCTCAGACAGGAAACGTCTCAAATGTGCGCGGAGGTTTGGAGCGGAGTCGGGGGGGGGGGGGCTGAGTGTGTGTGTGTGTGTGTGAAGGCTGCGGGTGGTGGAGCCCCGACACTTGCCGTCCGTCATCACCCCATCCCATCGTCATCACCCCATCGCCCGTGTGTGTGTGTGTGTGTGTGTGTGTGTATGAAGTTCAGAGCAGGGTGAGGAGTATGTGTGTGTGTGGGTATGAAGTTTGGAGCAGGGTTGAGGAGTGTGTGTGTGTGTGTGTGTGTGTGTGTGTGTGTGTAAAGGCCGTGGATGGCAGGGCCCCTGACACTCACTTGCCATCATCATCGCCCAGGCCCAGCTCATAGATGCGCCGGGCGCCCAGCTGCTCCAGCCGGCTGTCCACATACTTGCCCATGGCATTGAAGTGCTCGTAGGTCTTGTTCCCCAATCCAAACACCTGTGTGGGCAGGGGTTCGCTTGCGAGCCAGCCGGGGGGGGGTGGGGGGGTGGAGGCGGGCACCCACCAGGCAACCCTTGTCCAGTCGCTTGCTGCTGGACATGTCCAAGGCGACCGGGCAGCTGCCCACAGTGGACCAGTGCAGGTGACCTGGAACTACTCCGTGCTGGCCGGGTGGTCAGCTGAGGAGGCCTTGGCGCCAGGCTCAGCCTGCAGAGCCGCATCCGGACCCTCGCCCACTGGGTGGGAATACAAAGAGCCGGACACTTGCCTCCAGTTCCAGGGCCCGGGTTCGGGGGACTCACCGCATACTTGACCCCCGACAGGTCCACGTCTGCCTCCTGGAGCCAGTCATAGAAGTCCTGGGCATTGTCTGTCGGGTCCCCCTCGCCGTAGGTGGCCATGCAGAACACGGCCAGCGAGTTCTCAATCTCAGCCAAGCTGCTCAGGTCGGCCTGGGGGCAGTGCGGGCCCACCCGAGTGAGTGGGATTACCCTCGGACAGCTCCCTCCCTCCCTGGGGCCTGGGGGCAGGGCACTAGCCTCCGAGGGCTGGGTCTGGCAGGTGCAGAGGGGCAGGACCTGGGCAGCAGCCCTCAGACCCCGCACCCTGCATGGGACCACCCCACAGCGTCCTGGGGTGCACACAGGGGCCCTCAGGGATGGCCCAGTGCTTGGACAGATCTGGGGCTGGCGGGCTCACCAGGTCATACTCCTCAGGGTCTGCGGCCATGCCCCGCATCCCGTAGCGGTGCGCGTCCTTGGACAGGCGGTTGGCAAACTCCTCAGCAGTTCCCGTCTGGGAGCCATAGAACACGATGATGTTCCTGCCCTGGGAAGCCAGACATGGGGGTCAGCAAAGGCGAGAGAAAGGCAGAGACGGCCGGCAAGGGGCAGTCTCAGGCTCCCCCCTAGCACTGTCCTGCCGGCCTTAGGGTCTCCTTCCTCGGGGCCAGGGGCTCCCCACAGTCAGGTTAGCTGTGTTTGGAGGGGCGCCTCCCTGGCAGTGCTCCTGGTGGGAGAACTGGAGGCTCAGGGCACAGAGGATGGGCTCAGGTCTGTGCATGCTCCATCTGGATGTCGAGTGTCCTTGTGTCAAAGTTTAGAAGATACTCAGCCAAAGGAGAAAGACCAGAGAAAAACAAACCCAGGGTCCCTGAATGGGCAATTAAGGGTGAGTTTTTCTGGCCAATTCTGCCACTGCAGTGCATTCTGGGCAGTTCCTGCCACCTGCACTGTTTCCGCCTGTTCCAGGAACTTTTCTGGCAGCTACCAAGAAGCCCAAACCATTCCCCGGACCCCTAGTCGCCTCTGACGCGGGCACCCGGTGAGTGGTGCGAGACATCCGCGTGGAGCCGTTTCCTGCACTTGCTTCTCCCATTGCCCCACCAGCTCTCAGATCTTTCAGAGTTCCTGAAGATCTTAAAAATCTCAATTATGCTCCCTCTGAAACGGGGCCACACCTGGCAGTGCTCAGGGATCACTCTCAGCAGAGCGCCAGGCTTGGGGGACCCACTCTGGCAGGGACTGATCCCGGCTAAGCCATGCCCAAGGCAAGCACCTCTCCTCTCTGCCGTCTCTCCAGCCCCGAAGGTCACTTCTCAACCATCAAAGCGTTGGCAAAGGATCAGTGAACTGCTCCTACCAGATGGAGGAGGAAAAGGACACAGAGAAGGAGCTTGCTAGCTCCGGGGGCCCTACTTCTGCACAGAAGCATCTGCCCCATGGTGAGGTGGGGGGATTCTCTTCAGGGCAAGACAAGAGCGCGGCTCGATCCCCAGAAGCCCCCTAACTGCCACACGGTGCCCGGAGCATCCATGGACACAACTCTTCTTTTTTGCATTTTGGGTCACTGTTGATTGAGGTTGGATTCTCAGCATCCCACAGGGCCTCCTGAGTTCGGTCAGGAGTGACCCCAGAGCACAGAGCCAGAAGTCAGCCCTGAGCACCTCCAAATGATTCAAATCCCTCCTCCTAAATGATCCCGGGGCCAGGGAGGTGGCTCAACAGACTGGAGCGATAGCACAGCGGGTAGGGCGTTTGCCTTGCACGCAGCCAACATGGCCAACCCAAGTTCGATTCCTCCGCCCCTCTCGGAGAGCCCGGCAAGCTACTGAGAGTATCTCGCCCGCACGGCAGAGCCTGGCAAGCTCCCCGTGATATGCCAGACACAGTAACAACGCCAGACACAGTAACAACAAGTCTCACGACGGAGATGTTACTGGGCCCGCTCGAGCAAATCGACGAACAACGGGAGGGCCTTTACCTTTACCTTTTATTTTGGGTCACACCAGCAATGCTCAGGGTTTACTCCTGGCTCTGCACTCAGGAATTACTCCTGGCAGTGCTTGAAGGATGCCAGGGATCAAACCCCGGTCGCCCGCATGCAAGGCAAATGCCCTACCTGCTGCGCTACCACTCCGGCCCCTGGACACAACTCTGGAAGCTGTGCTGCGACCTGGGGTTCTCAGTTGGCACTTCTGGGTCAAGAGCTGCTAGGAAGGTGCCCCTCCCTCCAAACAATCCCCAAACTAAGACAAGCAAAGACATGTAAAATGTGGGGATAGTACAGCGGGCAGGGCCCTGGCCGTGCAAACAGTTGAATAGGGCTTGATCCCAGGCATCCCACCTGGTTCTGAGCCCCGCCAGGAGTGATCCCTGAGCGCCAAGCCCTGAGCACTGCTGAGTGTTACTCAAAAAGCAAAGGCAAAATAAATAAATAAATAAATAAAATAAGAATCTGCTATTTTGGGAGGACATAGACATAAAAGGCTCTAGAACGCTCCATGCCAGCCCTGAGTGGCAGGAACAGGGAGAGACGCCCCAGGGCTAGGGATTCACCCAGAAGGACAGAGTATCACTCGGCCAGCACTGGACACAGCCCGCTGGTGAGCTGGCTCTCCAGGGACGGCTGCGCCCTGGCCCTGCTGCAGAGGTCACCCCAGTGTGCAGCTGATCCAAGCAGGGGGAGGGAGCCTCTATTCCTGTCTCGGGTCACTGGCTGGGCAGCCGGAAACTCACCGTCTTCTTCATCTTCTCCACAAAGCTGCTGTCCTTGGCAGAGGTGGACCTGCAAAACAGGCGCGCAGCTGGTGAGGGGACCACAGGCTCCTTCTGTACATCAGACATGCAAAAGCTTGCACGGATCCCCCCCCCCCGCCTGCCTCCCTCCCCTTTCCATTACTTCGCTGCCCACAACGAGGCTGGGAGGCCCCTCAGCGGCCCATCCCCACCCCTCACCCTTGAATGACAGCACCCAGGGCCAAGAAGGGTGCACGAGTTCCATCGAAATCTGCACCCCCGACACCTGCAACTGACACGCCCTCCTGGCGGGCCCCTGGGGGTCCTGTCAAAAACTCCACTCACTGCCCACCCAGCAGGCACCCCTGTTCCCCTAAAGCCCCTCTAGCACAGCCAGTGCCCCCGCCTTCCACGGGGTCCCACCACTCTGTTCCCGCTCTGGCCCTGGCACTTTCCAGAGCCCCCCCAAAGTATGGCACCCGCCCACTCCCCACCCCACCCCATCCTCCGGCCCTCCCGGAGCACGGCTGGGTTTTTCTGCTCAGAGCCAGGGCGGGGCTGCGGGCCTTCCTTGGCACGGCCCCTGGGACATGGTAGTTTTCAGGGTCTGCTACGGGCAAGCATCACATGAGGTTCCAGGGCACGAGAGAACACGAGTTTGATACCTGCAAGATTCCTCAAGCCCCACTGGGTGTGGCCTCCAGACAACAAACTCAAGTACAATAAAACTAAGGGAAAACAGCAAGGCCAGGAAGGGGCCGGAAGGCCAGCCTTCCCCAGAGTTGGGGGTGGGGGGTGGGTGGGAATAACATCTGGGTACAGGGGTGGCGACGATCGGCAAGGCTGCCCAAAGGCCAACGGGCACCATCAAGGAGAGCAGGAAGCGGAGGGGAGTGGAGAGGCCACCCGCCAGGGGCAGATGTGACTGCAGGGACTGTTTCCCACCTCCCCCCACGTCTGCTCAACTGGCAGTGAACCCTCCGCAGAGGAGGAAGATTGTCTGCAACGACGCAGGCCGGCCCAGCAGCCAGCGGAAGGCCAGAGTGAGGGGGTGTGGTGGCCGCCGAGACATCTGTTGAGCCACGTCATCTCCAGCATGAAAAGGACGGTTGGTCAGTTTGCAAGGGCGCAGCAATGCAAAGGTTTAAAGACGTGAAGCAGCAGCCCCCTGTCACAGGGCGACTCAGTCACGGGTGACCCAGTCATGGATCACAAGTGACCCCAGTCATGGAGCGACCCAGTCGCTGGGCAACCCCAGTCATGGGTGACCCAGTCACAGGGCACACACAGCTCACATCGGAGAAGCTGCAAATCTGTGTGTCCCAGGATGGGTCGGGCAGGTGGACTGGGCTGTGGGGCTTTTCCTTGCTTCCTTTCCCCACAGATGTTTACTCCATGCCCGGCCCTGGGTTCCCTACAGGAAACATACAACACTTCTCAGTAAGAACAGACACTGAAGACAGAAATCAGCAGGGCAGTATAGCAGGGAGGGCGCTCGACTTGCAGGCAGCCAACTGGGGTTTGGTCCCTGCTCCCTGGGGTCCCACAGGGTCCCCCGAGCACTGTCAGGCGTGATTCCCGAGTGCAGAACCAGGAGTAACCCCTGAGCACCACCAGGTGTGGTCCCAAAATTAAACCAACAGAAAAGGAAATTGTTCTTATTTCTAATTGAGAATTTCATAGTTCTACCCAGTGGTGCTCAGGGGCTGTGCCCTGTTGGTATGCGGGGAGCCAGCAGAACCAGGCCTAGAATTTGGTGCCAGGCCAATGCTCTAGTACTTAGGCCCTGCGCCTTTATGTTGGGGGCCCAGAGACAGAGCCCTGGAGTGAAGGTGCTGGCCTTGCACTGGGCAGACCCTAGTTCCATCCCCAGGATCCAATATGGTCCCCCTAGTACCGCCAGGAGCTATCCCTGAGCAGAGCTGCGTGGCCCAGACCCCACCCTACCCCACAACACACACATGTGCATGTATGGACGTGGCAGTGCAGAGAAGGTCCTCTAAAGAGGAAGAAGGGACCCCCCACAGCCTGGGCCGCACCCAGCCTAGCATGTCCCTGGCTCCTTCCAGCCTTTCTCCAGAAGGTCCTTCCTCCTTCCCATGAACTCCTACCTATCCCTCAAGACACCACATAAAATGCCCTATCAGAGCACCGGCCCTTCCCCCAAACACGGGGTCACTGGGCAAGTGAGCATGGAGGCATCTGCCTCTTCTCACTGGCAGAGAAGCAACATCTGGAGATGGCTTCAAGGCCTGGCTGACGAAAAGGACAGGCACATGCTATGGCCAGCAGTGGCCCGCAGAAACACAGTGTTGGGATTCACAGGTGGGGCCACACACTGTGAGCAACAACTGGGGGTCCTGTCTGGGTCATGCCTAGGTTCTGCCCCCAGTTAGCCTGAGACTGAAAAGGGTACTTCTGAGTCCTGGGCCCCCACCAGTTGAGGTAAAGAAGCATCTTTCCCTGCAAGAAGGGTGCGCCTGGGACCCCCTGTGGCTCCAGGGGCAGGGGCTGAGGCCACAGGGTGGATAGGACAAGACCCGCCCAGGGTTCCAGAGGGACCAGACCACAGAGAGTACAGAATAGCCCTTCAGAGAGAAGGTGGGTGGAGAGAGACCCCGAAGAACAGGGGAGGCACAGCTCTATGGTGGTGCCAGGTGAGGGTCCCACTGGCCTCCCGGGGGAGAGCAACCCCATAGGCCTGGTGAGCCCCCTACCCAGAGGAAGGGCCCCTTGTGGCATCAGGAAAGGAGGTGGCCACTCCTCGTGGCCTGGAAGTGTCTAGAGATCCAGGCAGAGGAGGCTCCCTCAGCGGGAAGGAAAATGGGGAGTCGAGGGGAGCCTTCAGCTTCCAGTCCCAGCCCCCCAACGTGCAGCTTCTCAATGTCCCGGCCCTGGGGGGGACACAGTGCCTTCCCGCCCCGACCCCTGCCACCCGTCTGTGATTCGGGGCACCCAGTGCCCAGCACTGACCTTCTCAGGGGGAGCTCATCCCGTGGAGAGGAGTACGTGCACCCCATGGCCCTCACTGCCCACTCCAGCTCTAGGGGAGGGGCTGGGGGGCAGCAGCTGGGAAGTGGGGGGCTCCGTCCATCCTCCACGCGCGGTGCCCCGGCCACCCGCAGCCCCTCACACGCTCTGCGGCCGAGAACCAGCAACATCTGGGCAGTCCAGGCTGGCTGCTCCCGTGATCCCTTGCGTGTGGGCGCACCCCGCCCCCGCCGTATGGACCAGGACTGAGCAGCCTCTCCAGCCCCACTGGGTCTCCTTGGCAACTGTGTCGGCCCTCGCCCTGCCCCCACGAGCCGGGGAGGAAGTGAGGGACAGCTGAATGGCTCGGGCCGCGGTGCTCCCGCGTTGCTGGGGGACCCCCTCTCCTCGGGGCAGGCGTGGGGGCGGTGGAGAGATTCCCTCTGAACAGAAAACCCCCCTCCAAGGCATCTGCGCACGCGGCCCCTCGGCAGCTGCCCAGGCCGTGCTCCTGCGGGCAGCACAAAAGGTTCCAATTAGGGCTCCGGCTGCTAACAGGGAGTGGAGCGGGCGCAGGCGGCCTGGGCTCGGGAGGCGTCTGCTGCTGAGTCACGCTGAGACGGGGCCAGTCACTTGGCTGCTGCCCCAGGCCAGGCCACAGGCAGGAGTTCTGGGAACTGAACCTCAACTTCCTTATCTGCACAGGGCACCTCTGCACCCCACTCCAGGTGACCCTTCCCACCCCAGGGTCACGGGCACCCAGCAGAGCCGTGTCCAGGCAGAGAGAGAGAGAGAGAGAGAGAGAGAGTCTCTCTCTAGAGAGAGAGAGAGAGAATGTGACTCCCCAGGCTGGTCCAGACCTGGCCAGGTGTATGTGTGTGTGTGTCAGAGAGCGAGAGACAGAGAGACTCCCCAGGCTGGCCCAGACCTCAGCTGTGTGTGTGTGTGTGTGTGTGTGTGTGTGTATGTGTGTATGTGTGT
>JAOXYA010000016.1:30516972-30540693 GCA_028565675.1 Sorex palustris | reverse complement strand
GGGCTAGGATGAAGGAGACGTTACTGGGGCCTGCTCGAGGCAATCGACGAATAACAGGATGGTCGTGATTCGTGATTAAAGGCAAACATTTATTTATTTTGCTTTTTGGGTCGCACCCCGTGATGCACAGGGGTTCCTCCTGGTTCATGCGCTCAGGAATTATTCCTGGCGGTGCTTGGGGGACCATATGGGATGCTGGGAATTGAACCCCGGGTTGGCCACGTGCAAGGCAAATGCCTTACCCACTGTGCTATCACGCCAGCCCCAGCCCTTAGGATTTGATATTTCCCTAGAAGGCTCTTGATAGCCTAAGTCTGAGAGATCATTCTCTGGCTGATTTCATCCAGTGCAGGAAATAGCATGACTTCCCCCTTCCTCACGGCTGAGTTGTTTCCCTCTGCATGTATGTCTCATCATTTCTTGGTCCAGTCATCTGTCTTTGGACATCTGGGCCATCTCCAGATTTGGATTCTTGTGAGCATTGAACATGGGAGCCTCTGGGAGCGTTCCCAGGAGTGGAATCTCCAGCCCCGTTCTTTTTTTCCTTTTTGGCTTTTTGGGCCAGGTGGGCGTTGCTCAGGGCTGACTCCTGGATCTGCACTCAGGATGCTCCAGTGGACCCTATGGGATGCCAGGGATCAAATCCAGGGTGGCCACGTGCAGGGCAGATGCCCTTTCTGCTGTCCTGTCTCCTGGCCCCAGCGTTCCTGTTCTTGTAGCATCACCTCGGCCTGCCCGGCCATTGCTGGGGAGCGTCGGGCGTTCTGGGAAGGGGTGCCATGTGGGAGAAGGACCCTGCAGGAGTTCTTGGAGTTGCTGGGACAAGTGGATGCAAAGCAGAGGCTGTAATCGTCAGAAATGTCTTCTCCCACATTCCGGTGGCCCAAGGCCTTCCCTTGGTGCCCCTCCACCAGGCACTTACCAACCAGCACCATCTCTGCGTGCCCATCCCGGGTGCGAGTGCCCCAAAAACAAGATCCCGTTTCCCGGTGCCAGAGCGGGGTTTGGACTTGGACATTTTTGAGAAGACCCACAAAGCGCATACTCTGGGCCCAAGAAAGGACATTGGGTAGGGACCTACCTCGCATGCGGCCGACCCGGGTTCGAGCCCCAGCATCCTGCTCCCCCAGCACCCTCAGCCCATCAGAAGTGAAACAGCTCAGAGCCGGGGAGTCATCCCTGAGCACTGTCCGGCATGGCCCCCAAACAAAAAACAAACGAAACCACAAAAAAAGACTTACCTCCCGCGGCCACTGCCGCATCAACTCAGATATGACTTTCGGTTTTGTTTATTTGGGGGCCACGACAAGGCGGTGCTCAGGGCTGCTCCTGGCGGGATACACCAGGGATGGAGCCTAGGTCCAGCACAGGCCAGGCAAGAGCCCTGCCCCCATCCCCCGTCCCCGTGGCGTCCACCCGCAGACCTCATGGGAAGACAGAGGGTCAGACGCTGGCCTTGTCAGACCAGCAGTAGCCCAATGTCCGCGGAAGTGCCGGAACAATGAACAGAAGCAAAACCGAAGCGACCTCCTGTGGGGGGCCGCCTTGTTCATTGTGGGACGGGGTTGCTAGAGTCTTCCGAGAACAGGGGGCAACCTTCTTTGCATCCTGAGCAAAACAGCGGCAAGAAGGGAGTTTTTGTTTGTCAGGGGCACAGTGGGCAAATGTGGCACTACCCGTTGGATGGTATTGAGAAATTCTCCTTTAAAATGTCACCGTGAGATTACCTTAGGTCTGTAATAAAAACTAAAATGTGATTAATTCCCTGTTTCTAATATTAAAAGTTTTGAGAAGGTTTTCTAACCAATAAATAAATAAATAAGTGACATTGTATATATAAAAATAAATAAAATGTCACCGTAATACAGGGACTGAGGTAAATAGGTAAATTTGGGGATCTCTCTTAAGTGTTCTTTTTTAAAATTATTATTTATTTATTTATTTATTTATTCTTGGCTTTTTGGGTCACACCTGGTGATGCACAGAGGTTGTTCCTGGCTCACGCACTCAGGAATCAGTTCTGGTGGTGCTCAGGGGACCATATGGGATGCTGGGAATCGAACCCGGGTTGGCCGCATGCAAGGCAAACGCCCTCCCTACCCGCTGTGCTGTCACTTGAGCCCAAGAGATCTTTTTTGAACAAAACGTGTGTGCAGGTAAATAGTTACAGCCGTTAGAAATAAAATAAAATGTTGGCATCATCATACAAATTTTTTTTTGTCTGTTTTTTTTAATATGGCTCATTTTTGTTTGGGGGTCACACCCTTCGGTGCTCAGGGCTTCCTCTTGGCTCTGCAGGTAGGGGTCACTCCTGGCCATACTCAAGGGACCCTGTGTGGATCTATGTGCAAGGCGAGTGTCTCAGCCCTACCGGGCTGTCTCTTGGGACCCTCATACAGGAACAGTCCCCCTTGCTCTGGTCATAGTGAGTGTGGCAGCTGACGTTCCTCTGTCCTTAAGAGTTGACTCTCCACAGGGGCGACCCAGTGCAAGCCTGAAAATACTTAACAGTGGGCCTTTTTTCAGAAAGTACCTGGTGCCGGAGTATAAGTATAAGGCACTTGCTTTGCCTGTGGGTGACCCAGGTTCGATTCCTGGCAGTAAGGAGGAAGAGAGGGAGGGAAAGAGGAGAAGGGGAAGGGAAGGGGGAAGACGGAGGGTAGAGGGGGAGGGAGGGTGCGAGAGAGGGGGAAGGGAGAGGGGTCTGCTGTTTGGAGCCGTAGTGCAGTGGGTGGGACACTCACATTGCATGCAGCCAACCCAGGTTTGATCCCTGGCACCGCATATGGTCCCCTGAGCCCTGCCAGGAGTGATCCTTAAGCACTGCTGGGTACTCCACCCTCCTAAAACAAGTGTCTGTAACTTGTCCATAAAGATGAATGTTTGGCAGATGCCGGCGTCTGGCGGGTGAGGGCGTAGCTGTTAGTGTCTATTCTATATCTTTGTGATCAAAATTTTAAAAGTTCTTTGGCACAGTCGCCCCCTGGGAGCCGTCCTAATGGCAGTGAGGGTGCCGATCCACACGGGCACCCGTGTGAGAGCCACCTAGAAGAAGAGAGCTGGTATCAGGCCCCCTGAGGGGTCTGACATTATGAACCGTCGCTGGGGACATTGGTGGCGGGAACTGTGCCCTGGTGAAGGGATGGGTGTTGGAACATTATAGAACTGAAACCCCATCATGAACAACCTTGTAACTGTGTATCTCACTGTGACTCAACAACAACAACAAAAAATTTTAAATATAAAGAACCATGCCTTGTGGCAAATTTTCCCCACTCCGCTTGCAGAATTTTTCACGAGGTTATTTTCAAGTGAGAAAAGCGAGATGTGGGGGGGGGGAATCTGCATGGGGCGATGCATTTTAATAGAACTGTGGCCTGAGGAGCCCGGTGGGGGTGGTGTGTGTGTGTGTGTGTGTGTGTGTGTGTGTGTGTGTGTGTGCGCGCGCGCGTGCACACAGCTGTGTGTGGGGGGGGTGGCGTTTGGGCAGAGGAAATGAAGCCCCAGGGCAGCCTCCAGGTGACCCTGAAGGCAGTGTGGTGGTGGCCCGTTTCCCCTGCCTGCTTTTCTCTGGTCCTGGGGAAATGCCCCAACAGCAGGGAGCTGGTGGGAGCAGGCAGGCTCTGTGAAAGGTTCTAGCAGTGAGAGAGACGCATCTGGCCAGCCCCGAGTGGCCCCCTGAGCACAGGACCTCTTCCCCCTGCTCCCTGAGAAATAATGTTTCCCTTGGGGGGGGGGGGCTGAGAAGCACCCTTTTGTGCGGGCTTTCATGGCCTTGTTGCTGCGCCAGGCGAGTGAGTGGCAGGCGGGCGCAGCAGCTGGACCCGGCCAACACCGGGCAGCCTGGCCCTGCCAGCTGGCGTGGCATTTGCTGCAGCTCCCCCCCTCCGTCCCCCTCTCCCTGCTGCGCCCCGACAGTGCGGCCCAGGGGCCTTCATTGGAGGGGCGGAAGGGGTGGGGTGTCTGGGAGGGTCCTGGCGCCCCCCCTCAACAGCTCATTCTTGCCTCCCCGCCCCCCCTGCTGTTTTCCAGAGCGTCAGCATCAATAAGGCCATTAATACGCAGGAAGTGGCCGTGAAGGAAAAGCACGCCCGGAATATCCTTTGGCTGTTGCTGAGAAGAGTAGCCGGAGAACGGGGTCAGATCGCGCGGACAGGGGTCGCGGCTAGGCGGGGCAGCGAGGGGACACCACACGTGCGCGTGCACACACACGCATGGGTACACATGTACACATGCACATGCACGTACACGTGTATACACACGAGTGCACGTGTGCAGGCACATGCCCCAGCAGGGTGTCTGACCCATCCCTGGAATGGAGAGAAGGGGCCTGGCTGCTGGCCTGAGGGGCTTCCTCTTGGGGTCCCCTTTTCCCAAGCTGCCATTCCTAGAAAACCCTTCCCTGGTGTGGGCCCAGGAGGGGCTTTCACTTCACCTGCTCTTTGCCCACATGCTGCCCCCGCCCTGACCCCTCAGTTTATCACTGAGCCCCCCACCCAGGAAGGGGGGCCCTCTGAGGCCATCACCCCAACATTGCATGGGGGCAGACGCGGGTCCACCTGAAGCCAGTGGGGAGGCAGATCCGGGCCTGTGAGGCCATGTGCTTGCCATATCCCTCCGTGCAGAGGCCTGGGGACCCCTCAGCTCTGTGGCTTTGTGGGCATAGGCCTCCAGGTGGAGGAGGGACCCTGGGTGCAGAGTGCAAAGCTGAAGCCCCGGCTTTGGGTTGGATCCCCGGCAACCCATAGGGCCCCCAGAACCCCACCAGGACTGACCTCGAACACAGAGCCTTGAGTAAATTCTGAGCACTGAGGGGTGTGGTCCAGAAGCCAGAAAGGAAAAAAGGGGGGTGCAGGGCCTGGGAAGGCGATTGTGCTCACTTCACATGTCAGGGCCCAGGGTCCATGCCAGCAGGCCCCCAATCGCAGTCCAAGGTGGACCCCCCCCAGCACTGCAAGGACAGCGCCAGTCATGGCCGGAAGTGCTTGTGTCCCTCCCCCAGACGACCCAGTGCAGACCCAGCCAGGGGATCGACGCACAGCAAAACCCAATTCCGAGGCTCCTTCGCCTGGGGGACTTAGCTGGGACCCTGCAGGCAGGCGGGGCAACAGCGCCCTCTGGGGGCAGATCGATGTCCTCCGAGAAGAGCGTCCTTAGGACCAGACCCCTGGGGCAGGAGGTGGGGACAGATCTGGGGGGGTCCTGCTTGCCGTCCACCTTGAGGTAGGGTTCCAGCGCCCAGCCCCCCGTTTTCCATGACTCCCCCGCACCGTGCATCCTGGGCACCCACCACGAGAAGGGGGCACAGACCTTCTGGTCCGTGGTCAGCCGGCTGCCCCTGTCCAGCAATGCTGTGCTCTGCTGGAAGTTCTGCCACGTGTTCCACAAGCTGCTTCGCGATGGACACCCCAATGTGAGTGCCTGGGCTGGGGGGGTGCAGGGGGTCGCGCGGCCTTCCCCTGCCTCTTCTTCCTGGCGGCACTCCCAGCTCACGCCTCTCTCCACCCCCCACCCCCTTAGGTCCTGAAGGACTCACTGCGCTACAAGAATGAGCTGAGCGACATGAGCAGGATGTGGGTGAGTGCGAGAGCCCCACCCCCTCCCCAGAGCCCCTCGGGGCTAGATGCTCTTCTTCGTGAACACTGGGGAGGAGGCACAGTGCCCCCCAGAGTGGCGATGGCCTCCGGGAGGTCTCTGTGCTGGCCTCTGCTCCCTGCAGGCTCGGAGCCCTCCAGGGGGCTTCGCTCTCTCAAACCCTTCCTTCCCCTCGCTGCTCACTCCAGGGTCCCATTAAATTGGAGATTAGCATCCCGGTTTTGGCAGGGGGCCGGGGAGAGGTCCACTCACTGCAGCCGTGCTCAGGGGGTCCCAGAGCAGTGCTGGGGATGGAATCCAGGTTGGGTGTGTGCAAGGCGGGCACTTTATTCCCAGCACTCTGGCCCCCAAAAATGATTGTTTCGTTTATCAAGGCCTGAGATTCCTGTCTTTGCACACACACTCTTCCCCCGCTATATATACATACATCATATATATATATATGTATATGTATATATGTGGCACTCTGATACTCCTCCTGTTGTTCATTGTTCTGCTCGAGCAGGCACCAGTAATGTCTCACAACAAATTGTGAGACGACTTGTTACAGTTTTTGGCATATCGAATAAGTCACAGGTAGCTTGCCAGGCTCTGCTGTGCGGGCGAGATACTCTCGGTAGCTTGCTGGGCTCTCCGCGAGGGGCAGAAGAATCGAACCGGGGCGGCCGCATGCAAGGCAAACGCCCTACCCACTGTGCTATTGCTCCAGCATGACTTAATAATAGTAATAGTAATAAAAAGAAGAAACATTTAGCATTTATTCAAAGAAAGTCCTCTTGTTTCTGATGATTATACTATTAAGGCCGATCACATCTGGCGATGCTCAGGGATTGCTCCTGGCAGACTCAGGGGATTCTGTGGGATGCTGGGATCAAACCCAGGTGAACCTCATGCAAGGCAAATGCCCTTCCCACTGTCCCATCACTCCGGCCCCTCTCCTGATTTCAGGACAGTTATTTCATTCTTTGCCTGTATGTTTCTCTGCCCTGTATTCTGGACAGCATCATTAAAATTAAATCTGGCGTTCCGTTCACTCTTCTCTTCAGCTGGGTCTAACTCCTTATTAAACCACTTCCTGAAAGTATCCTGGTAATTATCTTCATTTCCTGGGGCTGCCCCACCCCACCCCCAAGCTGCTTGCCATTCTTTGTAATTTCTTGCGCCCTGCTAGTGTTTTGAGACCATCACTTATTTTATGTTTAGACATATTAAATCTAGCGGTTTCCAACATCACTTTATACTTCCATTATCTAGGCCAGCGCCATAGTACAGAGGGGAGGATGTTTACTTTGCACATAGCCGACCCAGGTTCGATCCCTGGCATCCCATATCATTCCCTGAGCACTGCCAGGACTGACCCCTGAGCACAACCAGGAGTCAGCCCTGAGCACTGCTGAGGATAGCCGAAAACAAACAAAGTGATATGTTTCCATTATCAGAAATCCTCAGAGGTTTGTGTCTGACTTGGGGGGTCGCTAATTTCACTCATCGCATCCCAACAGAGGCTACAAGTGGTTGGTTTGCTCTGCAGTGCTCTGGGAGCACTTGGTTCGGGCTGGCAGAGGGGTTTGTGTTCATTCTGGCCTAGTTCCTGGCCCAGAGGAGGCGACAGCTGCCCCCACCCCATCTTTCCTCCCCTGAGTGTTTGACTGCAGCTTTCCCCTGAGGGCCCCTCCTCCTCTGATTTCCAGTGCTTTCCAAAAAGTCGCTTAAGTATTTCACCCAGTATCGTTCATGATTTTCAATGGGCAGGTCAATCCTGGTATTTAACCTAGGTGGGCCTCACCTGTGTACTGTCTCCCCAGCCCTCAAATGGCTTTTTCCCGACTCTGTACTCACGGGTCATTCCTGGCGGTGCCCGGGGGACACTGTGGAGTGCCAGGGATTGAACCTGGGACCGCAGCATGCTGTGCTATTGCTCCAGCGTGACTTAATAATAGTAATAATAATAAGAAACATTCAGCATTTATTCAAAGAAAGTCCTCTTGTTTCTGAAGATTATACTATTAAGAATGTTCATAGGAGCCGGAGCGATAGCACAGCGGGTAGGGCGTTTGCCTTGCACGCAGCCAACCCGGGTTCGATCCCCCACATCCCATATGGTCCCTCGAGCACCACCAGGAGTAATTCCTGAGTGCAGAGCCAGGAGTCAGGCCCCAACCTGAGCACTGCCGGGTCAGGCCCCAACCTGTCCCACCCCCAGAGAAGAACTGAAACCAAACGTCCGCTCCTGACGCCAGCTCCCTTCCCTCTCCCTGGAAGGGCCACCTGAGCGAGGGCTACGGCCAGTTGTGCAGCATCTACCTCAAACTGCTGAGAACGAAGATCGAGTACCACACCAAGGTGAGTCTGTCCTGAGTCTGTCCCCCAGTCCCCGGGCCGGTGACGTGGCCACATTAGAGCTGGGGGTGTGTGTGGCCTCAGGAGGAGAAGGGGCAGCAGGGCAGGGTGTCAGGCCCAGCCACATCTCCTACACCCTTTGTGTCTCCTGCACCTGCTTCTCTGACATCTGCGTCTCCTACTTCTCCAGTACCTTCTGCATCTCCGACACCTTCAGCATCTTCTGCATCTCCTACATCTTCTGTACCTCCTACACCTTCTGCTTCTCCTATACCTTCTGCATCTTCCCCCCCTCCCCATTTTACACACACAAGGCAGAACTTGGGAGGTGGGGGATGCTTTGGAGACACCACTTTGAGCGCGAGTGGGAGCACTTCTCTACTTTGCGCACAGTGCTCCTGCCCGGCCCTTCTCTTCACGGGGCGCATCCTATGCTGGGGGATCTCACAGGCACCAAGTGAGATTGGAGGTCTCACTGTGTGTGTGTGTGTGTCTCTAGACTTGCTCTCCTGCATCCTGTGTGCCTGACACAAGAGTCAGCACCTCCGGGAGGGGCACGGGTGGGAGCCCCACGGTGCCCGCCTGCTACACTTGGGTGGGGAGACCCAACGTGAGTGCGGAACTAGGGGCACAAGGCAGGGACCCGTGGGGCTGGGGGTCCGTTCCCAGAGGCCGGGGAGCTGGACTCAGCCTCCTGTGTCCAGCCTGGTGGCCCGCCCAGAGCAGTGCCTTGGTGGGATTGGCTGGTGAGTGACAGCCAGCATGCAGAGGCCAGGGGAGGGTAGGCAGGCTGACTGCTGTGGCCACCCCGGACCCTACCTCTGGCCCCATGTCCGCTGCTTTCCAGAGGAACCCATAGACTTTCCATGCCCCAAGATTCCACTGCGGGCCACAGGCATCAGTTTTCGGCCTCACGGTCACTGTGGGGCCCACGGGGGAGGGGCTCCCCATCCCAGTCCACAGCTCCTTCTCTGCAGAGACCCACCAATGCCGTGTCCCGGTGCACACAGAGTTCCCACAGCCACAAGCTGATGCCTGATGCCCCGGAGCGCAGATTAGGGGGGGATTCTCCTGGCTCCTAGGGACAAGTCGGGGTGGGGGGTGTCCCAGAGAGTCCCCGGTCCCCATGGGAAGAGCCGGCTGTGGTGCCGAAACAGTTCTCGGGTGGGGGGGGCCTGTTTCAAATCCTGCCTCTGCTCCCCCAGAACCCCAGGTTCCCAGGCAACCTTCAGCTGAGTGACCGGCAGCTGGACGAGGCTGGGGAGAGTGATGTCAACAACTTGTGAGTCTGTGCCCGTGCCTGGCCCTGTGGGAGGAAGGTTCTGTCCCCTCAGTCCCTAGGGGCACGGTCCGGGGGGGTGGGGGCTGGCTCCTGGATCTTCCAGTGGCCCAAAAACTCACTCACATGGAGCTGATGTGTGTGTGCGCATGCATGTGAGTTTTGTGCATGTGTGTGCACACGTGTGCGTGTGTGTGGAGGCGCATGGTTGTGTGTACAGGGGCCGGAGGAGGCCGAGGCACCCAGCTCTTCCTTTCCCGCCCAGTTTCCAGCTGACGGTGGAGATGTTCGACTACCTGGAGTGTGAACTCCACCTCTTCCAGACGGGTGAGCGTCTCCCCCAATCCAGGGCAAGCAAATGGGGGTGCCCTGGGTACCCCATCTCTGCTCTCTGACACCCCAGAATCCAAGATCTTTGATCTGAGCACAAAGATTCTCCCAGAACCCCCTCAGCGGCCTCCCCAGGGCCCAGGCGCCCAGGTTTGGGTTTGGGTCCCACCCAACAATGCTCAGGACTGACTCCTGGCTCTGCACTCAAGGATCACTCCTGGCGGTGCTCGGGGCTCCGTATGGGATGCTGGGGATTGAACCCGGGTCGGCTGCGTGCAAGGCAAATGCCCTCCCCTCTGCACTGTCACTCTGGCCCCCCATCCTTGTCTCTGGGTGGCCTCAAGCTGTGCCCGTGAGGACGGGCCCTGCAGTTTGGTGGGCAGTGGCCAGCAAGGAGGAGGTCTGCCCCCCTCAGCTGAGGTTCCCCCAACCCACCAGCCCCTACCACCTCCCTCGGAAGCTGAGCCCCACAGTCTCTCCCGGCCCCTCCCTCCTTTCCCCAGCCTGGCTCCCCTCCTTTTCCTGGCTTGACAGAGGTGATGGCAGCCACACGTGGCCTTCCACGGCACTTGGGTGTGGAGGGTGGCCTGCGTGTCGTCTCGCCTCCGAGCTTTGGGCCCCCCAGCGCTCAACTGCTCAGCAGATACTTCAAGCCCATCAGATTGCTTCTGCCTGTTGCCTGTGTTTGCTCAGGTCTTGGCCTAGCCATTCAGTTACGGGCAAACCCCCCCTGGGGGGAGAATAAGAAGGTCCCCGGGGCTGGAGCGATAGCACAGCGGGGAGGGCGTTTGCCTTGCACGCAGCCAACCAGGGTTCAATTCCCAGCATCCCATACGGTCCCCTGAGCGCTGCCAGAAGTGATCCCTGAGTGCAGAGCCAGGAGTCAGTCCTGAGCATTGTTGGGTGGGACCCAAAAAGAGAAAAAAAAAGAAAAAGAAGGTCCCGGTCCTACCAGCCACCTTTGGGAGCAGGGTCTCATACCAGCTCAGACAGAATGTGTGGGGGACGGGGTCATTCTTGAATTTCGTCCAGTGATTCTGCATGACCCCAGAGCCGAGTTGGGACCCTCCACCCGGGTCCCCATTTCCCTCCTCATGCTTTGTGCTTGCCCCGCCCTTAGCAGGGTGCTTCCCTCCCACCCCCCACCCAGACCCTCCACTGGGGCAGGAGTTCAGGGCACGGGTCACCCTGCTCCCAGCATTGCCCAATGCCAACGGCCATTCCTGGAAGGCAGGAAGGCGGCAGCACGTGGGCCTGGGGGGCCGCGGTGCCAGAGCACAGGCTGGGTGCCGCCTTAACAGGGACAGCTTCATTTATTTATTTATTTATTTATTTATTTGCTTTTTGGGTCACACCCGGCGATGCTCAGGGGTTATTCCTGGCTCATGTGCTCAGGAATCACTCCTGGCGGTGCTTGGGGGACCATATGGGATGCTGGGAATCAAACCCGGGTCGGCCATGTTGGCTACGTGCAAGGCAAATGCCCTACCCGCTATGCTATCACTCCAGCCCCGGGCAGCTGCTTTTAACTTCTGGCCAGAGGAGGAGCTGCCTTTTAAGCAGAACATTTTTGCTTTGGGGTTTTTTGGTTGTGTGTGTGTTTTTTTTAAAGCTGCTAGGCTCCCCCATTAAGGAGGGGTTCCTTCCTGCAGGCAGGGAAAGTGGGGTTCAGTGCTCCTACCCTGCCTTTTGAGGGTCCCTCCCATCCCAAGGGACCCCAAGGACTGTCCTGGCTTGGGGCAGCTCCTGCAGAAGCTCAGATGCTACCCAGAGGAATCGCCCTGGCTGGTGCCCAGTCCTTGCTTGGACTTTTAGGAAGTGGACATGGACATATGTGGGGGTTTTCTGGGTTGGGACCCCCAGGGTCAACTTCCCCTCCAGGAGGGCCGGGGAGAGGACACTGCTTCCAGCTCCCCCCTCCCCCACCCAGTCCTTGCCTGCAGTCCCTCCCCAGTGGGGTCCCACTGCCCCTCCCCACCAGTGAACCCTCTCCTGCCCCACCGTGGGCCGCATGCCGCATCCCCCACCCATGACGGCTGCATCTCAGACGAGAGTCCCACACCTCAGACATGTTTGGATGTGAGCGCCGAGGGCTGGATGGACCCAATTCCACCCCCTTGAATTCCTGAGGTTCATTTTCCCCCTAGACCTGAGGGCTTCCCCCGAGCAGGCGTCCGTCTCCCCACCTGGACCCAGACACTCTCCAAGATGACATGCTGTGTCAGCTGACCAGAGGCTGGGGAACCCCAGCACCTAAGAGACAGGGGGCAGGGGCAGATCCTCCATTCTTGGGGCTCCCCCACGGGGCGGTGCCCGGTGCAGAGCTATGATCTGCTGTTCCCGCCCCTCAGGCATCGGGCAGGAGTAACTGCCTCTTGCTCTGACCTCCCCGACTGCCACTCGGCCAAACCACTTCCAGGTCAAGTGACCGTTGGCAAGTCGGTTCCCTTAGGCTTCCTCCCGGGTGGCAGGGTCACCCCTCCCCATCCCGGGAGTCACTCCCTGAGGTCATCGCCAGTCTGCACATGCCCTGTTGCACCAGGGAGGTCCCGCCCTGCCTTCTGCCCTGTGTCCGGCTCCCGCTGATGCCCAGCTCTCTGCCTCTCCTCCGCTCCTCAGTGTTCAACTCCCTGGACATGTCCCGCTCTGTGTCGGTGACCACGGCCGGCCAGTGCCGCCTCGCCCCGCTCATCCAGGTCATCCTGGACTGCAGCCACCTCTACGACTACACGGTCAAGCTGCTCTTCAAACTACACTCCTGTGAGTTGGCCAAGATTGTGCCCTGAGAAATGCGGCCCCTCGGACCCCGGGCTTCGGCAGCTCTCACCTCCCCGTCTCGCTTCCGGGCCTCTGCCCCAGCCTCTCTGTCTCTGAATGAAACGTTTCGTTGCCTCATGGAAAAATATAAAACTTGGGAAATAGAGCTGGACCTGCCTCGCCTGAGTCCTGCCACCCCCTCTCTGGGCTGTCTGTGTGGCAGGGGCTCGCTACGTGCTTTTGTGAGCTGCTGGTTTGATGCCACGCGTGTGGCCTCCTGCTGCGGGTTGTGTTGGGCGCTTGGATCTACACAGCTCATCTGGCATGGGTGGTCCCTGGACACTCTCTGAAGTGGACACCAGGAGCCCCTTGTTTTGCAGTGTGTGGGGATAGTGAAAGTCCAGAAAAGGAGAGACATGAGTGGACATAGCCAGGCCACCTAAATGTTAGCCAGGCTGTGTCAGTGTTAGCCCGGCTGAGTATTAGCCAGGCGGAGTAATAGGCTGCGTGAGTGTTAGCCTGGCTGAGTATTAGCTGGACGGAGTAATAGGCTGCATGAGTGTTAGGCTGTGTGGGTGTTAGCCAGGCTGAGTATTAGCTGGGCAGAGTATTACACTGCATGAGTATTAGCCTGGCTGTGTGGGTGTTAACCGGCTGAGTATTATTAGCCAGGCAGAGTATTAGGCTGCATGAGTGTTAGCAGGCTGTGTGGGTGTTGGCCCGGTTGAGAATTAGCCAGGGGAGTATTGGGCTGCGTGAGTGTTAGCCCGACTGAGTATTAGCTGGACAGAGTAATAGGCTGCATGAATGTTAGCCAGGCGGAGTATTAGGCTGCATGAGTGTTAGCAGGCTGTGTATGTGTTGGCCTGGCTGAGTATTAGCCGGGCAGAGTATTAGCTGGACGGAGTAATAGGCTGTGTGAATATGAGCCAGGCTGTGTGGGTGTTGGCCCAGCTGAGTATTAGCCAGGCAGAGTATTGGACTGCATGAGTGTTAGCCTGGCTGAGTATTAGCTGGACAGAGTAATAGACTGCATGAGTGTTAGCCAGGCTGTGTGGGGTTAACCAGGCTGAGTATTAGCTGGGCAGAGTGTTAGACTGCGTGAGTGTTAGCCCGGCTGAGTGTTAGCCAGACAGAGTAATAGACTGCGTGAGTGTTAGCCAGGCTGTGTGGGTGTTGGCCCGACTGAGTATTAGCCAGGTGGAGTATTAGACTGTGAGTATTAGCCAGGCTGTGTGAGTATTAGACAATGTATTAGGCTGCGTGGGTACTGGCCAGGCTGTGTGAGTGAGTACTGCCCAGGAGTTGGCCAGGGGACCCTCTGTCTCTAACCCCTGGTCTCAACCTCCTCTACCCTGCAGGCCTCCCTGCCGATACCCTCCAGGGCCACCGTGGCCGCTTCCTGGAGCAGTTCACCAAGTAAGCGGGTCCTGCATAGCCAAGACCTCCCGGGCCGCCCTGCTGGCGCCGATGTCCAGGGAGCGGGGGACACGGCTCACTTTCAGGCACATGCCTTGCGGTGCTCATCCCCAACCCTGCCTGGACGTGTCCAGCACTGCCAGGGGTAACCCTGGGGGTCCCAGACACCAAGGCTCTTGAGCTGCTGGACAGTGTCCCGGGCACCTGAGCTCTGCTTGGGAACCTGCCAAACAGAAAATCATGGAGGGTGGGGGGTGTCTGTGTCCCAAGGTGGTGGGATAAGGGGCAGGAGTGGGGCTCCACGGCTAGGCCCAGGGGCCACTGTCGGTTTCCCAGAAACCCCTAGAAGCTTCGGGGCGAAATCCTCTCCCTCCCCTCCCCCCACTGCCCCTGCTCTCCTCGGGCATCTCCCTGCCTGGCCAGCTCCTGGCTCCCAGATGTGCCCTCTTGATGCCTTATTTTATTGGTCTTCAGCCAGAGTGATAAGTCCCGTGCTTAAGGCTCTTGCCTTGCACGCAGCCAACTGGGGTTCAATCCTGGCACCAGCTCTGGTTCCCTGAGCCCACCTAGAGTGACCCCCAAGCCCAGAGCCAGGAGTAAGCCCTGAGCACCACCAGGTGTGACTCCAAAACAGAGAGAGTCCCCTGAGCCCCCCTCCCCCAAGACATCCAGGGGTGCCCCGCCCCCAAACTAAACCAGAACAAGTGCTCAGCTCCATTCCCTTCCTTGCGAGGGGGAGTCCATAGAGGGAGCCTTCACGCACCCCTAGGCCCCTTGTGAAAACAAGCCCCAAATGAGCAGTGCCCGTGGCATCACAATGACTGCCCACTGCCTGGGAGGCCGTCTCCGGGACACTGGGCACTGGGCTGGGGGGTGGGCGGCCGGCCAGCGCCCCTCCGTCTTCTCTCCATCTCTAGGCTGAAAGATCTCTTCTACCGCTCGAGCAACCTCCAGTACTTCAAGCGGCTCCTCCAGATCCCGCAACTGCCCGAGGTCCGAGGGGGTCCCCAGGGCCCGGCGTCTTCCATCAAGGGCTGGGCGTGGGGGGTGGGAGGACTGGGGAGCTGAAGCCTCATCCTTCTCTTCAGAACCCCCCCAACTTCCTGCGAGCCTCCGCCCTGTCTGAACACGTCAGCCCCGTGGTGGTCATCCCGGCCGAGGCCTCGTCCCCGGACAGCGAGCCCGTGCTGGAGAAGGATGACCTCATGGACATGGACGCTTCCCGGCAGGTATGGCCCCTGGACCATCCACCCGAGGTGGGGCGTGGCCATGAGGCCCGGCCCTATTTGCTCCGGCCCTTATCTGGCTGCAGGGGGGGAGGGCAGCCCCTGCCCCAGGGTCCCCATCACACACCCATCCCAACTCTCTTGCTGTGCTGACTGCCCTCTCCGGCCCCTGCGGCCCCCGCAGAACGTGTTTGACAACAAGTTCGACGACGTCTTCGGCAGCCCCTTCAGCAGCGACCCCTTCAATTTCAACAGTCAGAACGGGGTGAACAAGGATGAGAAGTGAGTCGCCGTGTGCACGCCGAGCTCAGTCCCTTGCCTGGGAGGGCGCGTCCTGGTCCACGGGCCCCTTGGGGTCCCGGGAGACCCGAATAACAGTAGCCCATGAGGGACAGCGCAGCACTCAGGGGCCTCAGGTGGACGCTCGAGGAATCAGCCCAGATGAGGCCCTTCCCTTCCTGACGACCCCGCGGCTCGCATGGACAGCAGAGGCTGGGAGCCCAGTGGGAGACACACATGTGTTCTGTTGCAGGGACCACCTGATCGGGCAGCTGTACCGAGAGATCAGTGGCCTGAAGGCGCAGCTGGAGAGCTTGAAGGCGGAGGTAGGTGTGATGCCGCCGAGCTGGGCCACCCCTCCTGCTCCCACTTACTTGGGAGGGCCCTGTCGAGCCACACCTGAGGGCCAGGGGATGGAGAAAACAGGAATGTGCCAAAATGCCCTGGTCTGAGGGGCTTGACCAATGTCTGCCTATTGGACGTGCCTTAGGAAGGGCCCGGAAGTCCAGCTCCTCCCTGGTACTTCTGGGTAATCACCCCGGGACTGTTCCCTCGGGTACTTGGCACCTAAACATTCCATCAGGTTGGCCCGAAGCTCCAGGAGAGGTGCTGGGCCTCCCGAGCTCAGCTTTGGAGCCCCCTCCCCCCCCCCCAAGAACAGTCTTATTCCTGAGTCACGCCCTTGTAAGTAACTGGGTCCCACCTGGCGGTGACACTGTGGCAGAAATCTTTCTCCCAGGGGGTGAGGGAAGTGGAACAGCTGGGGCTGGACTCCCGGAGCCATGCGTGGAATCTGCCGTGGGGATGACTGCGGAAGCTCAGCCACTCTCTGGCCCGGACTGGCAGCTGCTCCCCCTCAGCTGCGCCCAGCCATCCCCCCACCCCCGATGCCCAGCGCCCCCCCCACCCCCCACCCCTGGGGCCCACTGTTGGAGTGTGGCCTATGGGACCACATGCTCCATGCTCCGGAGCCGGCTTGTATGGACCGGGTCAGACCGGCTCCCGGCCTCGCCCCCAGGGTCAGCGCACCGTGCTGCAGCTGAAGGGCCGCATCAACGAGCTGGAGGCCGAACTGGCTGAGCAGCGGCACCTGCGCCAGCAGGCGGTCGACGACGGTGAGTTCCTCCGGGCCGAGCTGGACGAGCTCAAGAAACAGCGGGAGGACACAGAGAAAGCCCAGCGGAGCCTGACGGAGATCGAACGTGAGCAGCCGCAGCTGGGGCTCTGTGCTCCAGGACCGGGGACGGTGGGGACAGGGCCCTTGGGGGCGCCTGTCTGTCCCCACAGTGCTCAGGGCTGGCAGCTGCCATCTCTGGGTGCGTGGGGTGGGGGAGGTCCACTGGGGGACTGTGGAGAACCCAGAGCCGGGGGACAGACGAGATGGCCCTAACCCCTCCCCACGCCCCAAAAGAAGTTAGAGGAGGAAGAATCAAAGAGATCCTATGACCGGGTAGCTTCCAGGCTGAGTAGAAGCCAGATGCTCTAAGCAAGACAGCCAGATCATTGGAATCAGGAAACTGTGTTTTGACAACTTCCCCAGATGGGGCTTATTCAGGATTTCGGGAGAAAAAAATGTGAAATTATACAAAGAAGGTTCCGGCTGGGAGGGTGGAGAGAGAGTACAGTGGGGAGGGCTTCTGCCCTGCACAGGCCCCCGCACCACAGGAGACCCCTGAGCATCGCCAGCTGTGGCCCAGTCCCCACCGCCTAAAGAGACAGGGAAGTGGAGATGAGGGGCTGTCTTGTAGGGACCCTGGCAGTGGGGTCTCACAGGGTTGTGGCCCACAGGAAAAGCCCAGGCCAACGAGCAGCGGTACAGCAAGCTCAAGGAGAAGTACAGTGAGCTGGTGCAGAACCACGCAGACCTGCTGCGCAAGGTGGGCCCTGCCCCCACCTCGGGCTGCCTCCCGGCCCCTTTGCTTGGGCTCCTTGTTGGCCCTCGGGCATTCCGTGTCCAGACACTGCCCTTTGTTCTGGAAGGAAACTGCCCTGCAGAGTCTCCTGCTCCGTGCTCCCACCCTGTGCTCCACGCTCCCACCCTGTGCTCCACGCTCCCACCCTGTGCTTCGTGCTCCCATTCTGTGCTCCACGCTCCCACCCTGTGCTCCGTGCTCCCACCTCGTGCTCTCACCCCATGCTCCATTCTCCCACCCTGTGCTCCGTGCTCCCATTTTGTGCTCCCACCCTATGCTCCATGCTCCCACCTTGTGCTCCGTGCTCCCATTTTGTGCTCCCACCCTATGCTCCATGCTCCCACTCTGTGCTCCCACCGCGTGCTCCATGCTCCCACCTCGTGCTCCCACTCTATGCTCCGTGCTCCCACCCTGTGCTCTGTGCTCCCATTTCGTGCTCCCACCCTGTGCTCTGTGCTCCCACTCTATGCTCCCACCCTGTGCTCCCCTTCCAGAATGCCGAGGTGACCAAGCAGGTGTCGGTGGCCAGGCAGTTGCAAGCAGACGTGGAACGAGAGAAGCAAGAGCTGCAGGAGGGCTTACAGCGCCTCACTGAGCAGGCCCAGAGGAAGGTATGTGGGGGCTGGTTGGGTGGGTGGGCTGTGTCACCTTGTCAGGAGGCCCCTTTGCCCTGCATGGGCTGCAGCTGCAAGCTCTGTGCATTCAGGCCCTTAAGAGATTCAGGAGGTCGTGGAGGGAGGGGCGGGAGCGGTAGCACAGCGGGGAGGGTGCTTGCCCTGCAGGCAGCTGACCCAGGTTTGAGCCCCGCTGCCCCATGTGGCACCCCAAGCCCCGCCGGGAGTGGTCCCTGAGCAGAGAGCCAGGGGTAAACCCTGATCACCTCCAGGTGTTGCCCCCAAACAGAACAAAAACAGGCCCCTGTGTGTGGGGTGACATGTCTGTGAGGCGCTTAAGTCGGGGGGCTGTGTGAGGAGGGGTGGGGGTGGGGGGTGGGAAGAAGTGTCAGCCAGGGACAGATAGGCACCAGGACCCCATGGGGGTGCAGCTTTGGCTCCCAGGAGTTGGCGCCTTTGAGGTTGAGGAGGGTGGCCGGGAACCAGAGGAGGCTCTCACTCTTGGGTGCGGCCAGCGTGTGTGGCCCAGTGCAGACCCCCTCTCTGTAGTGGAAGTAAGGCCCACTGCGATACCCAAACCGTGAGTGCATTTGGATTTTTTTTTCTTTTGCACTACTTCTTTATTCATTTTAAGTGGTTTTTTTTGTTTTTTGTTTTGTTTTGTTTTGGGGCCATACCAGGTGATGCTCAGGGCTGACTCCTGGCTCTGCTCAGGATTCACTCCTGGTGGTCCTCGGGGAACCATATGGGATGCCAGGGAGCAAACCTGGGTTGGCTGTGTACAAGGCAAGGCCCTACACACTGTATTACTGCTCTGACCTTGTTTATTTTTAAAAGATTTAGAACTGAAAAAACAAATATGGTAAAAAAAATTAGGACTGAAGAGAAAGTATGGAGGTTTCGGTGCTGCCTTGCATGCAGGGATCACTCCTAGTGGGTCTCAGGGACCCGAAGGGTGCTGAGGCTTAAACCCAGGTCAGCCTCTTACAAGGCAAAACCTGCCCGCTGTACTATTGCTCCGGCCCCTCTAATATTCTCTTTTGTTTGTCTGATTTGGGCTGGAGCGATAGCACAGCGGTAGGGTGTATGCCTCCCGCGCAGCCAGCTTGGCTGAGCCGGGTTCGATTCCTCCACCCCTCTTGGAGAGCTCGGCAAGCTACCGAGAGTATCTTGCCCGTACAGAAAAGCCCGGCAAGCTAACCGTGATGTATTCGATATGCCGAACACAGTAACAAGTCTCAAAAATGGAGATGTTACTGGACCCGCTCGAGCAGATCGATGAACAACGGGGGCGGGGGGGGACATTGTGTTTTTGTTTGGTTTGGGGGCCACACCCAGTGCTCAGGGATCACTTCTGGTGAGGCTTGGGGGACCCTAGGGAACGCCGGGAGCAAACCTCTGCGTGGCAGGTGCCCTCCCCGCTGTGCTATCGCTCTGGCCCGGGCTCGTCTCTTACAGACCCAAGAGCAGACGGAGGTTCTGGAGAGCTTGAAGCAGGAGCTGAGCAGCAGCCGGCAGGAACTCCAGGTCCTGCAAAGCAACCTGCAAGAGTCCACGCAGGTGGGCGCCGCCCCCCATCACCTGGCGTGGTGGCTGGTGAATGCGAGACACCCCCCCCTATTCCCTGTGGCCTCCTGTGGAGGCGCCAGTCGACTCTCTCAGCAGCCCCCACTTTCCCCGTGCTACCCTGTAACAGGCTGAGTCCAAGTGGACAGCCCAGATCGCTGACCTCAAGATGGAGCGGGACACCTTGTTGGTCACCGCATCCCAGAAGGAGGAGGAGCTGCACGCCCTGCAGGAGGAGCTGAAGCAGACCCAGCTCCAGCTGGCCAATGCACAGGCATGTCCCGCTGCCCGAGGTCATGCTCGTATCCTCCAGCTTCAGTGGAGTCTTACAGGCTGGAGGCCCGAGGGGGCGTGAGGGGGTTCTGGGCATTGCTGTGATTATGAATCGGGTCCGGTTTGGGGGGCCCGCAGGGACATGAGGGAGCAGCAGGCTTCTTTTCTGCCCAAGAGGCATGTGCAGAGAGTCTCTGGTTCAGCCCAGTGCGCTCCCGTGCTTTGGGGACATTCTCCAGGGGGGGATTCGGGGCCAGGGCCTCTGTGGCCTGAGTTGAGCTAAGGTGCAGGAATCCTGGGCTTGCCGCCAGGGGGCGCTGTCAGTGGCCACCAGAACTCACCCTGCTGGGCCCTTTCTAGGACTCTCTGAGCCAGGTGGCGAGGGACCAACGGAAGAAACTCCTCGCGGAGTCCAAGAAGGCGGCAGAGCAGGTGATCCAGGATGCCCTGCGGCAGCTGGAAGAGCCCGAAGTTGCTGGCAGCTGCGGAACTGCAGGTGCTGCCTCCTGCCCAACCTCGGGGGAAGGGGCGGGTGAGGGGGGTTCCTCGGGCCTCACTGTGTGTTGCCCCAGATTAGCATGTCAGACCCCCTCCCGCCCCAGGCGGAGAATTTTCTTCTTTTTGTTTCTTTTGGAGCCACACCTGGTGATGCTCAGGGGTTGCTCCTGGCTCTGTACTCAGGATTTACTCCTGGTGGTGTACGGAGGACCCTGTGGGATGCCGGGGATTGAACCCGGGTCAGCAAGGCCAAAGCCCTCCCCTGCTGTCCTATGGCCCTGAGGAGGAGATTTTTCTAGCTGTTGCCCCCAGGGAGATCAGCCACGTGGTTGGAGGGTCCCGCTGGGTGACAGGGCAGGAGGAGGAGGAGCAGTTGGGCCCGAGTCCAGGGGCACCTGCCTCCAAGCCCCCAGCATAGACTGGGCCGTGGGGTGGCCGAAGGTGTGACCCTCCCCCATGGGTGAACAGCACGTTCTGTGGCGGGGGGGGGGGTGTAGTTGATCCGCCCCCCCCCCAAGCTTCTGTTTGTTTTTTAATTGGGGGTGGGCACACTGTCCAGACTCAAGGGCTGCTCCCGGCTCAGGGCTTGGAGATGGCTCCTGGAGGTCCCCAGGGACCACATGGTTGGGGATGGACGCTGCTGTCCCCTGGCCCTGGGCTCTGGGAGTCAGGATCTCGCCTGCAGCTGAGAGTTGGCTGGTGTGTCTCAGTAAGTGGCAGCCGCTGTCTTTGCCCCACAGTTGACTGGGCAAGGGGTGGTGGGGTGCCGGGACCTGGCACCATGCATGGAAAGTGAACTTGGGGCCATTAGAGCCCAAGGTGGGGATTCAGAGTGATGAGGGCAGCATGGACGGGGCCCTGTGGGCTGTGGGCAGGGGAAGCAAAGCTGGGCCTTAGGGTTTTTTTTTTCCTTTTTTTCTATTTTATTAATCATGAAGGAATGGGATTTTACTTTTTTTTAATCTATAGATGACTGTCTCTTGATCAGAAACAAGAAATAAGGCATCATACAAAACATACAATTCGAAAAAAATTACAGTGATTTTAATTATTTACTTGGAAAGCATTTAAACTCTTTTTAAAAAGTAAGAAATTTTATACGAATGTTATGTGAACTGAGCATTCATACCGTTTTCTCCATTTATTCATCTTCTTCCCATAGGGGGGTTTTCTCTTTTGGCTTGGGGGGGCCAGCTGGGGTCATTGACCTGGGTGAAGCCTGCTGGGGCCCTAGTCATCAGCTCTGCCCTCCCCACCCCACCCCAACCCCGTCTCCTTCAGATCACCTTCTGGCCAAGACCAAGTCTGTTTCCAACTGCATCGAGCAGCTGGAGAAAAGCCGAAGCCAGTTCCTGTCCTGCCCTGACGGTGAGAAAGGTGGGGAGTCGGGGGTCTAGGAACCTGGGTCCACGCAGTGCGCTGAGGGGGGATCTCGGGAGTGCTCAGAGGTGGGGGCAAGGGGTAGCAGGGGTTCCTCTGCACCGGGAGCAGGTGTGTGGCACCAGCAGGGGCATGACTGAGCCACCATGTGGCCTGCAGACATCAGCGCGTTCCTGCAGTCCGTCACCCTCCTGGCACACTTGACCAGCGACACGGTTATCCACGGAAGCTGCACGTCCCTGCACGCCCCACAGGAGCCTGCTGACTGTGAGTTCCATCTCTGTAATCCCAGAGGGTCACCCAAGCACTGCCAGGAGTGATTCCTGAGCATCCCCGGTGGGCCTCCTCCTCCACTCTGCCCAAAAAAATCAAATACAGGGTTGGGGGTAAGCTGCTTGCCTTGCGTTTAAACAACCCAGGTTTGTACCCTGACACTGTCTGTCATTGTGCGGCCCCCACCCCCATCCTCCCAGCTGTGTGTAACCCCAGAAGTTCTCAAGCACCACCAGGTGTGGCCTTGGGGGACCCACAATCTGCCGGAATGGCCCCAGCGGCTCTCAAGAGCCCCGGCACTTGGAATCACTGCCCCGACTGGCCAAGGATCTCTGGGGCAACCCATCCCCCAAAGTTAATTAAAAATAATCAGGAGGGCTAGAGCGATAGCACAGCGGGTAGGGCATTTGCCTTGCACATTGCTCACCCTTATAGTTCCAGCAGTGACCCTGAGCACAGAGCCAGGAGTCAGCCCTGAGCATCACCAGATGTGGCCCCCAAACAAAAAGAAGTAAAGGGAGTTGGAGTTGCGGGTGGAAGCTCTTCCAGGGAAGAGCTCGCGGGTGTCAGAGGTGCAGCCCCGTTTTTGATCCCGAGCTTGTCCCCCCAGACCCAGTCTCTAGACTTTGACAGGGTGCTGAGGGCATTCACACGCCGCCGTGCCCCGCATGTGCCCCGCAGCTCTGACGGAGGCCTGCAGGCAGTACGCCATGGAGACGCTCATCTACCTGGCGTACCTGGACGGAGAAGGGACACTGGCGAACGCCGACAGCACGGCCATGCAGATGTGCCTCAGCCGCATCTCTGCCATCAGCGAGGTAGTGCGGGGCTGGGGAGTGGGGCGGTGGCACTGTCGTCGGGGTCCCACTCCCTTCCTTGCCCACAGCTTAATCGCAGAAAGGGAACTGGAAAACCACCAGGGGGCGTCCTGCATGTTCCACTGGTTCCTGGCTCTTGGCTGATGTGGGTTTTTTTTTTAATGTTTGTTTTGGGTTTTGATCATTTCCTCAGTGGTTTTTGTTTTGTTCCCCCCCCCCACACACACACACACTCCCCATTTTGGGCCATACCCAGCAATGCTCAGGGTTGACTCCTGGCTCTGTGCTCAGAAATCACTCCTGGTGGTGCTCAGGGGACCATATGGGCTGCCTGGGATTGAACCTGGGTCAGCCGCATGCAAGGCAAATACCCTCCCTGTATGGTCCCCCGAGTACCCTGCCGCCGTTACCATCTATCTCGCCAACCTCCATTTGTTTGTTCTGGAGTTATACCTGGTGGTACTCGGGAGTGACCCCCAATTACTCCGCAGTGCCGCAGGGACCAAATGAGGTGCTGGGGTTTAGAACTGGAGTTCAACCCTGTGAAAAGCAAGCATCTTCTGCACGGCACTATTCCCCCCAGGGGTGGGGGTGTTTATCTGGTGGGAGGGTCACAGTGGAGTGGACAGTATCTGTTCGCTATCTTGTATTCCAGGAATCATGTTCGGCATACTGCGGGGACAGGTTGGATATGGTCCTTAAGGGAAAGAAAAATAAAAAATCTTTTTTTTATTTTGGTTGGGTGGGAGGTGGGTGTGGCAGGTCACACCCAGTGATGCTCAGGGGACCATATAGAATAATGGGCACCGAACCCAGGTCAGCCAGGATTAAGTCAGGAGTAAACCCTGAACACTGACAAGAAAAGTATTCCTCGAGAATAATCTGGGGCCAGAGAGGAAGCTGACGTGGATTTGAT
Source organism: Sorex palustris (assembly GCA_028565675.1). Lineage (NCBI taxonomy): Eukaryota > Metazoa > Chordata > Mammalia > Eulipotyphla > Soricidae > Sorex > Sorex palustris. The sequence continues at coordinate 30,517,217 of JAOXYA010000016.1, read as the reverse complement.
CCCTAGTGCCACACAGGATCCTGCCAGGAGTGATCCCTGAGCTCAGAGCCAGGAGTACGCCTTGAGCCCTGCCAGGAATGGCCCATTAAAAGACCTAATGGCAGGGTTGGAGTGATAGCACAGCGGGTAGGGCATTTGCCCTGCACGTGGCCAATCCAGGTTCAATTTCCAGCATCCCATATGGTCCCCTGAGCACCGCCAGTGGTAATTCCTGAGTGCAGAGCCAGGAGTAACCCCTGTGCATC
>JAOXYA010000016.1:30501362-30512559 GCA_028565675.1 Sorex palustris | reverse complement strand
GCCCAGTAACATTGTGAGACTTGTTGTTACTGTGTTTGGCATATCGAATACGTCACGGGTAGCTTGCCAGACTTTGCTGTGCGGGCAAGATCTCTTGGTAGCTTGTCGGGCTCTCCGAGGGGGGCGGAGGAATCGAACTCAGGTCGGCCGTATCAGCCACATGCAAGGCAAATGCCCTACCTGCTGTGCTATCGCTCCAGCCCGTTTCACGCCGCGGTGTGTACATGGGCCTTTTCCCCTCAGGACTTGGCTCTTGTTTTTTTCGGTTTCATGAAAGGAGGCCATTTGTCCCCTGTGTCTGCAGGGCCTGCAGGCTAGCCTCCAGAGCCCACACATGGAGGCTGTCCCGTCCCCAGGGGCTTAGTGAAACCCTGTGATTTTTTTTGTTTGGGAAGAGGAGATGATGAGTCATACCTCAGAGCAAGTAAGGGCTACTCCTAACTCTGTGCTCAGGGGACCCTGTAGTGCCAGGGATCGAACCCTGAGAATGCGCTCCAGTCCCCCATTTCCCTACACCCTATAGGACAGTTGGTACTGACAGACGCATTTCTCTGTCCATTCTTTGTCACACACGACTGTAACACTCATTAGAGGGACATTTTCCATTTAGCTGTTCACCTGCATTCCGAGAAATTCCTTGGCTGGCCTGGTTGCCTCTGGGGAGCGGGGCACCTGCAGGGCAGAGTGGGAACCCCACAGGACCTGGGTGTCGGTTAGCGCTGGGGCCGGACACGTCTGACCATTCCTTCATTTCCCTCCCAGCCGAGGACATGGACTTTTCCAGCATGACGCTGACCCAGATCAAACGTCAGGAGATGGACTCGCAGGTCAGGACCTACTTCAGTGCCTCATCGCCACGCTCCATGGAGACTGGGTCCCCCACATAGTAAAATCCCCTATAGAGAAATTTGGGGAGAAGGGACTCCAGATGCCCCAGGGGCTCCTGGGATGAATAAATGATGCAGGAGCAGTGGCGGGATGAGGGGCCGGAGAGTGCAGCAGGAAGGGCCAACCCCGGTTCAACTCCTGACACTGTCTAGGGTCCCCCAAGCCTGCCATGAGGGATCTCTGAGTGCCAAGTCAGGAAGGGGTCTGAGCATCGCCGGGGGTGGCCCCAAAACAAAAACAAAAAGCTTCCCAGCATCTTCCTTTCACACTGAGCTCAGTATCCAGGTGGCTCATAGGCACCTCACAGCACTCCTGCGTGGCCCACACCCCAGGTGCCTGCCTGGGTCCCCTGATCCCTTCTTGCTGTTCCACACCCTCTGAAGCGTGGATCACTTGTGGCCAAGGAGAATCACCTCCCAGGTCAGCTCCTGATGGTCGCTGCGGCTGGCGAACAGCCTGAGACGAGGATGAGCTTGTTCCGTGGCACCAGATTCCCGCCCAGAGCTGATCAGGGGCCCGCGGGAGGCCTGTGGCCCCCTGCAAAACACATCCCAGCCCGACCTTTGCCGTTATTTTTCTTCCCATCTTTCACTGCTCGCTGCTTTCTCCCCACCATGAAGTCCACAGGGACCTGGTCTGTCTCTGGCCCCTGGTGTCTCCAGCGCCCATGCAGAGCCGAGGACCCTGCAGGCACACAGCCATGCATTTTTTTGAGTTAAGAAAATACCCAGGCTGCATGAGGAACCTAGTGATAGCCAGACACCAAGAGGAGGCCTGAGGGGAGGAACGCTGGCCTTGCACACAGCTGACCTGGTTTCGATGCCCGATGCCCGGCATCCCATAAGGGCCCCCAGGCACTGCCGAGAATGATCCCTGAGTGCAGAGCCAGAAGTAATCCCTGAGCATTGCTGGGTGTGACATAAAAATGGAAACGAAATAAAAACAAAATGCCAAGGGAATTGCAGTGAGCTGGGCCACGGCTTCCCAGTTGGGCTGAACTGGACATCAGAGCTGGTTTCCAGGCAAGATGACTCAGTCCTAGGATTGTCGAGCCTGGGGCAGGTGGTCAGTGAGAAGGCGGGGGTTGGGGAGTGGGCCGGACTTGGGTGCTAGGCACTGGGCGCTGGAGGAGAGATTCCATCTACGTCATGTTCTCCAGAGAAAAATCACTGTCCTGCAGGTGAGGGTGCTGGAGCTGGAGACGGAGCTGCAGAAGGAGCGGCAGAAGCTGGGGGAGCTCCGGAAGAAGCACTACGAGCTGGCCGGGGTCGCCGAGGGCTGGGATGAAGGTCAGTCTGTCGGTCGGGTGCCAGTTTCCAGTTTCACTCACCCACAGTGAGAACGGGGTGCTGTGTGAGGGCCCCCTGCCATTGGGGCACCCTCCTGCCCCACCCCGTGCTCAAAGGGCATACTTCTCCCATCTCACAAATAACCCTTAGGGCCAGAGCAGTAGTACAGCAGGTAGGGCATTTATATTGTACGCGGCTGACCTGGGTTTGGTCTCTGGCATTCCAATAATGGTCCCCTGAGCACTGCAAGGTTGCCAGTGTGACCCTCCCCCTACACACACACCAAAAAAAAAAAAAGAAAAGAAAAAGAAAAAAATAAATAACCCTTAAACCCAAACCCTGCAAGGAATTCCGTGTCAGGCCAGCACAGGGCTGAGTAGTAGTTAACAGAGAGTAGAGTTGGTGAAGACCTTGAAAACACAAAGTACAAAGATGTGACCAGACCCCAGGAGGGCTATGGTGGCCAAAAGAGCAGGTAGCAGTTAGAGAAGGGTAAAGAGGAGCGATGCTTGGCAGCCAGCCCCAAGACTCATCCTGGCCTGCAGGGCCTCTCAGTTGCCACTGTCCCTTGTGTTCAAACTGGCCAGACCTTTCACAACCAAGGTTGCAAATTCACTGGATCTGGCCCAGTCTGGGAAGCAGCCCTCGACGAAGCCCGTCCTTCCCAGACCCTGACAGGCAATAATGGGAAGGGATGGTCCAACCCAACATGGTGGCCATACATGGCCCGTCCTTCCCAGACCCTGGGCTCAGCCATGATAGGAAGGGATGGTCCAGCCCAACATGGCGGCCAACCATAGCCTGTCCTTCCCAAATCCTGGGCTCAGCCATGATGGGAAAGGATGGCCCAATCCAACATGGCGGCCATACATAGCCCATTCTTCCCAGACCCTGGCTCAGCCATGATGGGAAGGGATGATCCAACCCAACATGGTACCTATACATAGCCTGTCCTTCCCAGATCCTGGGCTCAGCCATGACGGGAAAGGATGGCCCAATCCAATGTGGTGGCCATATTTAGCCCATTCTTCCCAGACACTCGGCTCATGATGGGAAGGGATGGTCCAGCCCAACATGGTGGCCCTTTGCGTTGAGTCCTTGGATTCATTGAGGGAGGGGGAGACAGGCTGCGAGACGTCCGTTGTTGTCTTCTAGAAAACGAAGCCTCTGCTCCTTCACCACAAGGAGCGGTCCCAGAGCACGAGTAGAGCCACACAGACACTCACACGTCAGCCTGTAAGTCCGTCTCTGTACGTGAGCCTCGGCCGCCACACCCCTCCTGCCCTCCCACCATCCACTCTGCAGACCTAGTGGTCCTTGCACTCTCCCTCCACCGGGACCCCTTTCCTGTTGGAGCCACTACCCGCTGTCTGTGCTGTCCAAGCCCGATTTGCTATGTCTGTCTGTCTGTCTGTCTGTCTCTCACACCCACGCCACGTCCATGCCGGAGGGCCTTACTACATCGGGTGCTGTGTGAGGATACTGATTGTGCCCCACCCTTTGTTTTCTTCTCAGTCTCTTCCGTTTTCATCATTTGCACAAACTTGGGGACATCGGGGGCTGGCGGATTTCCATCCAGGATGCTGCCTTGAATCTGCTGAGTGACCAGAACAGCTGGTGTGCCCCTGCCGCCCAGGCCCGGACCCCAGCCCCTCTCCCCGCCCTTGGCCGTTCCATGCATTCCCACTGTTTCTGACGGTGGCTGGCTGGGTTTTCTTAGTTTTCTTTTTCCAATTTCACTCACATCCCAACTGTCCCCAAGGGAACGATTCCCCTCCACACACTTTCCCCCTGGAGCTCTGCACCATCTGGTCCCCCCCCACACACACACACACACAGCCGTTCCCGCTGGTGCTGCCTCCTCTCCCGGGTGCCCCCCCCCCCCCCCAGTCTCCCAGCTTGGTGAAGGACATTCCCCAAGGTGGGCAGAGCTGCCATCCCCCACTTTGCCCAAAGGCAGAAGCAACAAAGCGCCTTCCCTCCCGGTGGCCAGAGCACCCTTGGCCCCCATGCCAGCCTCTGTCCACTTCCCTAGCCAGAGTGGGGACAGGATGTGGGGGGCACTGCCTGTGTGAGAGACCCCAGTGGAGGGGTGGGGGAGACCTCGACCCAGAAATCTTGTCACACACCCCAGGCCTGAGGAGCTGGTGGGTGTCTCCACACTCTTCCTGGCCTGGAATTTGAAGTCCAGGCCATGCCTGCGTGCACCAGGCAGGAGCCCCCGGGGCACCTGGTGACCTTGCGTCATGGCTTCAGAAGATTGTTCTACGGCGTGTGGCATGGTGCCCGACCGGGCAGATGGGCTCCCTGCGACAAGCACGCCCTGAGCCGGATGAGGGACCTTGAGTATTTATTGCCAGACTATAGGAAGGAGTTGATCTTGCCCTCGGATCAGAAATGACGCACAGGGCGGGGTCCACTGTCTTCCAGACTTGGCTCCTAGGGGCTGGCTGGGTCAGGGGAGAGTGAGTAACAGGGGCTTCCTGCTCTGATCCCTTCCGGCCACACATCTGGAAACAGACCCCCAAGCAGGGGTACACGAAAGGAGGGGTACACGAACAACCTCCTCGGGCCAGGCAGCCTGAAAGCGTCTTTCCCTCCTCGTGGACCCCAGCATTTAAGTGACCTTCGGACCTTGGACAAAAGGTGTCTTCCGTCATCCGTCATCGTAGTAGCTCTGAGGTGCTGGGCCGCGGGCACTGCCGGGACCCGACCCCCAAGAACCTTGCTCCGTCTTACTCTGCGGCCGGTGGCAGGACCCCTGTTTGATCACTGTGAATCCCCTTCCCACACCCGACTCCCCTCTGCGCTCTCCCAGGAGAGCACCAGGCACTTCACTGCGGGCCTCTGAGGGGGCAGCCGTGGGGCTCAAGGATCTGATGTTCAGTGCTGCTTTGCTTTAGTGCTCCCCACCCCGACACCAGTGAAGGGGCTCCCGAGTCAGCGGCAGTCATTGTGTTCTGGGCGTGGGGACCCCTTGACCAGAAACACCGCCATTCAATGGTGGCCCCCGTTAACAGGGAGGGGGTGGTACGGAGTCGCGTCTTGCGCCCTCAGGCTGCTCAATAACACTCTGCCTGAAAAGAAACCGCAGTCTTTGGTCATGCCACCGTGGACGCAGTGCAAGCCGTCCAACCCATTCCAAAGGCTTGAACATGCCCAGGCGGAGCTGGATCCCGGGAAACAATGGCCAGGAGGAGTTTTTGTGGTCCCTTCCCAGCCCCTCCTGGCTCTCAGACACCAGTCTGTTCTCTTCGGCATGAAATGCCTGGCTTACACCCAGGCTAGTGTCTTAACGGCGAAACATGCACCTCGTGGCCTTTGAGATGAGCCACCGAGCATCATGGGGGATGTGTGTGGGTCTGTGGAAATGGGTTGCCATGGCTGGGGCCAGCGGAGAAAGGCCTGGGGACCCGTGTGAGGGGATGTGGGAACACCTGTGTCCTAATGCCGCTAGAGACATATAGACGTCAGGGGAACACAGGTGCACTTCCCTGGTGGCCTGGTCCTCTGACCTTGAGGGTCTAAGTTGGAGGCCGACTGTGCCCTTGCTCTGCTGCCTGCCTGCAGGATCCCTGGACCCCACCTGAACAGGGGTCTTGCCCCATTGGGCGCACAGAACCTGCTTGGGAGCGTCCCACCCACCCTGCTGCGGGAGCACAGGTTCCCCGGCGCCAGAGGGAGAAGTTTATGTCCAGCAGGCACTGGGGAAATGCTCATGGCATGATCAGCTCCCCTGGTCACTCACACCCCTTAAAGCCAGTAGTGACCCTGGCATGGACCTCCAGCCCAGCTGCCGCCCTGGGGTGCCATCCTGGGGCAGAGGTATTTCCAAACCCGTCTTTCAGGTGACCCTCAACTACCTCGGGTTTGCAGCCCTAAAAGCAGCGAATTACTACTCACAGGGACAAACCCAGGGGTCCCCAGAAACCTGGGTGTGCATTCTAAGAGGTTGGTTTGCGAGCAGCTCCTCAGAGCTGGGTTTGGAGGCACCGGCTGGTACGGCAGGCTCGGTTTCTCTTGTTTTTAACTTCCCCACCCCCAGACCTCCCTGCAAGTCCTAACGAAATTTCACTTTTCACGAGAGCCGTCCCGCCAGGGCAGGCAGCCTCAGGGTCTGTTCCGGCCTTCCCCACCACCCCACGACACTTCGGTTCTGGTGTTGAGACCTTTCTTTGTATAATACGCCACATCCGTGTTTTCAATTTTTTCAAATAAATATTTCAACCTGGCAGTGGAATGTGGTCACTGGTGTCGTCAGCGTGGTTTTGAGTTTGGGGGGCGGGGGGTGTCCAGTGCAGAGTTGTAATACAAAAACAGACACATGCACACGCAACTTGGGGAGCATGTCTTAGGAACAGGACATCGCCTGAGCACCTCTGCAGCTGCAACCACTTCTTTGCTGTGTGCTTTCGAGAAACACATGCCGTCTGAAAATATCCTCTCCCATCTGTCTTGTTCTTGGGGTCTTCCAGAGGGAAAGGGACAATATGGTCAGTACCATTAATTGACCCAATTGGCGAGGCCTCTGCTAAAAATTTGATGACTGCTTCCTCTTTTGCTCATCAGAGGCAGAAATGACCTCCCACCTGCCCAAAAGGGGTGGGTGGTGGAGACACAGTCTATTCAAGGACAAAGCTGCCGGCCGGCCACTTGGGGACCTGTCAGCCAGGAGGAGTGACAGAGGGAGTGGCTGGGATTGGTTGAGTGGGACAAGGCCTGTACCCCAGGAGGACTTGCCACCAGAGAGATTGTACAGCAGGCAGGCACTTGCCTTGCATGGAGCTGACCCAACAGGCATCGCATAAACCCCATGGGAAGGGACCCCTGAGCACAGAGGCAGGAAAAAAGAAAGGAGAACCTTCCCGCTGACTCAAAGGAGAGAGCAAGGCAGATCATCAGACACCAGTAACCAAGACGGCCAAGGCAAGAATAGAAACTGCCCAGCGGGGCACATCCACTCTGCACAAGCTGCACCCCTTTTTGGGAGGTGTCATGCCTTTCTTTGGGCCAGAGACTACTCCACTGCAGGAGTACCTGAGGAGCACTGCAGGGAGTGATCCCTAAGCAATAAGGCAGGAGTGGCCTTGGAGCGCCACCAGGTGTGGCTGGAAAACAAAATGGGAAAAACAGCTTGCAGGTTGGCACAAGGTCTGGAGAGGTACAGGGGTTCACCATGTAACATCCCACCGTTCAAAATGCCCCTGACGGCCAAAGCCATGGCATAGAGCAGGGCGCTGGCCTTGCACGTGACCCCTTGAGTTCAGTCCCTGGCGCTGTCAGGATGACCCCTTTGCACAGAGCCAGGAGTCAGCCCTGAACAACACTGGATGTGGCCCCCAAACCACAGGAAAAGGGAAGGAAAATGGAACGTCCTGGGGGATGTTCACAGCAGTTGACCAAGCCCGGGAAGCCCACCTAAATGTGTGCTGTGTTGTGTACATCTGACTTTTTCCCGTCAGTTTTGGACAATGCTCTCAATTCCCCACTGCTGTGCTGCTTCCAGCCTTGGACCAGGTGGCCTCAGCACCTGCCCCCTGCTGTCTGTAGGTGCCTGTCCCGTGGCCTCCTTGGACCCAAGGTCCTGTCTCTGGGCATTGTCCCCATCTGAGTCAGCACAGGGGGGTGGACCCTGGGCAATGCCCTCTAATAGTCTCAAGCTTCTGCTGCCCATGACTGACAAAGTCCTAAGGCAGAGGCAGGGAGGTGGTCTGACCACCCCCCGGTGTGTGACAAGTCCTATCTCAGTCCCCAAAGAGGGGAGATCTGTCTCCAGGTTGAGGAACCGGAGTTCTGCACACACGGGCTCTCCCACAACTCTGCCCCCGTTTTCTGCACTCCCCAGCCCTACCTGTCCCCCGTCTCATAACCACAGAGGTCTCACAGAAATAATTGGATGTGGGGACAGTTGTGTAGGGGTGTTTTTTGGTGGGGGGAATCGTGGGGAGGTTGGTAGGGGGGGTGGGAAATCAAGCCATACCCAGTGGAGCTCAGAGTTTGCTCCTGGCTCTGCACTCAAGAATCTCTCATGGTGGGCGTGGGAGATCATATGGGATTCCGGGGATGGAACCTTAGGTCGGCCGCATGCAGACGCCATTGTGTTATCTCTCCACCCCAGGGAATTGGATATTCAGGCAGCACACCCCCACCTCCACCCGTCCAACCAGCCTCAAAGCCGAGGCTTGGGAAAGCACAAGACCGTCCTGTGCCCTGGTGGGCAGGGTGGGACTGTGGAGTTTCAGGCCTGAGAGACAGATGTTCACCAGCCCCTGATTTAGAAGTACAAAGAGAAAAGTGACTTTCCCTCTCTTACACTCATTTCCATTGACATGTCTGGGGTGGGAGTGGGAGAATGTAGGCCAATGTAGATCACCGGCTTTTTTAAAAAATTTTATTTAATTATTTATTTTTGCTTTTTGGGTCACACCTGGTGGTTCACAGGGTTTACTCCTTGGCTCATGCACTCAGGAATTACTCCTTGTGATGCTCAGGGGACTATATGTGGTGCTGGGAATTGAACCCGGGTCGGCCACGTGCAAGGCAAACGCCCTACCCGCTGTGCTGTTGCTCCAGCCCCAGATCACAGGCTTTTAACGTTCTAATGAGAGAGAAAGCGAGAGAGAAAGAGAGAGAATTAAAGTTTCTGGTACCAGCTGAAGTTCATAATCTGAAACCACTGGAAGAATTTCTCTCAAGCGCTCACATAGCTGAGTGGGTCAGCCTGGGCCATGTAACAGTGCCGCGAGAGACCTTTTGCCAGCGGGTGGGTGGGGGTCCCAGCAAGACCCTGCACCTGCAAGAGGGCGTCTCCGAGGAGATTGGGGCTGCCCAAGCTACAATGGTGGAGAAACCCCTCCCTACGAGGTGCGAGCCCCTGGTACTGCATTCATTCCCTTCTCCGGGAGCGGGAAAAATGGCATGGACCTGGATTTTCCCTTTTGGGAACAGTGAGGACGTCAGGCCAGAGCCTCAGCCGCACTTTCCTGCCTGAACCCAAGGCTCTGTGGTCTGGCATGGACCAGAACCTGCCCTGAGGCCCCCACCCCTCAGCAACCCCCCATCACTGGCTCCTCATCACCTTGTTGCTCAGCAACTGACCCCTCACTCTAATCTCGCGGGAGTTGCCCCACAATGACCCGCGAGACGGGTGCGCGAGGTGCATGTCGGGAGCACGTGGTTTGGCTGCCCTGGGGTGGACTGGCCAGGGAGGCTGGAACGGTCCTGGTGGCCCCGGGCCAGAGGACCGCAGCCGGGCGGGCACTGGCACTGTGGCGACCACTGCCAGTAGGGACACAGTCAGGTATGCTCCTTCCGTCCTTTGCTTTCCAAATTTTCTTTTGTGGGTTTTGAATCCTACCTTGGCGTGGCTCAGGGCTGACTCTTGGCTCTGCGCTCAGAGATCGCTTCTGGGGGGGCGCGCTCCGAGGACCCTGTGCCGGGAACCGAACCCGGGCCAAACCGCCGCACCATCACTCCGGCCCCAGCCGTGCTCCTTTCAGCCCTTTGACTCTCCTGGGCTCCCACAGCCTCAGGCAGGTCCCCAACGACTCCGGTTCGATGGAGGTGGAGTCTGTGTGCCACAGACGTCACAGCAGAAAAAGTACTAAGCGGTAGGGAGCAAAGACAGAGGTGAGAGTCCTGCTTTACACGTAGCGCGGGCCTCAGCCTGGTCCCCGGCACTGGCACCGCAGGGCCCTCTGCACTGTCCCAGAATAGCCCCTCCCGCCCCCCGGAGTTCAGGGTGTGGCCCCCAAACAAACGAAGCGGTTCAGCACGTGGTGGGTGCGGGGCATATGGTGCTTGGCAGCCGTTCCTGCAGCGCATTCTTTACTTGGTTTGTATGTGTGTGTGTGTTGTGTGTATATTTGCCACACTCAGTTGTGCTCAAGGATCGATCCTGGCGTGCTGGGATCAAACTCGGGTCAGCCAGCTGTGCTCAAGGCCCCTGTACAATTTCCAGCCCTTGTGCCACACTCTCAACAGTTATTTGTCAAAAACTAAATGACTTAAACCTGTTGCTTGAAGAAAAAAAAAAGGGTAACATTTATGTGAAAAGATAAAAATCAAAAGTAGCCACTGAGCACTGCTTGATGCCCCAAATCCGTGCATCCCCCCCTCCATTGATTAACTGTATTTTATATTTTTAGGAGGGCACTGCCAAGTGGTGTTCAGAGCTTACTCCCGGCTGGCTCTGCTCTCATGGATGATGACTCCTGGCGGGCTGGGGAGGGGAGGGGGGACCATATGGGACGCCAAGGATCAAACGTGGGTCATCTCCTGCAAGGCAAATGCCCTACCCGCTGTACTATTGCTCTGGCCCACTTTCCCGCTTTTCTTTCTTTTTCCCCATCCTCGTTCTTATTCCTTTTTCTGTCTGCTCCTTCCTTAAACTGGATCGTTTCTTTTTCTCTTTTTTTTGGTTTGGTTTTTGGGCCACATCCGGTGATCTTCAGGGGTTAGTCCTGGCGGTGCCCAGGGAATGTCGTGATGTCAGGGATCGAACCTAGGTCGGCTGCATGCATGGCAAACACCTGATCCACTGTACTTTGGCTGCAGCCCCTACACGGGATCATTTCAACGGCTTTATCTGCTCCAGTCTACTCCCGAACGTCCCCCCCCTTCCTTTCCTAACGCAATCGTGCGTGCATCCATCCCCTGGGACGCACCCTCCGGGGCTTTGGCTGATCAATTGAAGGGTTTTGGGGGTGGGGGTGCACCCAGCTGGGAGCTTCGGGAATCACTCCTGGCGGGGCCGGGAAGGCACCTGGGTCGGCCCCGGGATCCTGTCTCCCTCCCAGGAGCTTCTCCCCTAACGCCACCATGGGCTCCCCTGGGAACGCGTGCGGGCCCCGGCGTGCGGAATCCCGGCGGCACCGCCGCGCCGCAGCCGCAGCCGTTGGCTACAGCCTGGCGGGCCGGCGGGCGGGCGGGCGGGCGGAGCGCGTTGCCAGGCGACGGCGTTTGCCTCCGCGGCCCCGCCCCTCGCGGTGGCGCGCGGCGTGACGTCAGCGCGCGCGGCG
>JAOXYA010000016.1:30475467-30487698 GCA_028565675.1 Sorex palustris | reverse complement strand
CCCGGGCGCCGGGCGCTGCTGCTGCTGCTGGGGCCGCTGCTGGCGGCGGGCGGCGCGGCGCTGGAGATCGGCCGCTTCGACCCCGAGCGCGGGCGGGCGCCGGCGCCGTGCCAGGCGGTGGAGATCCCCATGTGCCGCGGCATCGGCTACAACCTGACCCGCCTGCCCAACCTGCTGGGCCACACGTCGCAGGGCGAGGCGGCCGCCGAGCTGGCCGAGTTCGCGCCGCTCGTGCAGTACGGCTGCCACCGCCACCTGCGCTTCTTCCTGTGCTCGCTCTACGCGCCCATGTGCACCGACCAGGTCTCGACGCCCATCCCCGCCTGCCGGCCCATGTGCGAGCAGGCGCGGCTGCGCTGCGCGCCCATCATGGAGCAGTTCAACTTCGGCTGGCCCGACTCGCTCGACTGCGCGCGGCTGCCCACGCGCAACGACCCGCACGCGCTGTGCATCGAGGCGCCCGAGAACGCCACGGCCGGCCCCGCCGAGCCGCACAAGGGCCTGGGCATGCTGCCCGTGGCGCCGCGGCCCGCGCGGCCCCCCGGCGGCGACGCGGGCCCGGGCCCCGGGGGTGCGGGCGGCGGCGGCGCCTGCGAGAACCCCGAGAAGTTCCAGTACGTGGCCAAGAGCCGCTCGTGCGCGCCGCGCTGCGGCCCCGGCGTCGAGGTGTTCTGGTCGCGGCGGGACAAGGACTTCGCGCTCGTGTGGATGGCCGTGTGGTCGGCGCTCTGCTTCTTCTCCACCGCCTTCACCGTGCTCACCTTCCTGCTGGAGCCGCACCGCTTCCAGTACCCCGAGCGCCCCATCATCTTCCTGTCCATGTGCTACAATGTCTACTCGCTGGCCTTCCTCATCCGCGCCGTGGCCGGCGCGCAGAGCGTGGCCTGCGACCAGGAGGCCGGCGCCCTCTACGTGATCCAGGAGGGCCTGGAGAACACGGGCTGCACCCTGGTCTTCCTGCTGCTCTACTACTTCGGCATGGCCAGCTCGCTCTGGTGGGTGGTGCTGACGCTCACCTGGTTCCTGGCCGCAGGCAAGAAGTGGGGCCACGAGGCCATCGAGGCCCACGGCAGCTACTTCCACCTGGCCGCCTGGGGCCTGCCGGCGCTCAAGACCATTGTCATCCTGACCCTGCGCAAGGTGGCCGGCGACGAGCTCACGGGGCTCTGCTACGTGGCCAGCATGGACGCGGCGGCGCTCACGGGCTTCGTGCTGGTGCCGCTCTCCTGCTACCTAGTGCTGGGCACCAGCTTCCTCCTGACTGGCTTCGTGGCCCTCTTCCACATCCGCAAGATCATGAAGACAGGAGGCACCAACACCGAGAAGCTGGAGAAGCTCATGGTCAAGATCGGCGTCTTCTCCATCCTCTACACCGTGCCGGCCACCTGCGTCATCGTGTGCTACGTGTACGAGCGCCTTAACATGGACGTGTGGCACCTCCGGGCCACGGAGCAGCCGTGTGTGGCAGCCCCCACGCCCGGGGGCCGACGGGACTGCTCGCTGCAGGGGGGCTCGGTGCCCACCGTGGCCGTGTTCATGCTCAAGATCTTCATGTCGCTGGTGGTGGGCATCACCAGCGGCGTCTGGGTGTGGAGCTCCAAGACTTTCCAGACCTGGCAGAGCCTGTGCCACCGCAAGATGGCAGCTGGCCGGGCGCGGGCCAAGGCCTGCCGGGCTCCCGGGGGCTACGGCCACGGCCCCCACTGCCATTACAAGGCTCCTACCGTGGTGTTGCACATGACTAAGACAGATCTCTCTCTGGAGAACCCCACACATCTCTAGGGACACGGGGCGGCCCCAGGCGGCTGTTGCCCCCTGCCAACCTCCCCCACTCGCCGGAGGAAACAGCTGAGGAACAGCTGCCCAGCTGTCAGGCCAGGCAAGTGAGCAGAGGGGCCCCTGTAGCGGGTGGAGATGTCTTCCAGCCTCCCTTGTCCAGGCCCCAGTGGGACTTGCTCCCCTAAGGGGGGGGGCAGCTGTGGAGTCCCCACAGGATTGGGGGCAGCGTGAAGACGGGAGGAGGGCAGAGGGGGCTGGTCCAGCAGGGAGTTTATTTAATGATGTAATTTATTGTTGCATCCCTGTGCTGTGACTGGAATAAAGGCCGTGTGGCACCGCTGAGTCTTCTCTGTGCGGGGAGCAGAGCCGGGGATGGGTGTAGTTGGGGTCTTGACACTCCTTCTGAGCTCCATTTTCCAGACAGCACCAAGGATTGGCACCCATAGGCTGTCTTTGAGGTAACCGGTCCTGCTTCCCCAAGTGAGCTGGGATGCTACGGCGGGGTGGGGGGCTCTGAAGACCCTGGGATATATCCCCCCACCCCACACACACTAGCTTCTCTGGGGCCTGCAGGCAAATCTTTCTCAATAATGTTCCTCGCCTGTAGAAAATGGGGTGTCAGCCTCTCCAGGTCTCCCATGGAAGCTCCAGTCCCTAGGTGGAGCAGGGTCCGGTCATATGAAGAATGGGAGCCCCCAGGGTCCGGAGCCATAGTACAGCGGGAAGGGCATTTGCCTTGCATGTTTCCTACCGGAGTTCGATCCCCAGCACCCCATATGGTCCCCTGAGCACCACCAGGAGTACTTCCTGAGTGCAGAGCTGGGAGTAACCCTGAACTTAGCTGGGTGTGACCCAAATGGCCAAACAAAAGTAAAAGAATGGGAGGCCTCGGGCACAGTGGGCATGCATCGCTAGCCCAGGGGAAGGGCAGGTGCAGCGGGGAGTTCAACCGCTTTTCTGCCAGCCAGGTGTGTGCATTGAGGCGGGGCGCTCAGGGCAGCAGGACCTGTCCCATCTGTCCACTGTAAGGGCCACCAGCTAGTGAGGGATGGTGGCTCCTGTCCCTGGTGGCCTCATCTGAGGGGGGCTGAAGGCCAGCACCTTCTGGCAGCCACCACCTACCTCACAGGTCCCTGACATTGTTTGGGGGAGGAAACCCCCAAGATAGTCCAGCCCTGAGTTGAGGGGACGTGACCCCACCCAAGGACCCGGTCCTGCCACCTTGCCTTTTCCCCGGGGGCTCCCCTAGAGCTCTGAGCCCGACTGAGCTCAGTGAAGGCGACAGGTCCAAGTGGGGTGCTGCCACCTCAGAGCAGGGTCAGAGAAAGGGAGTGTTCCAGGGCAGGAGGAAGGCAAGAGGCAGTGGGGACCAAAAGGGGCCCCAGACAGGGTGGACGGGGAATCCTGAGCTGGTGGGAAAGCCCCACTCCCAGGATGACTGGGCTGGGCAAGCAGGCCTGCACCGCAACCCTGCCAAGGCCTGGGACCCTCTCTCCGAGCTCCATTTTCCAGACAGCACCACAGGCGGTGGGGAGCAGCAGGTGTTAGGCCAAGAAAGGGAAACACACGGGCACCCCCAGAGCCTCACAGAATGCCTCAGAAGCCACGCCTGCCTGTGCTGCCCGCCCCCCCCCAGGGGTCAGTGGTTACAGGGCACGTGCAGGACCAAATGTGCCATTTGTTCCTGCTTTGGGACGGATGACCCTCACCCCACACCCCGATGTGGACGCCTGGCTTCCTGACAAGTTGGAGATTAAGGGTTCCCAGTTTAGAATGTGGAGCCAGGCAAGGTGCTTTGATTCCCCAAGGAACAACAACTCATTTGAAGTCAGCAGAAGGTGCCCCCAAAGATCACCCTGCACTGGAGGGAGAAGCTCCAGGCTCGTGTGTGGCCGGTACTGTCCGCTGGTGCTGGCCTCCTCCAGCCCCACCGCAGAGCGTCTCTGGGGTACGAGGTGCTGGTGGGGCTGCCTGGCAGGGACCCCAGTCCTGAGCACGTGGCCACAAATACACCTTTGAAGCCCCGCCCCCAGCTCACCAACTACCGGGATAAACAGATCTGTGGAATCACATCTTCTTTATAAACACAAGTACATAATATTTATTTGAAATTCCAATTTATTACAAGTTTACCCTTTCGAGGGGCCCTTCCTCCTCAAAGACGATTTAAAAAACAAACAGCTCAGGTGTCACGAGGCGGGACTGCGATTCTTACTGCGACAAGAACAGGCGGGGAGAGGCCGGTGGGCGGACGTGGCATGAGGCGGTCTAGTCAGTGCTAATCAGGCCCGCAGAGAAGGGGGTCGCTCGCCCCAGCAAGGGAAACGGGCCAACCCCGTCGTCCCGGTTAGGTTCTGGGTGAGAGGCTCCATTTATTCTCAGGGTTTGTGGGTTGCAACCCCACGGGCGGTTGCTTTCCCCTTAACCTAAGTAGGTGCCCAAGCGATTAGAACTTTCCCGCCAGCAGCTGACGGGTAGGAAATCCAACCCTGTTTCGTGTTTTTGTAGAAACTTGCCACGAAGGGGAAAGGGGTCTGCGGAGCTCTGCCTAAAGCCCACCCCAGCACTGCGCGCTCGGGGGGGAGGGGGGAGAGGAGGCTGGTCTGAGCTGCTCCTGTCCCCGTCAGTCCCCACTCGGACCCCAAGATGCGGGTTTCAAGGGAGTTCCAAGACGGAGGTGAAATGGGAGGGGAGGGCAGGTAGGAGCAGGGAGGCCACAGAGCCCCCCAGAGTCCCCCCACTCGCCTCAAGAGCCTCCATGCCGACTTCTCGCAGGTGAGCGGGTGAGGGTGGGGGCGTGGGCGAGAAGCGACCACATTACCATAAAACGACTGTACATGTGCCACAGCAAGGACGCGGACGGACACGGTGTCCTTTAGACAGCAGCGCTGCTGGAACAAGCAACTTGGAATAGCTAGAAAAGTCCATTAAAAAATTAAACATCTCAATCTTCCTGCTTCTCTCGTGCTCCCCTAAGAGCATATCCGGTGTGCGGGTGGGCTGGGCTCCAACACCCTCTTCTGGCCAGACGCATCCTGGTCAGGCCCGTCATGACCGGACAGAAGCAGGACCCCGGTCTCTAGGTGAAGTGCCTTCGGTTTTTCCTTTTTTTTTTTTTAAACCCTTTTGTGTTTTTGGAGGGGGGAGGCAAAGTGGGATGGGGAGTGGGGGAGGGAAGGGCTATCTCCCAGGAGGGGACGGGGTGGTCAGGGATGGGCCCAAGGGCATGTCCCTTTGCTCTGCCAAGATGGTGATGCTGGTGACCAGAGAATTCCACATAGCACTGACACGCCACTGCAAGGGCCAGGGCAGAGGGGACGACACGGCGGGCATGAGGTCATCAAGAACTAGAGGGAGGAGCCCGGGGGGCCGCCTGGGCCTGCCTCGCCCTCCCCTATGGCGTACAGAAATCCCCCCGAGCCCAGAGGCTTGGCACTGCTGTGGTGATCCGTGGGGCAGAACCCCGGGAACAAAGACAGAAGGATCCAGCTCCCGGGCACAGCCGCCCCTCGCGCTCCTCCCGGATACGTAGGGGGAGAAAAAGGTCACCATCACCCACTGCTCGCTTCTGCCACCAAAACCACACGGGGCTCCGCACTCGCGCCTCCATGGGCAGGCCGCAGGCTGCTGGACTCCTGCGCTCTCCCTTCCTGGGTCCCCCCCCCACCCTCCCTGCTCTCCCCTCGGTCCCCCCACCCCGACTTCAGCTCCCTCACCACGGCCCTGCCTACTTCTTCTGTCTTCGGCCCCTGGACTGTCCAGCAGGCTCCAGCCCACCGTCCCCCTCGTCCTCAGCAGGGCGTTCTGGGAACTTCTTGCGTTTCCGGCGCACGTAGGGATGGCCGGGCAGGTGTTTGCGCAGCAGCGCCAGCAGGCACTCTTCGGTCTTGGCCGTGCACTCCAGCACGGGGCTGCCCCGGCAGTTGTACAGCTCGGCGTTGGCGAACACCTGCTTCATGTCGCTGAGAAACTCCTGCACCGAGCGGTAGTTCCCGCAGGAGCATTTGTTCCGCATCGTCTGGAAGTCCATGGGGTGCGTGACCACGTCGTAGTAGTCCTCCGCCTCGTCACGTGTCACGGGCTCCCTGGGAGAACCAAAAGCCAGTGAGCAAGCACACGCCAGACAGGACAGGCCGCGTCGTATCCCGACGGAAAGGGATCGGGGGGCACCCGGCGGGGCAGCGGCTCACCGGAAGGGCCAGCTGAAGCGGTACTTGATGACCTTGTGCAGGATCTCCTCGCACTTCTGCAGCTCCAGGCTCTGCCTCCGCGAGCTCCGCTTGGTCTGCAGCACCTGCACCAGACGGGGGAGCGAAGCCGCTCAGGGCCAAGAGAAGAGTGACGGGCCGCACAGGTGCATCTCCGGGGAAATGGAGGGGCTAAATAAACACTGGTGGGCCAGGGCGGTAGTACAGCAGGTAGGGCGTCTGCCCTGATACCGAGCGCCACCAGGAGCAGCCCTTCACACTGCCAGTACCAAATGGGCTGGCCATAAGGCAAGGGAAGCGCCTTAGCCCCTGGAAAGCCCTGAATAAGTACACACGAGTAGGCTGAAGGCTCTGGGGAGGATGCCCCCCTAGCACCACTAGGAGTGTGATGTCTCTCCCCCCATGCATAATTATACAAGGATGAGAGATCGGCCACTGTGTGGGGGCGGGAGGATCAAAGCCTTGTGTCCCTAAAGTGGAGCAGCTGCTCACTTGCTCCCCCTGGTGGCAGCGACCAGCGCATCAGAAGATTCTCTGAGAGCAGATGGATCTGGGTGGATGTGGGTCAGTCTTGGGGACCACCAGACAGCAAAGGAGTCCAGCTGCCAGAGAAGCAGGAGGGTGCAGTCTCTCAGGGGGGATGGGGTGGGGGTGCTCAGGCCACAGGCTACGCCGAGAGCACTGTGTGTAGGGGGCTTGAGGGTGGGGGCGCACTACTCTCATCTCAGTGCCTTTGGGTCTAACAGTGGGCTCCCCGCCCCCAGAGCAGCCCAGACAGGGAAGTTTCTAGGGCCTCTCTGCTCTTGAAAGCACTGGTGCCATCAAAGGCAAAGCCCCCCACAGCAGGGAGGGTGGGGACTCCAGGGCGGCTGCCGGAACAACTGTCAGCAACAGCCACCCAGCACGGGGGGCGCGGACACGGCTGGCATTCCCCGGAGCCCCAGCCCTCCTCAGCCTGAGACACATGGAGGCTATTTTAGAACCCAGCGAGCTGCAGGCTGCAGATCACCAGAGACTGAGCCGCGGGCAGCAGCAGGGATGCCGGACATAGCAGCTCCCAGGGACTGGGATGCTCAGCCTGGGGCCCACCCATCTGCCTCCTTCTCCCAGTTGAGGGTGGAGGGAGGGGGTGGGGCAGCCCCACCTGCTGCCTGGCAGATCCCTAATGCAGGAGCAGAGAGACACTGGTGGGGAGAAGAGAGATCAGTGTTTTTGGGCCACACCTAGTGGTACAAGGGTTGGGGGAGCGGGAAGAGGCACAGAACTGACACCCGCACCCCAGCTGGAGAAGACGCTTACCAGCTCATCCACCTCGGCTTCGTCCACGGGCGGTGCTTTTGACTGAGCCCTCCGGGCGGGGTGCGGCTTCTTACCTGGCCGGCGGCCTGGTCTTGTGGGGGGAACAGCCCCCTGCTTGCCCCGGATGGTCTTTCGAGGTCTCACTGAAATCAAGCAAGTGCACAAGGAATCAAGTGGTGGATGGAGGAGCCCGCAGTGCCGGCTGGGACTCCCATGGTGGACACAGGAAGTGAATGCACAGCGGCCATCTATTATAGCCTGGCCACTGAGTCCCAGGAATGCAAACCCGGAAGGGTCTCACTAGCTCAGAAGTGGCCACTGTCCAGAACTCCTGACTCGAGCTCAGTCTGAGTGTGGATTCTTGGGAGATAGACGGCTGGACAAGGGGATGATCTAGCTAACACACGCTCTCCCTCACCACCATGACCTTTGCAGAGAAAAGCTGAGGCTCTAAAAATAGCTTTAGGGGGGGAAGAAAAGCCCAGCCCAGCTGATGGGCCATGTCCCGAGTGTGCCGGCCACAGTCCTGCTCTCACATCTGAGAGAGGGAGCAGGGCACTTCCAGAAAACCTCCAGAGAACAGGGCCCAGACAACAGACGCTCAAAATCAAAGCAACGCTCCTTGACCTCTGTACTCAGGATACACAGATGACCTCATGATCTTTACACCCGACGGTCCCTGCACAGAATGAGGTGACATTGCACAGAAAGGTACATGCGGAAGCAACAATACCAAGAATGAGGTCAGGGCAGTGGGGAGGGCGCTGGCCTTGCACGCAGCTGACCTGGGTTCGATCTCAAGCACCTCAATAGGGTGCCCCTGAGCCCACCAGGAGTGATCCCTGAGTTCAGAGGTATTACTAAACCCTGAGCCTAACTGGGTATGGCCCTAAAACAGAACAAAATAAAACAAAAAAATAGAACAAATAAACCAGTACTACAATCTACCATGGGAGAGCAACAGTGTCCAGCCAACACTAGTGAAAAAGAAGCCAAAATGAAATGTGGGTGCCAGGGACAGCCACCAAGCCAGAACCTGTGGTTAGCACGAGAGAACCCCATTGCTGGTGGCTGGAAAGTCAAAGCTGACGAAGGGCTCTGGAACATCGAATTCTTCCCAGGATCCTTCCAGCAGGCGAGGCTAGAAAGATCAGTGGGCGGGCCTTGGAGCAGGGCATATAGCTCAGCAATGGAAGCAGGTTGCAGACCCCTGGCAAAGAAGCTGGCAAACACGTGCTGAACGGAAGGAAACACACCAGCTGCTTCCCCGCTCACTGGAAACATGGGGGAAACCAAGTGGTCCCTGAGCAAACCCTGAAGTGGAGCGTGGGGGGCCAACCAAGGGCCAGCACACCGTCCTTACAGCACTGGGACTGTAGAACATGCTCACTAAAATCTCCACCTCACCTATGTTCTGTGGGCCCATCGGAGAGCATTTTAGAAAGTAAGGCTGCAGAGCGAGGTCTAGTTGTAGAAAACTGTAAGACCTGGACTGAGGACTGGAAGGAGGTCAGAAAGCTGGAACCTTGGTTCAGTCCCCAGCACCCAGATGGTGCCTGGGGTATGAGCATGTGTGTACACACGAAGTGGCTAACCCAGATTTGCGTGGCGAGTCCGAGTTGTTCTTACTCTGCTCCCAACACAGCCCCAAGTGCCATCTGCATCCCACCAAAATCAAAGAAGACAGAGCCACAGGTGCGCATGGGTGAGGCCCCTACTGATGCTAGCACCCAAGGAATGGGCCCCACTACCCACCCACTCAGCCTAAGCTGCGAACCTTCTCAAGCTAGCGGAGCCTCAGTCCCCGGCCAGCACCGGAGTTGGCAGAGTGAAACAAGGCTCCCCAGAGTTCGGGAGGCCACAGGACCGATGTGAGGCTTGAGGGTGGAGGAGCCTGAGTGTCATAGGGGCACTGAGTGAGGAATTTGTTTCTGAGAAGGCGGCAGGAGGGCAAATTAGCTGGGGAATTTTCCCTGTCCTCACCAAGGAGTTCAGAAGCAGCCCTGCCATGCAGATCTCTGGGCACTCGATGGGTGTGCGGCAGAATGCTGACCTTGAAGTCAAGCCACACCTCCTACCGGGAAGGTGCACAGCACCTGAGAACCGCACCGGAAAGAAAGGCAGGCGGGGGCGCCCCAAGGTCACCGAGAGCGGAGAAGGTCCAAGGCACCCCAGGTCTCCTGTCAGCCCAGCCACTGCACAATAGGGCGACAGACAGGACAGGAGGTGAATGAGTAAGGCAAACCGAAGACTTACATCGCAAACCAGCCACCTCATAATCTTCCTCCTCCTCCTCCTCCTCTTCTTCCTCCTCTTCCTCTTCCTCCTCCTCCTCTTCTTCACTGCCATCAGAGGCGGATTCCTCAGTGTAATTCCTGTGGGGAAGACCCAGTTTGAGGTTACAATGGCCCTGAGATGAGCGCAGACAACAGCACCCTTTCTGCAGATCATCAGGCTGCCGGGAGGAGGGAGTGCAGGAGACCCAGCCAGGCCGGGGCACAGGCCACAGGCCGCCAGCCTGCTTCAACCCGGAGGCAGACCTCTGACGCCTTGGCGACAGAAACTGGGAGCACCACGCGAGCCTGCTTCTCTCAACATCAAACGGTGCCGAGCTGCTCCCTGTCCGCCATTCAGCTGGCCTGACCCGGCGCTCCAGGGGTAAACAGCCAGACAGGTGCAGCTCCACCTTGCTGGCCCCCGTCCAGCGGCGGGGACAGCGCAGATGACCACCACATCAAAGTGTAGTAATCCCAGCTGGGAGCAGCTGCCTCCCGCCAGTAGGCTGGTATGGAGCAAGGCATCCAGGGACACTGGAAGGTGGGTCAGATCAGACAGCTCTGCGCCTTCAAAGGCGAGGTGCCTCGAAGCGGCCCTTTGGTGACCTTGAATTTCAATGGGGGTCAGAGCGCTTTTAACTTGGCGGCCGTTAGGCAGCTACTTTTCACGAGGCCCTGGGTCTGGCCGCCTTGGGATCTGATGAGGAACAATGCTTCCTACACTCAGACACTAACAACCGTATTATTATTTTCTTGGATGGGTGGGGACATACCTGGCAATGCTCAGGGTCACTCCTAGTTCTGCACTCAGGATGTGGCGGTGCTTTAGGGACCATATGGGATCAAACCATATGGTTGGCCAAGAGCAAGGCAAGCGACCTTGCCTCTGAGTTACCTCTCCAGCCCCCCCAAATCATTGTTTCAGCCTTGCATGCTGTTACAACTAAGCCCATAACCAGGTGCCTGATGGCTCCACCATCACTCCAAGGTTCCTTGCCCCAAGATGGAAGTTTCTGAGTGGGAAGCCACACAGGCAGATCTTTCTCTTGAGCAAGTCCTGTGGGTGTCTCTACAAAAGCTGGTGAGTTAAGGGTGGCAGATGGGAGGAGGTAAGGAAGAAGCCGAGAAGAGCCCCAGGAAGGTCAGAGAGAGGGACTGTGAGACTGGGCAGTGCAGGCAAGTCAGAGGCGCGTGGACATCTGGCCAAGGAAGCGAACCCAGAAGACAAAAGGTGTGAGCGCAGGCCACTGGACACTGAGTCCTCATCGGGAGGAGGAGGGCAGCTGTGAGGGAGGAAGGCAAAGACTTGACACTTCATCCCAGGGGAGCCAAGGGGAAGCCAAGGCAGAAAGGAATAAGCAATGGTCACGGGGACCAGAAGAGATGGCACGGCAGAGAGGACTGACGGAGGTTCGGTGGCCCCGAACCCTAGCGGGAGAGATCCCTAGACACGACTGGTGTGCGCCTCCCCCAAGGAAAGTAACGACCAAACAGAGTTGAACAAAACCAAGAAACGGCACATGAACATAAAGCTCCATAGAAACCGTTCAACTGGAGAAACTCTCAAGGAGATGGCTCAAAGCACAAGGCCACGCGTCTTGACATGGTTTCCATCTCTGGTTCCACACAGCAGCCCTGAGCACTGAGTCGGGAGTAGCCCCAGGATACTGATAGATACAAGTCAGAAACCAAAAAGAAAAAGAAACTATATTCTCTGCCAGGGGTGGAGCTCAGTGATAAAGCCCATGCTCTGCGAGCAGGAGACCTGGGTTTCGTGCCCAGCACCGCAAACAGGACAAAACAAAGCCAAGTCTCACCTGCCACGAGAGTTGCGCCTGGCAGTAGCGGGCTGGCAGGCCGGGCACTGCCACTCACCATCTGGTACTTCATAAAGAGCCGGCCTCAGACAAAACAGGTGGAAGGCTTTATTACACTCGTCACACAGGATCAGTTTGTCATCCTCACCTGTGAGGAGAAAAACTTAACAGATCACTGAGGGCGGGAGGTTATGAGAAAGAGAGCCACACCCCTCAATTAACACCATGAAAGAACAAACACTCTAGAATACTGATTAAAAAAAAAAAACCAGGGTGGTGGTGGGTGGAAGGTAGGGGTTGTGTTGGGGGGGGGGCTGGGTTTTTGTTGAAGTTCTAGTGAATTTAGAGCCGAGTTCTTTTGACTTCTACCCCCTCAAGTCCCCCCAAGCTGTGAGAGGGAGAAAGCCAGAGAGCAGGAAGGCAAAGGGCACCCCATTAAGAACCCCCTGCTCTTTGCCCTGACTGACCAACTGATGGCGGCTAGGGTTTGATGAAGGGTTCAACTTCCTGACATTTGAGACACGGCATCAATGTAACCAGTGATTTCATCTCCCTTTACTCCCTTTTATTCTAAATCAGATTTTAGAGCAACTGAGTGATTTAATGGTAGGCTTGAAAATTACACCCAACTGTCGGGGGCAAAGACCTCATGGGAAGGGGGGCGTTCCGGTCTGTCCTTCACGCCCTACCAAGGTCGCCAGCTGCCCCCGACGGGTGGCTCTCCGGCATGGCCATGGCCCCAGAGCACAGAAACCAATCTCTTAACTATCTAACTTTTAATAGAAATACTTCCAGGGTTAGTAAGTAAAATAGCAGAAATCCAAAACCATCATTTAATTCTTAAACCCAGCT
>JAOXYA010000016.1:30463497-30475367 GCA_028565675.1 Sorex palustris | reverse complement strand
ATCGAATATGTCACGGGAAGCTTGCTAAGCTTTGCCATGTGGGTGAGATACTCAAGGTAGCTTGCCGGGCTCTCCGAGAGGGGCGGAGCAATAGAACTCGGGTCGGCCAGGTTGGCCGCATGCAAGGCAAACGCCCTACCCGCTGTGCTATCGCTTCAGCCCATTATTAGGAATTGAAATTAAAAGTTTACAATTGGGTTACAGGCTGACCTGGATCCGATCCTTGAGCACTGCCAGGGTGGCCCAAACACAACAAAAAAGGGGGTGCAGTAATGATGGCACACAGTTGACCAGGGACCGATACCCAGAACCACATGTGGTCCTCCAAGTCCCAGTAGGAGGGATCCCTGATCCAAGAGTAAGCCCTGAGCACTGCTGCTGGGTGTGGACCAAAAAAACCAAAACAAACCAAAGAGAGCTGACCAGAACATGGAGTCCCCAATACAATACACAACTGCGACAGACTTAAAATGAAGCCCGAGGGCCGGCACGTTAGTGCTCCTTTGTGTGCTGCATGCGGCTGGCCTAGGGACCACCCAGGCATCCTACTCCCCTAGCACCAACGGGTCTGGGGAGGGATGGAGGGAGGGAAAACAAGCAAAATAAAAATGTCTGATTAACATCCAACAAAATCAAAGCGGAAAAATGTAAATCCTACTGGATTGTAATTTTTAATCCTACTGGATGATCTCCAATCCTTCGATGGAAGGATCTGATTGATCTCATTTAGATAATGAAATTCCCATCTACTGACCTGGAACAAATAATGCCAGGAGCATGGCTCCAGAAATGGCTTCCATTCAGCTAACAGAAAAGTTCTTTTTGAACAAAATTTCTAGGCATCAATTAGATTTTCTAGATGTCTACAAATGACAAAGAATGCCATGCGTACAGAGAGAACATTTGGCGTCACATTTTAGGGAGGCCTCCCCATGCTGGGAGCTCAGGGCTGCAGCTGGCTGTGAGTGGAGGGAGGGCCTTTGCGGCGCCAAATTTACAACTCTGGGCCTCGCACACGCAAACCTGTGCTCTAGTTCTTTGAGTAGCTTTCCCACCCTTCTCATGGGACTTGAAAGAGAAACCCAAAAGCATGGTTTTCAAAATCATCTGGGAAAGTGAAGGCAGTTCCAGGGAACAACTCCAAACTGAGTTTTTCTTTCTTTCTTTTTGGGTCACACCCAGCAATGCACAGGGGTTACTCCTGGCTCTGCACTCAGGAATTCCTCCTGGCGGTGCTTAGGGGATCATATGGGATGCTGGGAATCAAACCCAGGTCGGCCGCATGCAAGGCAACGCCCTACCCGCTGTGCTATTATTGCTCCAGCCCCCAAACTGAGTTTCAATGAGTAACAGATACCAAAGGATATTTTCTTATATTCTTACCCGAGCTTCAAAATCCGTGGTTTCTTCCACATAACCCAGTCCTCCCTTTTGTAATCTTGTTGCAACTTCAATGAGGTCACTTCGAAGAAAGTTTAGGAGTTCCTGGTTGCCATCACAAGATTTGAGACCCAAATTTGGCTTTCGAGCCAGATGAATAGAATGAATGATGTCCTGGTACCTAGAAAAAATTGGATGAAGCAAAGTAGGAACCAGGAAACTATAAAGACGAACTACATATTTCTATTATTTGAATGACATGTTTTCTATTTAGAGATTGTTTCTTTTCATCTCATCTCTCTTTTTCCTTTCCTTTGGTTTATAGGGCCCTTGACCAGGATACATCTGGTGCTACAGAACTGAGAGTTCAGTGCTCAGGCTGCAGTTCCCTGAGACTGTCACACCTGGCAGCACCTTGGCTAGTGTGCGGTGGCTGTGCGTGGGAATGTGGTGCCACAGGCATGCAGTGCCAGACTAAGTATGCCAAGTACTTGCTCCAGGCCTTTAAGCTGACTACAGGTCACTGGGTCGAGTTTTAACTGACACAGAACTATTATTTCTTGATTTTATTTTGGGGCCATGCCCAGCATGCTCAGGACTTACTCTTGGCTCTGTGCTCAGAGACCACTCCTGGTGGGGCTTGAACACTCACATGGGGTGCCGGGGATTAAACCCAGGTGAGTCGCGTCCAAGGCAAGTACTCTAGCCACTGTACTGTGTACTATCCGGCCTCATTGATTTCATTTTAAAATTTTTATGTTTTTTGATCCACACCTGGTCCAGGTGCTCAGGGGTTATTCCTGGCTCTACACTCAGGAATTACTCCTGGCAGGAGTGGTAAAATGGGGGACTATTTGGGGTGGCTATAAAACCAAGCTCAACCAAGAACAACATAGAGTCTCCTGCCCCCGCGCCTGGCTGTCCTCACTGGGGCCCCTTGCAGAGGGGCAAGTTGAGTTTCCCTCTCTGCCCCGAGCAGAGCCCTGGCAGCTGAAGACCTCCGAGACCCAGCCACAGCCATGCTGAGATCATTCTTCACACACCCAGACGAGCTCATGTGTGAAGGAACTGTCAGAGGAACCCAGGGGCTAAGATCTCCAAGCCTGCTTGGTTCGGGACTGAGCCTCCTCCACCCAGACCCCCCCCCATCTTCCACTAACTAGACAGTTACACCCACCAACTTCCGTGTAACCCCATCAATGGCCAAGATCCAAAGACGATAAAACCAAGCTCCTGGAATCATGTGGCCACGTGACCTCTCATTGTCTACTTCTCACTCTCAGAGAACCTGGCAGGCTACAACACCTGTAATGGTGATTAGAGGCTGTCCCCAAAGCCTCCATCCTTCTTGGAAAGCCCGGCAAGCTACCAAGAGTATCACATGGCAGAGCCTGGCAAGTTTCTCGTGATGTACTCGATATGCCAAAAACAGTAACAATTATGGTCCTCGTTCCCCTGACCTTGAAAGAGCCCTCAACATGCAATCGGGATACACTAGCATGTGACAGGGACCAATGGAGATGTTACTGGTGCCCGCTCAAGCAAATCGATGAACAACGGGGTAAGAGTGATAGTGATATGGGATGGCGGGAATTGAACCTGGGTCAGCTGCATGCAAAAGCAACCAGGTGTACTATCGCTCCAGCCCTTTATTTCTTGATTTTAAACACGCACATTCTGGGCCAGAAAGAGTACAGTGGGTTGCCCTGCATTCGTCCAGCCTGGATTTGACTCAAGAACCACACAGGGTCCACCAAGTACCACCAATGCTGATCTAGGAGTAAGCCCCTGAGCACCACCGGATGTGATCTAAAAACCAAAATATGAAAAACACATTCTGAACTGGATAAATCTCAAATATAATACTTCTCTTAGCTCTCACTCTTGAGGTGTCTGTGTATGTTCAATAAAACCAAAAGGAAATAATCTCAGGGAGCCTCCCAAGCTGTGTTCAGGAGCCCAACAGTCATTCCTCAATACATTCAACCAACTGAGCCTGAGCTTGGGTGCTGAACCCCAGGAGGTGGGGCTGCTCAGAGCCTCTGAAGCCGGGAACTAGCAGGGCACCCAGGCATTGCTCAGGCAGTCACGTGGTACCAGAGACGACCCCAGGTGAGGCGCATGCAAGGCATGCACCTCACCCCCAATTATCACCCCGAATGTAAATTTCACCTGTGATCTTTCCTGATGATCTCCAACATTTCAATGAAAAGATCTGATTGGCCCATGTTTAGAATAAGAAATTCTTTCGGGGGCTGGAGAGATAGCACAGCGGGTACAGCGTTTGCCTTACACACAGCCGACCTGGGTTGATTCCCAGCATCCCATATGGTTCCCTGAGCACTGCTAAGAGTAACTCCTGAGTGCAGATCCAGGAATAACCCCTGTGCATCACCAGGTGTGGACCCCCCCCCCCCCGCAAAGAAAAAAACGAAATTCTTTCATTCTAACACAAGTGTACTTAAACCAAGTGGAAGGGACGACCGAACTCGACTGGCACTGTGTCTAGTCATACAGTCTCGGGACACTGAATACAATTTTTATAACATGTGCATTAATGAATGGGCTTTAACCAAAAGGCCTACTAGCATCCATGAATCTGGCCAAGTTGCAGATCACATACGAAATCTTTTCTCTTTCTGTTGTCAATCAAAACATTCAAACATGAAAATATGCAAACAGAACCAATGCAAATATTGCAGACAGTAGCATCTGAGGCTTTCACTGAACCGTAACCTTACCCTTTATTGTTTACTTATTTTGGTTTTGGGGCCACACTCACACAATGCTTCACCCTGAGGGTGAAGGCAGTTCAGCAACTCATCCAGTTCCTTCTGACTATCACATAAGAACCTATGTGGTGATCAGCAGGGAACATATGGTGCCAGGATCACATAATGGTAAGCTGTATACCAGGCCAGTGCCCTGCTCTCTCTTCAACTCTGAGCTGATCTTTTTTGTTATTTTTTGGACATATCTGGACATGCTCAGGGCTTACTCCTGGCTCTGTGGTCAGAGACCACTCCTGGTGGTGGTGGTGGGGGAACCATATAAGTTGTCAAGAATTTAACACAGATCAGCCACATGCAAGGCAAATGCCCTACCCCTCTGTGCTACTCCAGCCCCTAAACTTATTTAAGATTATATACGTTCAGTGTTCATTAAACTAATTTTAAAACATTTCCTACACTTCCAAAAAAAAAAAAAAACCCCACACCTGTTCTGGCCGTGACTTCCAACACTCCCCTCTGGGGCTGGAGAGACAGTATAAGGGTCAAGGTGCTAACTTGGCATGTGGCCAACCTGAGTTCAAGTCCTCCACATCATGTGATACCCCGAATCAGGGGTCACCCCAAGAACAAGAGCCATAAGAGATCTGCCTGATGCTGCCAAAACCTAAAGCAAGCCATTGCTCCCCTCCACCCCCAATAACTACCCATCCTTCTGTCCCCATGAATCCGTCCTTTCTGGAGCTCTCACGGGGACAGATTCACATGGTACTTCTTACACTGTGACTTTTCTGACTTAGCAAGTTTTCAGGTTCAAACATGTTACAGCGTAACATAACCAGTATTTCATTCCTTTTACAGCTAAATTTATGTATATAAATTTACACATCCAATTATAATTAGATATTTAAGCTGTTCTCATTTCTAGGTTATTCTCAATAGTGACTGAATCCTTTTGAGAATCAACTAATGCGGCAAGGGGTATCATAGGGTTACTTAGTGCACTGAGGCACCACTCAAACGAATAACCCTGCGGCCCTAATAGTAAGTGGTTTAAAGGCATGTTTTTTTCTTTTTCAAATAAGTGTGACATGCCAAGAAAATAGACAACAGGAATATGAAAGGTTACATTTCATAAGTTACTGTATTAGATGGGGGGGGGGGTAGCCACAGAAAGAGGATTTGAGGAGAAAGATTAAAACCCCTTACCTCTTTTCCAGTCTCTCTTTAAGCTGACTTTCTCTTATTCCCTGAGGGTGAAGGCAGTTCAGCAACTCATCCAGTTCCTTCTGACTATCACATAAGAACCTACAAGATGAAAACAAGCTCCGTAACTCTGGTGAAGAGTCGACTCTGGGCCAGAGAGAGCAGAGGGATAAGCACTCGCACGCGGCCAACCTCATTCCATACAAAAGCGGCTGGGTATGGTGTGAGCAAACAGCTCCCAATCAAATACGTGGGGTGTGAGCATGCTGGGTGGGAGCAGACTCCGCCAGCACACACCGCCCCCAGCAGCAGAATCTAAGGTCAGCAGTGAGTGTTGTGAGAGCAGAATTCTATACTTCCTCACAGGAGACTGAATGTTTTTTCCCAGTAAGTCTAAAACTTTAACTTTAAGCTAAGAATACCGGAGTCAATGGTCCCTCCAAAAATATGACCTTAGTTTTTATTTTTGTTTTTTTAAATTGGAGGTTTTGAAGGGAAGGAGGGAGATAAAGTGGGACAGAGTGGAGAGTAACCTGCTCAAGAGAGAGGTCCCACACACAGCCCAGCATCAGACAGGAAAGCAGGAAAGTACACATCTCAAGAGGAAAGATGGGGGCGACGTATGTGCTCAGGCAGCATATGCACCAATATGACCTTAGTTTTATAATTAATAGACACAATGGCCCATACACCTGCACACTCACAATTGAAAGTGACACCCCAAAATAAAGGGTGAAAGGAGATTGAGGGGCCAGAGATAGCCTTGAGTGCAAAAGACCCGGGTTTGAACCCTAGCCCTCCACATAATTCCCCAAGCACCACCAGGAGTGATCCCTATGTGCAGAGCCAGGAGGAAGCTCTGAGCACAGCTGGGGGGTGAGGGTGAGAGTGGGGGAAACCACAAGAAAACCCCAGAACCAGAGATGATTTATAGCCAAAGAGGTTATAAAACTGCAAAGTAGAGAGGACCCTGTCAAAACCTAGTTGCCTGCAGAAAAGCACAACACAAAGGAAGATTAAAGGCTAAAAATCACATTTCTTTCGTTTTGGAGGGCTCACTCTGAGATGCTGGGGGCCACAGGGCTCCACCTGATGGGAGTCTGAGGGGCCATGTGGTACTAGGAATTGCACCCGGGGCCCAACTCACGCTACACGTTTCCTGCCCTTCCAGCTACACTGCTGGCATAATTTTTATTTTTTAATAAAGAAAAATTCTCAAATAAGGACAGGGGACAGTACACTGGGTAGGGTGCTTGCCTTGTAGGGGAGCGACCCAGTCTTGATCCCTGGCAACACCTGCTGTCCCCTGAGCACTGCCAGGATTGATTCCTGAGCACCAGAGGTATGGCATTCCCCTCCTGGCAAAACGAACCAACAAAAATCACCCAAATCCTTCTATTTCGAAAGAGATTAAAAATGACTTCTAATGCTATGTAAGGTTTACAAAATTATGGACTATACTCTCTTCAGATCCTCTGAACAAATATTTTCACATTTGAAAAGAAATAAAAAGTCTCTCTCTCTCTTTTTTGTCTGGCTTTTTGCATTACACCTGGCAATGCTCAGGGGTTACTTCTGGTTCTGCACTCCAGAATTATTTCTGACTCGGGATCATACGGGATGCCAGGGATTAAATACATTCAGCTGCGTGCAAATGCCCTACCCGCTGAACTACTGCTCCAGCCCCAAAATGTCTCTATTTTAAAGCACTAAATATTCAAGAAACCAAAGTCACACAAATGTCTTAATTGGGGTCAGAGTGATAGTATAGTACAGCAGGCATAATGCTTGACTTGCACACAGCTGAGCCAGGTTCGATCCCTGGTAACCCACATGGTCCCCCGAGCCCTCTAGGAGTGCAGAGCCAGGAGTCAGCCCTGAGCACTGCTGGGTGTGGCATCCCAAATCAAACAAAGGAATCTTAATAATCATTACTAATCATTAATTTACTGATATCACTACATTAAATATTTCATAACAATGCAAAGAAAAAAAGAGCAACCTGATGAATGCTCACATTACCATAGATTCTGTCCCTGTTTGGGAACTGTGGTCTCCACAGCGACTTCTGGCCCATGATGTGTGTTCATGTTCATTGCAGTTTTGCTGAGGCTTGCTTTCTTACCTACGAAAAATAAGATTAAATATAATGTAAACCCAATTCCAAAGTAGAGTTCCAAATTTCAAAAGCAATAGAACAGATGCTACTTACCACCATTAACACATGAAATAGCTGTATTTTCTAAAATATCTTACATAAACTTTCTGATATTTAGCGATACAGGTAACTATATAAGTGAATGTGTTAGAGTAGACTAACGAGACAGTACAGAAGGTAAGGTGCATGCAGAGCATGCAACCAAGCCAGACTCTATCACCCAGGACTGCATGTAGTCCCCTGAACATGCCAGGAGTGATATCTGAGCCGAGTCCTGCCAGGCATGGCCCAAAAGCAAAACAAAATCAGTAACAAGATTTATCTGGTCCAAAATGACAATAATGCTTAAGTAAGACAATCTGACGCAAACTATCCATGTGATTTTCCAGTTATTTAACAAACTGAATATACACATGTAATCAGAAAAATAACCAGAAGAACAGGCAGGAGAGAAGGCTAAAGAGATAATCCAGCACATAGAGCGCTTGCCTTGCATGTGGCTGACTTGGGTTCGAGTGCTGCCAAGAGTGATCCCTAAACACAGGGCAAGGAGTAAGACCTGAGCACAACCTGCTAAAGTACAAAGGAACAAATAACAATTTACTTTTGTTTTTCTATTGTGGGGAGCCACTCCTGGCTGATGCTGGAGGAAGAGGGCGGAAGGCATCAGGGCTACACCCACATGATGAGGACTGAAGCCCTGGAAAATATGGTCTCTACCACTTGAGTCATACCCTTGCCACTACTTTTTTCAGGGCGGCAACACCAAGGAATTCCCAGGGTTACTCCTGGCTCTGTACTCAGACATCACTCCGGATGGCCGTGGAGGGACCATAGAGATGCCGTGAATCAGACCTAGATCGACCATGTGCAAAGCCAGCACCTTAACTACCACACCAGCTCTCCGGCCCACCATGCAGTTTTAGAGTGAAGAACGAAGCATTAATGACTTTCTTAGTCCATTTACCTCAATTTTAGCCCTGGAGTGACCTATGGGAAGCTACTAATCAAAGCTAGTATCAGACAGGAAGGAAACTTTCCTATCACTGCATTTCACCTCTTCCCATCCCAAGTATCTCTACCTAAAAACACAAAATAGAAACAAAACCAACCCCAAACCATTTCCCTAGAAGAAAAGGCAACAGGGACAGTCCTTACTAGTGAGCCTATCTGAGCAGTGTAAAGAGCAGATACACGTACTTCGGGGACAGTAGTCCTCGTCCTGAGGGTCTGCGCGCTCTCGGCGGCGGTGGGTAACCTGGTAGTCGATGCTGTCATGTACCCAGCCCTTTTCAATGAACAGTCCTGGAACTTCATCTGAGAACAGCCAGTATCTAGGAATCATAACCACATACAAATAAGAACAGATCAGGAGCACAAGAGACCAGAGCGTTAATAAGCAATCAGAAATAAAAACCAAAGAAAATTAAACTTAGGGGTTTGAACTTTGCTGTCACTATCACTGTCCTCCTGTTGTTCATCACGTTTCTCGAGCGGGCCCAGTAACGTCTCCATTTTGAGACTTGTTGTTACTGTGTTTGGCATATCAAATACGTCACAGGAAGCTTACCAGGCTTTACCGTGTGGGCGAGATACTCTCAGTAACTTGCCAGACTCTCTGAGAGGGGCGGAGGAATCGAACTCGGGTTGGCCATGTTGGCCACTTGGAAGGCAAACATCCTACCCGCTGTGCTATCGCTCCAGCCCTAAACTTTGTTATCTGTTATTATTTCTAATTATTTTTCTACTTTAGGTATCTACTATGCATGCATTTAAAATACCAATGTTGCGGGGCTGGAGTGATAGCACAGCAGGTAGGGCGTTTGCCTTCCAAGCTGCCAACACAGGTTCGATTCCCAGCTCAACCCATATGGTCCCCTGAGTACTACCAGGAGTAATTCCTAAGTGCAGAGCCAGGAGTAACCCCTGTGCCTTGCCAGGTGTGACCCAAAAAGCAAAATAAAATAAAATAAAATAAAATACCCATGTCAGGGCTGGAGCAATAGCACAGTGAGTAGGGCTTTTACCCTGTACGCAGCCAACCCGGGTTCGATTCTTCTGTTCCTTTCAGAGAGTCCAGCAAGCTATCAAGAGTATCCCGCCCGCACGGCAGAGCCTGGCAAGCTATCTGTGGCGTATTCGATATGCCAAAAACAGTAACAACAAGTCTCACAATGGAGACGTTACTGGCGCCTGCTCAAGCAAATCAATGAACAACGGGAGGACAGTGCTACAGTGCTACTGATTTTTAGCCAGCCTCTATCACCGTAACTGGAGCTAAGAACAGTGTTATGTACTTATTTAAATCTGAAACTCTGGGCTGGGGCAAGAGCCATAGGGCTTTTGCCTTGCATGTGATCAACCCACGTTGGCTCCCTGGCATCTGGCTGCCAGAGCACTATTAGGAGTGGATTCCTGACTGCAGAGCCAGGAATAACCCCTGGGCATTGCTGGGTGTGCCCACCCTCAAAATAAATAAATAAATATGTAATCCTATGATTTGAAATATGCAGCAAATTTATTATCTGAAACCTTATTTCAAAATCTGTGAAAAGCAAATGTATCTTTTCTTAGTACTTTAGATGAAAGCCTCTTAAATTTTTTCCACTCACAACCGCCTTTACCCAAAAAAATTGTTACACAACTTATTACATGACCTACATAAGCCAGACATCAAAGAAAACATTTACTGATAACAAATTATGAAGAAATTTCACACAGAAATTTTAGGGCCGAAGCAGTAGTACATTGGGGAGGGCGTTTGCCTTGCACACAGCTGACCTGGGTTTGATCCCCAGCATCCTGTATGGTCCCCTGAGCACCTCCAGGATTAATTGCTGAGTGCAGAGCCAGGAGTAATTCGAGTACCGCTGGGTGTGACCCCCCCCCCAAAAAAGCCAAATTAAAATTTAGGACTGAAATAAACGGGTAAGGTACTTGCCCTGCACATGTCCAACCCAGGTTCAATCCCTGGCATCCCATAGTGTCCCCTGAGCACCACCAGGAATAACAAGAGTAATTCCTGAGTGCAAGCCTGGAGTGATCCCTGAGCATCACCAGGTATGACCAGAAACTAAAAAAAAAAAAAAAAATTTCTTTTTTGCTATTTGGGTCACACCCATTGCACAGGGTTTATTCCTGGTTCATGCACTCAGGAATTACTCCTGGCGGTGCTCAGGGAATGATATGGGATGCTGGGAATCGAACCCACGTTGGCCATGTGCAGGGCAAACACCCTACCCGCTGTACTATTACTCCAGTCTCCTAAAAAATATTTTTAAAAAAGTTGTCCAGAAACATCGTACAGCAGACATGGTGCTTGCCTTGCATACGACCAACCCAGGTTAATCTCTGGCACCTGATATAGTCCCCTGATCCCACCAGGAATGAAACCTGAGCATAGCTCCAGGAGTAAGCCCTAAGTATAACCAGATGTGGCCCCAAAACAAACAATTCCTGGGGCAAGGCCAATAGTACAGTGGATAAGGCATTTGCCTTGTACTAGGTCAATCCAGATTTCATCCCTAGCACCCCATATGGTCCCTAAGCCCGCCAGGAGTGATCCTTGAGCACAGAGCCAGTAGTAAGCCCTAAACACCACTGGATGTGGCTCCCAAAAATAAAAACAACAAAAAAATAAGTTACATACCCCCAAATGTGGCTGCAACTCAGGTTAAGAAGCTAGATTTCAGAGAATTTCTGTACTGCCAACAATTTATGGTCCTACAAGCTTTTAGTGCTTTACCTATTATGGTTCCGGTCGGTACCAATGGGTGTCCTACGCATGACTAGTTTAGCTTTGGCGATCCCTTCCTGAAAAGCCTTCTCGGCTGCTGCCTTGTGCTTTCGGATTCGCTCTTCTTCTGCTTCACGTTCTAGTTTTACTGTAAAAGATAAGAACAATTAACAAGATTATTTTTTGTGAATTCTATACAAATTAAGTTGTGGAATAAAGCACGTTTGTTAAGAAGTTGCTATCCAGGGGCTGAATCGATAGCACAGTGGGTAGGGCATTTGCCTTGCAGGCAGCCGACCTCAGTTCAATTCCCAGCATCCCATATGGTCCACCAAGCACCACCAGGAGCAATTCCTGAATGCAGAGCCAGGAGTAACCCCTGAGCATCGCTGGATGTGACCCAGATAAAGAAAGGAATCTGTGATGATGGAATCTCACTCAGTGAAGGAAGACTACCCCTCCGCAGCTACAAATAATCTGGAGCATGATAGCAAAAAAAAATACCAAATTTTATTTTATAGGTTACAGCACTGAACTATATAATGAAACACCTGGCTCTAAAGTGCTGGCCTTGGGGCTGGAGCAATAGCACAGCGGGTAGGGCGTTTGCCTTGCATGTGGCTGACCCGGGTTTGATTCCCAGCATCCCATATGGTCCCCT
>JAOXYA010000016.1:30435500-30454241 GCA_028565675.1 Sorex palustris | reverse complement strand
GGGGGGGGGGGGGGGGGGGGGGGGGGGGGGGGGGGGGGGGAGGGGAGAAGAATGAAAACACTTAAGAGCCAAACAAGACCTATTTCAAATAGTTTAATTTTAAAAATATTCTATTCAGTGCTAAAATATGTCTTCACTCACTGTTGCCCATTTCTGTTTTCTTAAACTTCTTTTTGAAACAAAAAATAAAATCACAAAGTTGAATTAAACGTGCAGATTTCAAAGGAAAGGGAACTTTCTAGAACAACTGGGCTATGGGGGCAGGTACTGTCCTCAAATTCTTGCTGGGGAAGTTTGTGGCACAACAGGGGTACTAGAATGAAACGCAGGGGTGATAACAAGGATGCTGGGAAGGTGTGGTTTGGTGGGGGTGGGGGGTTGGGGAACACACAAAGGACCCTCAGCAGCTGAAGAGCCCATGAGAGGCAACAAAACCTCAGGAATGGGCAGAAGTGCCAAAACAGCAAGAACTCTCTGGACCTTTCCCGTCTCTCCCTGCAGGAGTTCCTTCCCTCGCTCCAACATTCCTTCCCTGTCATTCCCACTAGCAGCCTACAGGGCCCTCATCCGATGGCACGTGGGCGCATCCGCAGTCTCCCGTTCAGGTGCCCGGGGCACCCTCTTCTCTCGACTTGCCTTCTGCATTTCCGGCCTCCTAAGAGCGCCAGCAGCCACATCCAGAGAGCCTGGACTACCACAGACGGCCCTGGGGGGGCTGGTGCTCCAGCCTACTTGGGGTGCAGAAAGGAGATGAGAACTTCTCTTCTCGTGAGCAAGTGGGCCCCAGTGCCAGGGACAGACAGACGATGCTGCCACCCCACATCTGGTGCCCGCCTCCCAGCCCGGAAGGTGTCCACGTGCAGGCCCTTCCCCAGCAACACAGCACAGCCAGAACCAGAATGCGACGAAGAGCGGGCTGGAAGCAGCGCGGCGGGCAGTGCTAGCTCTCTGATGCCGAGGCCGTCTGGGGCATTGTGGGCTGGTCCACACAGAAGCGTTTCAGGGGAGGGGCCCCCGAGTCTTCCTCTTCCTCAGCAACCTAGGGATGGCCAGCGAAGGGTTTCTGGGTCAGCCCTCGGAGCCGGGACCTTCCATTCCTCTGATCACAGCCCCAGAGCCATGTTCATCCTTCCCGTGAATTCCCCGACTTCTCCCTCTCCCTCACAACCTGCCGACTCCCCGCCCCCACGCTAGCACATTTGATTCTGCAGAGTCCCCAACTCTGGGCGCTCCGGGACCCCCTCACCTGGGTCTCTACTGGAACTGGCTCCTCCTTTGTGAGGGTGGGAGGCTCATCGGCCACTTCCGAGGCGGGCAGGGAGGGTTCTGAAAGGCATCAAGGTCAGAAGCGGCACCAGCTTGCCAGGAGTACCCGGCTCCTAAGTGCTGCCTCCACCCAGGGGGCCTTTTTTAAGAGCCACACGGAGGCAGCACACGGGCCAAAGAATCCGCATACAAGAGGCCCGCAGGACATAATGCGAAGAACATGAACTGACAGTCCTAGGACGAGACTGCAAGTCTCCAGCCATTTCTCCCAGTAATAACCTGCACAGTCTGGACCAGCAATAACATAACATGGGGGCGGGGGCGGCAAACACTGCTTTAGGGACTAGGGCCACTCACTCCAGGTGACATTTGGCCCAGCTATGTGCACCAGAAGGGTTAATGCTCCAGCCACCAAGGGACCAAACTTGAGGCTTCAACAGGTCAGGCACAAACCCAACCCTTTACTCAGGGCTGACTCTTGGCTCTGTACTCAGGGATCACCCCAAGCACGATCAGAGGATCATATGGGGTGCTGGGGATTGAACGTAGGTCAGTCACAAGCAAGGCAGGTGCCCTACCTGCTATATCATTGCTCTACTACCCCCAACTTTACAGGGGCCTTACTCGGCAATGATTGGGCCCTGGGGGTCACTCGCAGCAAAGCTTGGCCTACAGCTCTCAGGGGGTGCAAGGATGTCTCCTGGCAGTGCTGGGGGTGGGGTGCATAGAGGAAGAAGTTGAGGGGAGTGGTACCAGGGCCTCTCACAGGCTAGCTGTGGATCTGACCGCTTGAGTGACCACCTCTGGCCTGTGCTACGAGCTTCCTGGCTCACTTCCACGAGAGGCAGGAGTACGCATCCCAAGCTCATCATGGCAGGGCCTACTGAAGGTGCCTGCTCCGGCCTGAGTCCAGTGAGGAAGGGAAGTGGCCGGAGAGAGGAAGGACAGCGGGGAAGGGGAAGGCACCTGCCTTGTAAATGGCCGAGTTCAATCTCTGGCACTGCCAGGAATGCCCCAAACCCACCCTCCCTCCAGCCCCCACCCGAAAAAAAGAGAAACACTGAGAGCAAGAGATGAGACTCCCTGGGGCTTGAGAGATAGCACAGCGGGAAGGGCGTTTGCCCTGCACACGGCTGACCTGGGTTCGATTCCCAGCAATCCCACATGGTCACCTGAGCATCACCAGGAGTAACTCCTGAGTGCAGAGCCAGGAGGAACCCCTGTGCATCGCCGGGTGTGACCACCCCCCCAAAAAAGAGAGAGATGAGACTCCCCTCTCCCTCCCCCCCAAGAAACTCACAAGACTCACCCTCAAGGATCTCCTGGCCCAGAGTCGGGGGCTGCGAGTCATCGGTGCGGAAGTCAGACGTGTGTGCTGGGCTCAGGGACTCGCTCTGCTGCGGGCTGGGGCTGGAGTTGGTGCTGCTGTCCACCTTGAGCTGGTAGACATCAGACACGGAGCTCTGGTTGCTGTTCTCATCTGAAAGGCAGATGGGCAGGGGCGCCAGGTGAGGGGGTGGAATGCCGCGTCAGGCAGCCCCAGCCATCACCAAGCATCAGGATCATTGCTCAGCACTCCCTGAACAAGGACAGAAACTTGGGGGTGGGGGGGCAGCTATGCACAGACACAGGGCGCAGGGATCAACAGACCGACACACACATCCTACTTCCCAGCTGGGCTAGTCCCGGAGCAGCCCCAATGCTGAGCTCCTGCTTTATGCAATGTTTTGTGTTTCAAATGACGCCTTCACTGACCCAGGGGTCTCGGCCCCACCCCCTTCCAGCAGGGACAGAGCACTGCCTGCTGGCTGGTGGAAGGGCAGGACAACGCCAAGCCTTCAGAGCTGGTTCCCGTCCCAATGACATGGCAGGCCCAGTGTGCCGGTCACCTGACAGGGCCTGTACTGGGGTGCACGGGCCTATCTTCTGTCCCAGCACCTGGGGAAGTCTTCACTGCTCAAATGACCACCTCGCTTCAGAAGGCCCAGCCCCCTGTGCTGCACCTCCTATAGCCAGGCCCGCCCTCCTCTCAGATGCTGCCTTCAGGCCTTCCTCTCAGCCAGCCTGCGGGACTCAGGCCTCCGCTGACCACCCCCATGGCCCCTCCCGAGATGAGACACGCTACCCAGCTCGTCCCCCGCCCCCCCCACTCCATCCAAACCGCCCCGCAGCAGTTTCTCTTCATATCACCTTCCCGCCTCTCCCAGCCAGCAGCCAGTAGGGTGGCGAGTGCGCTGGCAAGTCAGGGTTGGGTCCCGCAGGAAGAATAACACCCCATCTTTTTGGCCAGTGGTAGTCGATGGCCATCCGCACTGACCGGCTTGCTCGGCTGCTCAGCCTGTAGCTCAGGCAACAGCGCCTGGTCAAGAGCTCACCAGCTGTTTGTCCAGTGGTCATGGGATGAGAAGGAGGGGAAGGGACCAGGCTGAGGATGGGACCCCACGTGTGCCCCAGCGCTGTGGAACCCATGGCGCCCCTCACAGCTGAAGAGAATTCACCTCCCCACTCTCCTTCCTACGCATTCCCATCTAAGAGGAAGCCGGGAATCTCTGGTGCTCTTCCCTCCTGCTCTCTCAGATGGTGGAAGCATCTCGCTACGGGAAGAATGGAGCCCCGGTGTGCCTGAGTGGGGGCCCGGTTCCTTCTAAGGGAATGACGACATTGCCCGAACCCTCTCACGGGCCAGGGGAGGGCCACTGAGTTGAGGGTTGAAGCTGAGTGCTACCCCGGGTCAGCCGGACCAGGGCTAACCAAGGAGCAGATGCCACGGGTTTGGGGGAGCCGCTGAGACCTTAGACGGGCCGAACCGCATGAAGGAAAGCACTACAGATCCTGAAAACGGGACTTTGCAGGGTTCTGCTAGGCAGGGGCTTTACAGCCGTAACTGGCCACGCCCGGCCCACACCCTGTGGGAAACAAGGGTGCTACTCTCGCGCGGGGAGAGAACTGAGGAGCTTTAACGGAACAGACGCCAAGGCGCCGAGCAAGGCGACAGCAAACCTATCGGCACAGGAGGGACGCACACAACTAGCCTCACTGCCAGTGATGGTTTGTCTAAGCTTCTCCTTTGCTGCAAGGAAGACGTAAGGATGAGACTCACCCTGGGATTCAAGAAGGAGAGAGGGATTGGCTGAGGCATCAGAGGGAAAGCCATTAGGTTCCCGGGCTGCGGAACTGTTCGATTTGGACTTTTCTTTCTAGAAAAGGAAAAACAGAGGAATATGACAGAGCCAAGCAAGAGACTCACAGAGAAGTCGCAGGAGTGGGAGAGGGGTGCTGCTGAGACCCCGCAGAGGTCTGGATCAGGATGGACAGAGGAAGTCAGAGTCCTGGACACGGACAGTCCCCACCCCCAGTACCTCAGTGACAGGAACACAGGCCTCTCCACTGCTTCTGCCAATGGCCTGAGGAAACACTGGGCCAGCCCTTTCCCTCCAGGACGAGTGAGAGATCCCAACCCACTGGAGAGAAAGTTTTCTTTCTGCAGTGCCCAAAGACAAACAAAGAAGGAGGAACCTGATAGGGGGCAAAGAGAGGCATCCCTTTATCTGCAATGCAGGACTATGGGCCCTCCGAGCTATACTCCCGACCAACCAACCCCCTGCCAGGTGATCACCCTCGTGTCCACCTGTTAAGACTTAAGTTCCAACAAGCAGGAAGATGGTGAGTCCGATGTCAAGGGTAAGAGCAAGCTTGCAACAGGAAAGGCAATGGTTAACCCAAGCAGAGGCAAGGAGAGCCCCCCAATGGCCAAAAGGCTGGGTCTAAGTCAGCTCATCGATCCATGCTTACCTGGGGTCTCCTCACTGTCCCAGCAGGAACACCGTCTAGTTCTGGTCATTCGCGCCCCAACCTCTCTCCAACAGGCTAACTCAACGGCACCCTGCAGGGCTCCGTCCATATGCTCAACACTCCTCCCTCTCACATGCTCCACACACCTGAGAATTCACCTCCCGTGCACTCATTTCTCAATTAGCAGACCTATAGCTCTAACATATTTAAGATTGCGCTTATTTTCTGCTACTAGGAATAAAGCTACAGCACTCAACTTCTACTATTTTCTGGATTACACTTTATTCTGATAAATTTATTAAAAAATGATTCCTGGGGCTAGAGCAATAGTACAGCGGGTAGAGCGTTTGCTTTGTACATAGCCGACCCGGGTTCAATCCCTGGCATCCCAGATGGTCCGCCAAGCACCACCAGGAGTAATTCCTGAATGCAGAGCCAGCAGTAAAGCCAGAGCATTGCTGGGTATGACCAAAAAAAAAAAAAACCCAAAAAACAAAAAATAATAAATGATTCCTGGATTAGAGTGATAGTACACCAGTTAGGTGCCAGGCAAGTGCTTACACACAGCGCACCTGGGTTCTATTCCTGGCACCCCATATGGCCTCCTAGCCCACCAGGCATGATCCCCGAGTGCAGAGCCAGGAATAAGCACTGAGCACTGTCAGGGGTGGACCAAAGATAAAAAACCAGAAACACAAAATGAAAGAAAATATGATTTCTGGAGTTGTAGAGA
Source organism: Sorex palustris (assembly GCA_028565675.1). NCBI lineage: Eukaryota > Metazoa > Chordata > Mammalia > Eulipotyphla > Soricidae > Sorex > Sorex palustris. The sequence goes on along the minus strand of JAOXYA010000016.1, from coordinate 30,448,450 downwards.
TAGTCCGGTGGGCAGGAAGCTTCCCTTGCATTAGGTCAACCCAAGTTTGATCCTGGCACCCCCATCTGGTCCCCTGAGCACAGAGACAGAAGTAAGCCCTGCCCAACACCGGGTATGGTCCAAAAACAAACTAACATTAAGACCCCCAATTCCTTCCAGCTCATTTTCCAAAGTGGAGAGCGAGAAGTTTGCATCTCAACCTGAGTAGTACACTCAGCTTCTTCCCCTCTGGAGAAACTCCTATTCTCTCCTGAACTTGTTTACCTCTTTCTCTTCCCTCATATTTATCTAAGTAAGTGTTTTAATTAAAAAACAATTGGGGGGGAGGGGCTGGAGCAATAGCACAGAGGGCAGGGCGTTCGCCTTGCACGCAGCCGACCTAGGTTCGATTCCCAGCTAGGTTCGATTCCCAGCAAACCATATTGTCCCCCGAGCACCGCCAGGAGTAATTCCTGAGTGCATGAACCAGGAGTAACTCCTGTGCATCGCCATGTGTGACCCAAAAAGCAAAAAAAAAAAAATTTTTTTGGTGGGGGAGGGTTGGTTTGGGCCACACCCGGCTCACTTCTGGTGGGCTCAAGGAACCATATGGGATGCTGGGGATGGAGTATGGCCAAGCCGCATGCAAGGCAAGTGCCTTACCTGATGTACTATGGTTCCGGTTCGCCTAAACAAAATTTTTTAAACTAGGGAGAAATGCTAACACCAAGGAGATGGCTGAAGGGCCGGAATACTGGCGTCACATGTACAAGTCCGCATACCACGTCCTCCCAAGCATCACCAGGAACCACCTCCACCCAGCACTCTCAGCAACGCCAAGACAAACATAAAAGGCCAAGCAGGGATGAAGTGAGGGCGGTGAAAAGTGCTCTGGGGTCACAAGGAGCCCAGGAGGCTGAGAGCACATTTGCACTTGCAGGAGGCCCAGGTTCAATCCATGGCCCACACCCGCCCTGCACACCCCACCCCCCACCCCCCTACCCCGCAGCCCAGGTGGCTGTGTCCCCTCACCCTTAACAACAGATATACAATGGGTGATTAATCAGAGTCAGAGGGCAAACACTGACAGGGAAAAACAGCAAACACAGGTCTTGTTAAATTAGAGACAGCCCATAGAAAGAAAATCAGAATACTGAACTTTCAATCAGCAGAAGGAAAGGTATCTAGTCACCGTTAAAGATGGGCCACAAGTTATCTAAGGATGCACTTATGTTCTGAAACCATGTCAAGGAAAATGCCTGAAACCTTATTTGTTCACCCTTCCCTCACCTCTTCCTGATGCCCAGAACCTTAGAGTGTTGAGAAACTGTGTTTAATTAATGGTGGGCAATCAGCTTTGAAACACATGATCAAAAATGGAGAAGAGGAAAGAGGAGCTATCTAATGGGCATAAAGGGTATAGCTGGGCAAGACGAGGGCAGGATGAGAGGCTGGTGCATAAGAATGGAAATGTAGGGCCGGAGAGATCATTCTGCAGGTAATGCGCTTGCCTTGCACACGGCCGACCCAGGCTGGATCTCCATTTGTTCCCCAGGGCTTGCCAAGAGTGATCCCTGAGTGCCGAGCCAGGAATCAGCCCTGAGCACTGCTAGGTGTGGCCCCCAAACAAAAACAATGACAAAGCCAGTACTTGCCTGGTGAGCCTGTTTGATTACCCTCAACTAGAAATAACCCAAATGTCCACCTCCAGGAGGGTCAGGAAAAGTATTTATGGTACAAGACCTGCCACAGAATTCCGTACAGCAAGGAGAAGAAACACAGAGCTTCGAAGGCATCCCGAGTGAATTCTACAGGGATGAATACTACAAACAACGCAGGGGAGAGCAGCAGCAAGACACGCAGGAAATAGCTATGACGACACTGCTTCTGGGTTAAAAACGTGTACAGATGGTCTAAGAAGTGAAAAGCAAGGCAAAGGCAATAGAGGACTCACCGCAGAGGGGAGGGGTAGCGCCAGGGGAGCCCCAGAATCTCTAAGGCAAGAGCAGTCCTCTCCAGGGCTTGCTTCACATCCAACCGCCTGGCCCGGGAAGGCACGCGCGTGCCCACCAAGCTAGACCTCTGTCCCCAGCAAAGCTCTCTTGCTTAACCTGGGCGGTTTTCCCAAGGATAGGAGCTTCATGGTTCGTTACCCAGCACAAGCACGTGTCGCAAACTTTTCTGCATGTGGGGTTTTGTGCGCGTTCCTATTCTCTTCAGCAGTGGAAACTATGGGGGCCACACCTGACAGCGCCCAAGATCAAACCCAGAGTCGCCCACACATGAGGCAGGTGTTACTGCAGGAGGCACACTCCTACCTCGGGATGCATTTTTATTAAGACTCTTTGTGTTGGTTTGCTGTTGGGCCACATTCGGTAAAGGAGTTGTACTGGGGATAAAAACCTGGGGCCCCTGCATGCAAAGCATGCACTCAGTTCATTGAGCAGTATCTCCAGTTCCTACATTTGAAATTCTTTTTTTTTTTTGGAAGTGGGGGTGAGAGGGGAGTTCTGGATAACACCCGCCCAGGGCTTACTCCTGGCTCTCCACTTAGGAAACACTCTAGTGGGACTCAGGAGATTATAGGGAGTTCTGGGGATCAAAACCAGGTCAAACGCGTGCGGGGCAAGTACTCTACCCACTGAACTATCTCTCCAGTCCATATTTGAAATTTTTAAAAAACAATTATGGGGTCAGAGTTATAGTACAGAGTAGGGTGTTTGCCTTACATGAAGCTAACCTGGGTTTGATTCCTGGTACCCCTTATGGTTCCCCGACCCTGCCAGGAGTGATCTCTGAGCACAAACCCATGATTAAGTCCTGAGCACCAGTGAGTATGACCCAAACACCCCACCACCAAAAACCCCAAAACGATCCCCCCACACACAATTATAAGAGGGCTGGAGAGAGTATACGAAGGGTAAGATGTTTGCCTTGTCTGTGGCCGACGCTTATTCAATTCCGAGTACCACCTATAGTTCCCCCAAACACCACCAGGGGTCACCCCTGAGCACAGAGCCAGGAAGACTCCCTGAGCACTACTTGGTGTGACCCAAAACCCACCCCCCACCCCCCAAAATAATATCAACACAACTATGAGGGCCACGGAGACAGTTCAAGAGGCTGGAACACATGCTTTGCACGAAGGACCCTGGGGTTCAATCCTGGCCCTAGGTCCCCCAGCACTACCAGAAGTGATCCATAGGCACTGCCAGGTATGTTTAAAAAAAAAAAAAGAAATTAAGATTAAAAATTTAGGCCAGAAAGGCAGTACAAAGGAGAGGAAGCTGGCCTTGCATTCACTGATGCAAATTCAATCTCAAGCACTTCATATGGTCGCCCTGCCCTGTTGGGAGCGATCCCTGAGCACAGAGCCATGAGTAAGTCCTGAGCACAGCCAGGAGTGGCTCCCCCAAACAAACAAAACCAAAAGAAAAAGTTCAAGGCAGGGGATAGAGAGTACAGGGGTTAAGGTGCTTCCCTTGCAGGTGGTCAAGCCCAGTTTGATCCTTGGCACCACATGGTCCCCTCAGGATTACTGGGAGCAACTGCCAGCACAGAGCTAGGAGGAGCCTCCAAGCACCGCCCAGTGTGGCCCCAAGCTCTGCCCCTTCATTCCCCCCAGAAAGCTGTAGACAATTCAGATGCTTCTCACGTAGAGAAGATGTGGTCACTGCATAGAAAAGAATCTAATGTAGGGGTCCACGACCAAGTGCAGCAGGGAGGCACGGGCCTTGCACCTTGTACATGGTTCAATCCCCGGCATCCCATATAGTCCTTCAAGATCACCAGGAGTAATTCCTGAGTGCAGAACTAGGAGTCAGCCCTGATCATCACTGTATGTGCCCCCCCCAAAAAAAATGAAGAAGAAAACGCAGGGGGTGGACAGAGCAATGGTCTAATGGCTATAGCATATTCACTGTATGTGGCCAGACTGGGTCCCTGGCACACATATGGTCCCCTAGCACCGCTAGTTAGGAATGGACTCTGGGCACCACCCTCTCACTTTCCACCCCCTAATTAGAGAGAGAGAGGTCAGAGCAATTGCACAGCGGGGAGGGCATTTGCCTTGCATGCAGCCAACAGAGTTCAACCCCCAGCATCCCATATGGTCCCCTGAGCATTGCCAGGCGTAATTCCTGAGGTCAGAGCCAGGAGTAGCCCCTGAGCATTGCCGGGTGTGACACAAAAGGCAATAAATAAATAAAGAACAATCGAGAATATAATGCAAAAGTGAAAGGTAGTAACTCTAATTTACAATTACAAAACAAGGTTTGACAAAAATAAGGTTCATAATAGTAGAGGTTTTTAAAGAAAATGCTATATTTAGATAATATAAAAAAGTAATATAAAAAATTAAAATTAATAAAATGTGCCGTAACAATGCTGTTTTTTAGAAAACAGAATAGGGGGCTGGAGCAATAGTGCAGCGGGTAGGGCGTTTGCCTTGCACGCAGCCGACCCGGGTTCGATCCCCGCATTCCATGTGGTCCCCAGCACCGCCAGGAGCAATTCCTGAGTGCAAAGCCAGGAGTAACCCCTGGGCATCACTGGGTGTGACGGGAAAAGCAAAAATAAATAAAATCCGTCAAGCTTAAAAAAAAAATTGTACAGAAACTATTCAAGTTTCTGCCATTTCAACTCAAGGCAACCATAGACATAAGGAAATGAGTGGGTACAACTACAACTTCCACCAAACTCTGACCCAGAACAGAGCTGAGCTATAATCTAGCAAGCCCTAGCAGAGAGAGAGGTGGAGTAAGGAGAGTGAATGTAAGAGGAAATAATAAACCAGGAGAGGCTTTGCACAGACTAACAAGAGAGGGTGCCTTGGAGCATTTTCAACTTGGAATCCTGGAGAAATAAACTCCTTTATAATTAGGAGGAAGGGAGAGAGGCGAAAAGGAAAACAGATGGTACCTTTCGTTGCTTTGATTTTCTTCCACTTACCTCCTTGCTGTCTGTCACAGGAACCCACTTAAATATCCTAAGGGACGTGTCGCCCACAGTCACCCATTTCTTCTCCCTGGAATAAAGACACATCTTAGCACCGATGAAAAAAACAAAAGTTTCTGTTCATAATTTGATTTTCTATTTCAGCACAGAGATGATTCCATCCACCTAAATGCCTCCCGTACTTCCCTCTCCACCAAATCATACCACTTCTGTAGCTCAAAATCACTCCTTCCAGGAAGACATCTCTTTTTTTTTCTTTTCTTTTTCTTTTTTTTTTTTTGCTTTTTGGGTCACACCCAGCGGTGCACTGGGGTTACTCCTGGCTCTGCACTCAGAAGTTACTCCTGGTGGTGCTCTGGGGACCATATGGGATGCTGGGAATCGAACCCGGGTCAGCCACATGCAAGGCAAACGCCCTACCCGCTGTGCTATCTCTCCAGCCCCCAGAGTTTCATTTTAGCTAGAAAGACATTTTAAAAATATATGAAGTTTTGCGTTCAATAGCAAATAAAAATTAAAAATTTGACCATCTGTTGATAAGCAAATAAAAAATTAGAAATTCTCTAAGAGTCCTAGGTGCCCAGTCTACTTACTTGCAGAGAATCTGTAAAGGCATCATCTTTATTCTCAATGGGTCTGAACAATTCCTTTTTCTTCTCCCGGTCTCTTATGTCTGGGCTGGCAGCACTAATGAGCATCTTTAGGTTAGCTGTGGGCGTCCATGGTTCTGTCTGCTGTCTATCCACCAGCTTGACGGGAGTAATAGGATTTCTTTCTGGAGAGAAGATTTTTTGCTTCGATAAATCAATTGGTTCATTTTTTATTGGCGTCTTCGGAGCCATTCTCAAGCGATCAACAAAAATATTTTCCTGTTTGAAAAAAGAAAAAAAAAAGACACCTTTTAGCAAAAGCAACAAAGGGCAAGTATCATAAGTTCAGAGTATCCCTATATACCTATCACTGACCAAGGTAGGAAAATACATAGGAACCTGAAGGTTCCTGGCTGAAAAATCAGGACAAGACAACAAAAGCCAGATTAGTTAGATCTATTAGATCTCTCTCTCTCTCGTCACACCCAGCGATGCTCAGGGCTTACTCCTGGCTCTGCACTCAAGAATTACTCCTGGCGGTGCTCTGGGATGCCTGGGATCAAACATGGGTACACCGTGTCCAAGGCTAACGCCTTACTCACTGTCCTATCGGTCTGGCTCCTGGATCCCCTAGATCTGTTAGTCTTAAAACTTATGTTTAAGGTGTCTTGAGAAAGAAGTGAGGTAACTCAGTGGTGTATTTTGTGACAGGTGGGGATGGTAAATACAAGTTGAGCCCATACTGTTTCTAAGTACTGTATTTCATTAAACATTACTGACAACTTTACACGAATGGTAAAAGATAATTAAGCATGTGTAGTCTACCAGTTCTAATATAGCAATTTGTAACAGAACTGACTGAAAGAACATTCCAAATCCCACATTTCAAACCAAGCTGGAGCACCATGTAATGCTAATTCCTTAGAGCTGTGCTTCTCAAACAATCTATGGCAAAAGACCAGAGGTTTCCGCATGTTGGTATGTGGTCTTACTTCACGTGAGGAATCTGTATCTCCTGACACATATGTGTGACTCTCAATTTGAGCTTGTTGCGCAAACTGACCTACAGCCTGTATAGCCAGAAGAAAGCACTGTTCCACAGGTCTAGCTGTCAGGGGACAAGATTAAATTGCCACAAAGGTGAGCAAGCTCTTTTCTGAATATATTGCAGTTTGCTAACAGTTTGTGGACTAGATCAGTTCCCCCTGATACATTTTGAGCACACAGCCTTAGATAATTATAAGACATGATTAACATAGTTCTCTTAGTATGAAAAAAAAGACTGTATAGAAAAACCCGAGTTTAGAATTATTAAAAAATCAAAACAAATTCCTTTCCCTTCAAATAAGTTTGTACCACTGGGAAGCAAAGATTTTGCTTTTCCTATAGCAGAATTCCCCTCCAGGCAATAGCATCTTATGTAACAATGAAGGTAGATGAGTTAGGTATTTGTCACTCCTTTCCCTATACATGTATTACTTGGTGGCTGCTGTAGGCTTGGCTGAGCAGTGGTTTAAATCAAATGCTTTCATGGGGGCTGGAAAGATAGTACAGCAGGGAAGGTATTTGACTTGCATGCAATTGACCCAGGTTTAATTCTTGGCATCCCATATGGCTCCTGGAGCACCACCAGGAGTAATTCCTTTGTGCAGATCCAGGAGTAACCCTGAATACTGCCAGGTGTGCCCCTAAAAAGTAAAAAGGAATTAGAGTTGGATTTGGCTGGTTCCTTGGACCAGCAAAAGCCCCACCCCACTCCGCCCCCCAGCCATGGTGCAGGTCAGTCTACTCAATGTGAAGGGAGATAGTTGGGGTGAAGGTAACTGTTTCTCACACCACAGCAGTAACAGGCAGCCAGGATGTGGGCACGTCTCCTAACAAGTCCCTGCTAGTGTATAATCCTGATGAACTCTTCTAGGAGGAAAATGACTGAGAGTTTCCCGTTAGCCACACCCTGTCTCATGCATTTAAGCTCTCTTCCCACCCCCTATCCAGTCCCTTCTCATCTCTCATCGTTGTGATAAACAGGAATCTAACACATATAATTATGGTACTGCCCACTCATTTTGTTTGCAACAATCACCAGGAGACATACAGGTGGTCACGAAGCTCATCACTCAGCTGCAGTGATTGATAGGGTCGCACACGTTAGCTGTGGTGCCAGGGATCACACTAAGCAGGAAGGCAATGCCAGGGATCGAACTCACAGCCGCACTCCAGCAAAACAGGCACCCTATCACCGAACCATCCCCGGGTTCCTTCTCCACGTGCACGAACTCCTCATCTGTATCCTGGGACATGGACGGGCGTTATAATTTTCCCAGGCTACAGATGAGAGAAATGGAGGCATGGAAGGGTTAAATAACTTGCCTGGGGTCAGAGAAGCTTATTCATCCCAGGTCACTGGAATGCAAGAAACAGCTGAAAACAGCAGTTTCTGAAATTCCGTATCTAGAAGTGAGCCAGCTCTGGGAGCACTCGGGCAGTTACCTTTGTCCATGTCAACAAAAGGCACCCAGCGGGTTGCTGATGCCCACTGTCATGTATGGAGCGCAGAAGAGGAAAGCAATCGTGCCCGTGGGCAGAGACAGGCCCAGCTGACCTGCCTTTGCTCCTTCTCCGGTGTGAGGCTGTGTTCTTCCTCGCCCCTTCTCCTCATTACCCTCATCACTAAGATGTTCAGAAACAACCAACCTGAAGGACCGTGAGAAACAGTTCCTGGGCTGCAAGGGCAAGCAGTAAAACTTCACGATGATCTTTTCTCCCTTTTCCTATTCTTTATCAGCACTTGGCACTTCGAGTTAAGCTAATATACGGCACCATATCACCACGAAATTTCCTGGGCATATGTCTCATCTCATTTGTGATGCCGAGTACTGAGTGCTTGGGGAGATTGAGAAGCAAGTATGCGTGCCTCACTGCTCACAACTGCCTTGTCACTTATAGGTACTCAGAGGACACGCCTGAACGGGTCTCCGAGTCTCGTGGGGCCAGAGCAACAGTACAGCAGGTGGGGCATAAGCCTTGTCTGAGGCCAGTCTAGGTTCGATCTCTGGCACCCCCTATGGTCTCCTGGGCACCACCAGGAGTAATTTTTGAGCACACAACCAGAAGTAGCTCTGAGCATCACAAGATGTAGTCCCAAGAACAGCCAAAAAATAGCAACAACAAAAAGGTGTTTTTTGGGGAGACGAAAAGGCCCAGGCCTGCCAGGATGCAAAGTACTGACTCTCTTACCCTAGTGCCTAATGGTTTCTGGACTTAAGGAAAAGAGGAGGAATGTAGGCAAATTAGCACTGTAGCACTGTCCTCCCATTGTTTATCAATTTGCTTGAGTGGGTACCAGTAATGTCTCCATTGTGAGACTTGTTACTGTTTTTGGCATATCGAATATCTCACGGGTAGTTTGCCAGGCTTGGCCGTGCGGGTGAGATACTCTTGGTAGCTTGCCGGGCTCTCCGAAAGGGACGGAGGAATTGAACCCGGGTCGGCTGCGTGCAAGGCAAACACCCTACCCGCCATGCTATTGCTCCGGCCCAAATTATTTCCATCTATATCTTGATTGACTTTTCCTTAGAAATTAAGTCATGTTTAAAGTGAAAAGGGTGTTAGGATACCCGGTAGGTCATGACTACCAGATCCTTTACAGCCAACAATAAAAACGTGCAGCAAACTGTTTCTTAAGGAGTTGGGTGGGCAGAAGGTCACCTGCAAGCCAGTCATATCTTGCTCCATTCATGCTATGATCCGGACCCTAGACCAGGTAGTGGAAAGGGCATTGCAACAAAGAAGTGGACTCCTGGCTTGTCTCTGTGTTTTTGATATTGGGTCAATTATTCCTTTTCCATGAGCCCAAGTCTCCTCCTGACTCACAATAGAAGTGATTCAGCCTGAAGTCTGTGTGCAGAACTCTCCAGAGAGGCTGAATGATGGGTTCTGAGCATCCCCAGGACATAACGACAGTTCTCCAGCGGTAGAAAAAAGGCCCGCAGTAAGCTTCTTACCTTGGCTTCAGAGGCTGATTCTTTGGGGATCATGCCCTTCTCAGAGAACCTGGGCTCCCACAATGGCAAGTCAAAATGACATGTAAAAAACCTGACTCTCTTTGCCCTACTCAGGACTCCATCCAGGGGTCATGTGGGAACGCACCATGAGGTATAATGAGGCTGCATCTCCGCGTCTCCCTCTGTCCAGTTACACTAATCTCAAGTGTACACCCAAACAAGCCTCTGCTCACTAAACCCCATATCACGTCGGCCTGCCAAGAAATCAAAGCTGCAACATGCAGGAAGCCACTTCCTCAAGGAGAGAACCAGGAAGCAGTCACGCAGCAAACAAGCCTCAGTGCTCATCTGTAAATGCTGCCCTGTGACTTCGACTTACCTGCCACAGAGATGTGAGAGGATCAGATAAGATAACGAAAGTGAAAGCAGTTTGTAATCTGTGAGTGCTATGCAAACACTGAGTATTAATTATACCAGCATGATAACTAAGCCTTCATAGAAAGTGCTTTTTAGTTAAAAGGTCTTGGTTCTACTCCTGCTTCTGTCTCAGATATGGCTTTGATCATGTGACTTCAAACAGTACAAAGCCATCTCCTTGTCAGGCCCTGGGCAATGTTTCTAGCCTCTGTCCCAGTTCTGTTCCAAGCCTATCTAATGTTTCCCGCCCCCCCCCCAAAAAAAGTATGCTGTTTTTCTTCAAACCAGCCCTGTACTTCTTCGTCACATCAGAGCTGTTGCTTACATCAGCACTTTGTTTTGAAGGTCAACAGCTGAGCAGTGCCCCAGACATCCCTGCCTATTGTTTAAGGCTCACTGCCACGCCTGCAAGTTAGGGAGTGTCTCCTGCTAGCTACTGGCCAACAGCTCTCATCCCTTCTGAACACAGTTTCCAGAATAGGTAGTTCACAGTGAGTGCCTCCCAGGAGGGTCTCAAAGCAAAGGCTGGTTCTGAACACTCAGTTCCACTCTTTCTTTTTGTTCTCTTCCTCGTTCTCTGACTTTCCTTGTCAGTCTCCTTCACTGGTTCTTTGTTTCCACTGTTATTTGTCTCTCTGGGGTGGATCACCCATACTCAAGTGCTTGGTTTTAAGATCAATCATGTACGTAATTCCCAAATTTGTATCCAACTAGCACCCTTGCGCTCACCTCCCCCCACCCCCGGCCAATTCCCACAGGTAGCATCTAGATGCTTCCTGCACAAACTAATCTTCATAGCTAAGTCACACAGATAGTTTATATCATTTAACATTTTGGTCAATGACACACTGAATATACAATGGTGATCGCAGTGCGCGTGATTCCATACAGCCTAGGAGTGAAGTGGGCCCAACATCCAGATGTGTGTGTTTACAGTCTGTAGACATTTGTAGCACTGTCCTCACGTTTTTTCATCCATTTGCTCGAGCGGGCACCAGTAACGCCTCCATTGTGAGAATTGTTGTTATTGTGATTGGCACATCAAATACGCCACGGGGAGCTTGCCAGGCTTTGCTAAGCGGGTGGGATACTCTCGGTAGTTTCCCGGGTTCTCCCAGAGGGACCGAGAAATCAAACTCGGGTCAGCTGCGTGCAGGGCAAATGCCCTACCTGCTGTGCTATCGCTAGAGATTTGTATATTGGTGAAATTGTTGTTATTCTCAAAATGTGTCTTTTTGTTGACATGCATGACTATATAAATATATTTAAAATTGAATGTGCCTTTCTTAACCACTCTCCCAAATGAAAGACCATTAAAAAACACCCATTGGGGCTGGAGTGATAGCACAGTGGGTAGGGCATTTGCCTTGCGTGTGGCCAGCCCGAGTTCGATTCCCAGCATCCCATATGGTCCCCCGAGCACTGCCAGGAGTAATTCCTGTGTGCAGAACCAGGAGTACCCCCGTATATCACCAGGTGTGACTCAAAAAAAAAAAAACACCCATTGAGAGTCCACTAAATGTGGCCTTATGTGAAACAGACCATTCTCATTTTTGTGCCTCTTTACTGGTTCCTGCATTTCTCTACATGCCTGCAGTCTTAGCATACAATGCTTCAAAACCCTCAAGTGCAAGCCCTTCTTCACAGAACCCTCTTAAATGCTCATTCCTATTATTCATGTCTTGAATCCAAACCATCATTTTCGATTTTAGCTGTCCCCAATTGCACTGACTACAACTTAAGATGACATTCTTACTTCTAATCCCACAACTGAAAACAGTAAATGTAGGTAATAAAATCACAGATTCTATTTAAAGAAATTAAGTTTCTCCACAAGCGGGAAGAAGATATTTGCATGAAACAGTATTATTAGATGTTGGTCAGTTTGTAGACAGTCAAAAGGAGATACCTTGGGGCTGGAGTGAGAGCACAGTGGGTAAGGTGTTTGTCTTGCACGCGGCAGACCCAGGTTTGATTCCCAGCATCCCATATGGTTCCCCGAGCACTGCCAGGAGTAATTCCTGAGTGCAGAGCCAGGAGTGACTCCTGAGTGCAGAACCAGAAGTGATTCCTGAGCATGGCTTGGTGTGACCCAAAAATGAAAAAAAAGAAAAAGAGAGAGATACCTTAGGCTGGGAGCGGGTAGGGCATTTGTCTTGCACATGGCCAACCAGGGCCAACCCAGGTTTGATTTCTCCGCCCCTCTCGGAAAGCCCAGCAAGGTACCAAGAGTATCCTCTGCCCGCACAGCAAAGCCTGGCAAGATCCCCGTGATGTATTCGATATGCCAAAAACAGTAACAAGTCTCATAATAGAGACGTTACTGGTGCCCACTCAAGCAAATTGATGAACAATGGGAGGACAGTGCTACAGTACCTCTGGCTGAGGAGATACCACAAAAGACTGGAGTACATGCCTTGCATGTAAAAGGCCCTGAGTTCAATCCCTAGCACTGTATGGCACCCATCTATACCACTAGGATTGGCCAGTGGTATTGGCCCAAGGACTCTGAGCATCTGCAGAGTGACCCCAGTGGCCTCCAGCATTGCTGGGTCAGAGCAACACAGTATTGTTAAGGCCCGAGCATTCAACTCTTTGGCTCAGACAACCTCACATCACCAGAAGTGGTGCCCAGACTCCTTCAGCCTAGCTTGGGACGTACCCAAAATACATTACAAAATTTTTAAAAAATTAATAAAAATGATAAATGTATTAAATGCCAATTTTCCCCCAAAGATCGCTCAAAGGAGGTTTGGAAACAAGTGAGCACCTCGAGCTTTTGGCCACTTTGAATACCCTGAACATTACTTCCTGTCCATCTCTCTTCTGCTACAATGTCCATCTCATTCATGTTTTTTTGTAGGTGAAGTGCTGAATATCCTCAGCCCAGATATGATCTCCTCTGGGAAGCTCCCCAATTCCTATGCATTTGTTCCCAGCATTCACCCAATCATAGTAGAGCTGGTTAGTGTTATAGCTGAGTTCCTGAAAGACCAGCTCAGGT
>JAOXYA010000016.1:30413553-30435400 GCA_028565675.1 Sorex palustris | reverse complement strand
CTCCATTGTGTAGATGTACCAGAGTTTCTTTAACCAGTCATCTGTTCTCGGGCACTCAGGTTTTTTCCAGATTCTGGTTATTGTAAAGAGGAGCACATATTTTTTAATAGTTTACTGACATACCAGGAATTTCTGATAGCTGTAATCTAAACAGGACCCAGAAACAGGTGCTGAAGCTTGTGACAATCATCCCCAAAACCTATATATGGCAGTTATTCTTTATCGACACACTATTAGATACAAATATAACTACCATTTTCTTCTTGTATTATTGCGAATAGGGATTAAAAATATGACTTTTAAAATAAAAATGTGGCTCAGGGGCCTAAGAGATAAGACAGCAGGAAAGGCTTTTTCTGACATCTGAGTGACCAGGATCCATCCCTAGCATCCCACGTGGTCCCCCAAGTCCAGTCAGGAGTAATCGCTGAGCAGAGAGCTAGGAATAAGCCAGGAACACTGCGAGGTATGCCCCCTGCCCCACCCCAAAAAATAAACGAAACAAACATGTGGTCCAAAGTTTCTGCTTTACCTCCCCAGGGGTGATGGCTGAGATGAGTGTTTTGAAGAAGATTTGACCTGATTAAGAAGCCTATTGCTTTAAAGGAAGGCTGGCCCCCACCTGCCCCCATCCTCACCGCCACAACTCACATACACCACTGCTGGGCGTGTCTCCTCCCACCTCTAAAATATCTTTAAAAAGAAGTGTGAAAACCACACAAGAGTTTAAGATAGTATCAGGAAGACTGGACTTACAGCTTGTACATTTTCTGAGAAATTTGGTCAACTGATATTTTCATTCAATTCTTTCTTTAATAGGAGTCTGGAGCTGTTATATAATGTGCCGGTTTGCAAATCCACACTAAAAACTGTTGACTAATCTGGTCCAGCTAAGCTCTAGGTCAGCTCGACCCAGGCCTGGTTCATCTTCTACACGGACATAGGCAGAATGCTCATCTTGTGTTGCAGGTAACCTTAAGTCACATCAATAACTCTTCCCATCAAACCTGACTCTACGCATTTGACCAGACAAGGCCAGCTTTCCCATTGTAAGCACTTTCTGATTTTATTGCCTGTCACCTCCATCAAGTTCACAATACAGTTTTCCAGCCCCCCACTTTTCGGTGAGAGACTTGCTGGTGACAGATTTCTTTCTTGGCATGGGGCCAAGCAAGGGTATAAATCTAAACTTCCTAAAGTGTCAGCTTTCCAAATGTGTTTTCTACCCCTGCAACCCCCCATGTAGGAATGGAGGTATAATCTTTCTGAGATCTATTGAACTACTTTCTAGGCACATTAGCGGGTACAATTTGATCCGTCTTAACATATGTACATACCGCAGCGGGTGCAATGAGCCATTCATGGACTCAGATTTCTTTTGCCTCTTTGTAAGCTTTCTACTTTTTCCTTTTCCCAAACTACTGGCCGGTTTTCTGTCTTTGTAACGATATTTGTAATTTCTGGAATGATAAAGAAATTATATCACTTAGTATGCATTCTTTCTTTGCCTGGGCTCTTCCCCTTGAATTAAGATTTTACCTTGTGTTGATCATCAGTCATCCCCTCCTTTTCTATTGCTGAGTAATATTCTGTCTGGGTAGATCACAGTTTGTTAAATTACTGATAGATGATCGCTGGACATTTGGGTTGTTTCAATTTCCAACTATTATCAAGAGTAAGGGCTGGAGCGATAGCACAGTGGTAGGGCGTTTGCCTTGCATGCAGCCAACATGGCCGACCCGAGATCGATTCCTCCGCCCCTTTCGGAGAGCCCGGCAAGCTGCCAAGAGTATCTCACCCTCACGGCAGAGCCTGGCAAGCTACCCGTGATGTATTCGATATGCCAAACACAGTAACAACAATGTCTCCAATGGAGACGTTACTGGGACCGCTCGAGCAAATCGATGAACAGGACAACAGTGAAAACAGTGAAAACTTGAGGGGCCAGAGAGGGTGTACAGTGGATAGGGCGTTTGCCTTGCACGCAGCTGACTTGGGTTCGATCCTACCATTCCATATGGTTCCCCAAGCACTGCCAGAAGTAATTCCTGAGTTCAGAGCCAGAAGTAACTTCTGAGCACTGCAGGGTGTGGCCCAAAAGCCAAAAATGTTCCTACTAGCCCTGAGCTCCACTCACAAAAAGCTTAGAGGCAGGCAGGTCACAGGTGCTGTGGAGGAAGCCGAGGAAAGCAGAGACCCTGTCCCCCTAACCAGCTTCAATGACATCAACATCTTTCATCAGGCCCTGCTGCTACGGGGGCTGTTTCCCGCCCCCGGGCTCCCCAAGTCTCTGAAACCTACTTGGGTTGTGCGGGGCAGTTTGTATAGATGCCTGTACCCCAGAACTGTTAGTTACCTCCCAACCTGCCACTGCAAAGGCAGAGCGGGCATAAGCCCTCGGCTTGGCTCTGCAGGAAGGTGAAAGGGGGTCTGTATCCAGGCTGAAAAGGGGAGGCTACTGCCAGCAAACAGGTGTGGGGGGCTGCACCCCACATCACAGTGGCCAACCACAGGTAAGTCTGTCACCAATGAATAACAATAGCTGCTGATTTCCCAGAATCACTCCAAGGGGTCAGGGACTATAGTTTGGGGCTGTCAATTCTGTTGGGGGCCCCAGAAAGTCTTGCAGAAACCAGGGAAGTGAGTGGGTCTTAGAGTCTGCAGATACCCTCACCCCACCCTGTGTGGGCATGAGGGTTTCTTTGTCCCCGTTGTTTTATGTTGCTTCTGTGAAGACTTCCAGGCACCGGGTGAGGGGGGGGGGTGTCACAGAAAGAAGCTGAGGTGCTGGGGGCCCCCAGTTCTGGAGCCTGTCACAGTTTCCTCCCTCAGGAGCCGCCAATTGCAGGAGAATCACCCCCAGCCTGGGAGATTCCTGTTGGTGGTTGAGAGTACCACCATCACCATCACGGCCCAACAGGGAGTCGGCGTGTTTCTCCCCTACCCAGTGCTCAGGGGCACTAGGGTGTGAGGTTATCAAGTCGGCTCCTGGACATCAAGGCCTTGTCTGCCAGCTCGCCTCACGATGGCTGTCAGTGGGACCTTTCCCTTCTAAATTCTCTCTAGACGCCCCTTCTGGAGGCCCGTCCTCTCCCCACTTTATGAGTCACCCCAACACAGGCAAGTGCCGTAAACCTTTGCTCTCCTTTCCCAGTCCCAAAATAATCTCATTTTCAAGCCTAATCCTGGCATGCAGCTTGGGGATCATTCCTAGTGGACCAGTGGTGCTGGGAACTGCACCTGAGGGGGCCGGCATGCTGTGAGTAGTAGCCCTTTGAGCCTTGTAGGACAGTCTTTACCATATATTATCACCTTGATTTATTAAAATTAACCAATATTTTGGTTTTGGAGCCACACCCAGTGGTACTCAGGGTTGACACTCTGGTTGATGCTCTTGCTCTGCACTCACAGGGGTACCAGGGATTCAACCAGGTCTGGCTGCAAGCAAAGCAAGCACCTTAACCCCGAACCCACAAACAGGTCTTTCAAATATACATCTTTTTTTTTTTTTTGCTTTTTTTCACACCCAGCAATGCTCAGGGGTTACTCCTGGCTTTGCACTCAGAAATTACTCCTGGCGGTGCTTGGGGGACCATATGGGATGCCGGGATCGAACCCAGGTCGGCCGCGTGCCAAGGCAAATGCCTTACCCGCTGTGCTATCACTCCAGCCCCTCAAATGTGCATCTTTTGATTTTCATTTTTTTTCCCCCAAAGACTGAGAAAAACAAGTTCTATCACGACCATTTTTAACATTATCCCAACTTTTTATTTGGAAAAATTTCAAACCCAAAAAAAGTTGAAATATTAAAAAATTAACACTACTGTATTGACAACTTTTTTTTTCTTTTTGGGCCACACCCGGCATTGCACAGGGGTTACTCTTGGCTCATGCACTCAGGAATTACTCCTGGCAGTGCTTGGGGGACAATATGGGATGCTGGGACTCGAACCCGGGTCGGCAGCGTACAAGGCAAATGCCCTACCCTCTGTGCTATCACTCCAGCCCCTGACAACACACTTGATCAGAAAAGGCAGCAGTCTCTGCCCTGCCTTCAGCTCCCATTACTTTCTCCAGGCTTAGGAACCTTCTGGAATGGCTTTTTGCATCCTGCTTTCTCTTTTCTCCTTAGAAACTCACCACCCACTCCCACACCCCACGGACCAGATTTATTTCCATTTTACAGATGAGGAAAGAGAGTCAGGGAGGTCAGTTATGCTCAGGGTGTCAGAGTGCTACCCAGCGGACGGCTGACTTCAGTAACTCAACATTCTGAGCTCACTTCCTCTCCCCTTCACAATGAGAATAAAGCCAGAGCAAAGCAGATAAGCAAAGATGCGACTCTCTGGACGAGCAGAAAGCAAATATTCACCAGAACCCAAGTGCAGGGCAGGACCGGCCAGAAATCTACTGGTGGCACAAATTCACAGTGGAAAGTAGAGGTGAGAATAGCAACGAACTGACGGCAACGCTCCTGCACTCCCGTCCCAGCAGCCGGCCACGGGCAACTATTACAGCAAATGGTGGGGATCCCCCATCCCAGCAGCCAGCCATGGCTTAGTATCGCGCAGAACAGATGGTGGGGACCCTGCCTGGCAGGCCGCACATTCCCAGGCCCAACGAACCCAAAGGCTGCCTTTGAGACTGGTGCACAACATATGATTATTGCATAAATGCTTGGCCCAGAAATGCTTAATATTTTTTTCTTAAAATACCATCCACTTCTAACCCTTTAGATTGAAAAGTCACATCCTTAGAATTCTTCACGGGCACCCCTAGAGCAGACCCACACCCCGCATCACCTGAGTCCTCCACTATGTCCTAAGGTCTTAGACTTTAGGCTGAGCTGCCCAGAGCACAAAAAGATCCAAAGGAGCTCACTCACAGATCAATTCGGACATCTTGAAACACATACAAAAACAATGCCACGAGGGAACTGAGCCAGGGCTGCTTCAGACTGGGCGCGGCGAGGGTCTCGGCATCATCAATGAACCCGAGAGCTGGTTAAACTAGCCTGACTTGCAGCCAACAGAAAAGCAAATGCTTCTAAGCAGAGGGAACAGCAGAGCAGAGGTGCTAGGCTGAGGCTAGGACCAACTTTGACCTGGGGGAGGGGAGAGCAGTAAGGGTTGTGCTGGGGGCCACCTGGGAACAAGCTCTAGCGGAAGGGGCCGGAGAGAGAGCACAGTGGGTAGCGCGTTTGCCTTGAACACGGCTGACACAACTTCAATCCCTGGCACTATATATGTTTCCCTGAGCCCCCAGGAGGGATCCCTGAGAGTCGAGCCAGGGGCAAGCCCGACACACTGCTGGATGTGAAGGAAGACACCAGAGCTTGGCGGTCAGGGTGAGGATTTTGGGTTTTATTCTAAGTGTGATGGGAAGCCTTTGAAATGACGGCCTCTGGCTTCCATCTGGCCTAACCCGGGGACAGTGACTGCACAGGGTGAGGAGGGAGAGCAGTGAAGTAGCTGCTTTGCAGTTCAGCTGGAGACAATGGCTCAGGACAGGCAGGGGACAGGAAAGGTGGAGCAAAGTAGCAGATTTGGGAAATAATGCAGGATATGAGCAGAGGATGCCGGGAGAACAAGTCTGGAGAATTCCAAGGCTATGGCTCACGCAAAGATTTGGAAGGGCTGAGGAAGACTCGGGAGGTGCTGGTTTTAGAGTGAGAAGAATTTGCTTCTGGATGAATCAACCGTGTCTAGACTTAGCTCTGCCAGAAATCCTCATCTCCCTTCTGGCCCACGGCCAACCAGTCGTCCGAAATACTAACCTCCTATCCAAGCTACGTGCGCACGCCACACTCACTACCTCAGTTTCCAGTGAATTTTCTGGAGCAATAAGAAACTAGCTGGGAAATAGGTCTTTCCCTCATCTGTGTCTGATGGAACCTCTCGGCTCACTCATCTCTCCGGAAACCAGCCCACTCTCCTCGAATGAGTTCTATTCTGGAAGCGGGGAACCCGCCCTTGTGCACCCCTTGAAGCAGAGCCTGCTACAGACTGTGTGATGGAATCCTAGAGCCTTCCCTCTCCCCGGAGAGGCATCTGCTCGTGATTCTGTTCCCAGCAACACTGTCCATTCTTGTTTCATGACATGGGACAAACGGGTACGGGGTCGACCCCCCTCCTCTTTGTTACTTTTCTAAGTTTAGGGCCTTTTCTACTCACAACGTGTCTGTACGGTGATCACAGCAAATGAGTCTCCATTTTACAAATAAGGAAATCGAGGTACAGATCAAAAGCCTTCATTACTTTCTGGAAGGAGCTGGGAGCGGTGACTGGCAAGATGAGCCCTTCCTTGATCCCACCTGCCCGCTGCCCCCACCAGCTCTGGACCTGGGAAATAAACCTCCCTCCCAGTTAGTTGCTGGCCCAAGTTCTGGTCTTTACCCAGGTCCTCCCAGGTTCGGCCTTCACTGTTAACAAACTTCTCTGGGTGCCAGGGTATAGGACCATGAGGTCAGAGATCAGGTGATGGCTCTTCTCCTCGCCAGCCTCCATGGCGCCCGGGGAAGCTGACTCGTCCCCTGGGGGTCCCAGAGAAAGATAAGCACCTTTGTAAGGCCAGAGGTGAACCAGCAAGAAGAGAAATCTAAGCGGGCAAGAGTCACTTCAGCAGACAAAGGAGAGGAGTGGGCCCAGCGCTGAACACATCAAAGGCTCCAGCAGACGGTTTCCAGCTGGGGAGCCCCTGGGAAGCCAGCTGGTGGGGGCAGCGGCGGCCAGCGCCTCCCTGCCCTGCCCCAACTCTCACTTCTTCAGGGCGCCCAGCTTCTTCAGGGCCTCCTGTGCCTCTGAGAGCTGCTGCTGCAGCCGCTGGCGGGTGCTCTCGCTGGTGGCCCGCTTCAGCAGACCCTGCATCTCCTCCACCACAGCCCGGAGGCTGGGCGTGTTGTGCAAGAGCCGCACGGCCCGGTCCCCGCAGGAGGCCAGCAGGCGCCCACTGACGTCGAAGGTCAAGTCGGAGATGCACTCACTGTGGACCCGCTCAAAGCGCTCCTCCTCCTCCCCACGGCGCGTGTTGTAGAGGCGGATGGTGCTGCCGCAAGCCAGGGCCAAGACGTGAGCGTCCGGGGAGAGGGCCAGGCGGCAGGGCTGGGTGCTGGCCTCGTCGAAGCGGCCCGTCCTCAGCAGGTAGGGGTCCTGCTGCTTCTTGTACTCCACATCTGTGTCCCACAGCTTCCATGTGCCATCCTTGGAGACAGAGGCCATCCTGCAGCGGGGAAAGGCCTGGCTCTAGGGCTCAACTGCAGGGGTGGGGGGGCCATGACGACACATACCGACGGGGCAAGACACGCTGACGACACAGGGCGGGGGGTGGGGGGGCAGAAGAGCACCGAGGAGCCCAGACACACACTCACCTGCGTGAGTCGTTGGAGAAGGCAAAGAAGTGCACAGCCGCAGAGTGGCCCTTGAGCTCAAACGCGCGCACCACCTCTTGGAAGTCGCCTTTTTTCCCAAAGCAGACTTCCCACACCTTGACATCAGGGGTGAAGCCACAGGAAGCCACAAACCTACGGGTAACCAAGGCTCCTTGTAAGGCCTCCCGTTAAGGCGAACTGGGTTCCTGCAAACCCACTAACGCAGGGCCAGGACGAACGAACAGTGGAAAGGGCGCTCGCCTTGCATGTGGCCGACCTTGATTTGATCCCTGGCACCCATAGGGTCCCTTGGGCCGCCAGGAGAAATTGCTGAGCGCAGAGCCAGGAATAAGCCCAGAATATAGCTGGATGTGACCCACCTATCCCGAAAAAAAAAAAAAAAACTCTAAAAGTCTGTCGTAAGTAGAAAAAGTTGTCTTAGGGCAGAAGTGATACTACAGCAGGGAGGGCACTTTGCTTGCATGGGCTGACCTGGGTTGAATTCCCCAGCACCCCATATGGCCCCCAAGCTTGCCAGGAGGGATCCCTAAGCACCACTAAATACGGCCACCACCCCAACTAAAAAAGGAAGTTGTCTTAGGGCGCCAAATGCCTTTTCTTTATTTTTCGGGCGAGATGGATGGTGGGCCACATGCAGCAGTGGTCCCAGGTCATACAGCAGTGGTCACGGGTCATACTGCTGGGACCTGGAGAACATGCACGGTGCTGCGGGAGACTGCGCTGGGTCCGGCTGTGTACAAGGCGAGCACCTGAACCCCTGGGATAGCTCTCATGACCCAGAAAGTTTTCTTTTAAGTTTTGCCTGGGGGCCTCACTGAGTTGGTGCTCAGGGTAGCAAACATGGTGCCAGGAATGAAACTAAGGTTGGGAGCGCTGGAGCGATTGTCCTGTGGGAAGGCATTTGCCTGGCACGCGGCTGACCTCAGTTCAATCCCTGTCATCCTCCATGGTCCCGTAAGCACTGCCAGGCATAATTCCTCAGCACAGAGTCAGGAGTAAACCCCGAGCATAGCCAGGTGTGCCCCACTTCAAAAAAACAAAATATTTGGGGCTGGAGTGATAGCACTGCGGGTAGGGCATTTGCCTTGCACGCGGCCAACCCAAGTTCGATTCCCAGCATCCCATATGGTCCCCTGAGCCCTGCCAGGGGTAATTCCTGAGTGCAGAGCCAGGAGTAACACCTGTGCATCGCTGGGTGTGACCCCCCCAAAAAATAAAAAAACAAAATAAATACAAAATCAATAAACCAAGATGGACCACATGGAAGACAAGCGCCAATACCCCGCGCTCTCTCCGTTCCCTAAGTACCTTTGACACACAATCTCGGCTCTTCCGTGTGACCGAAGAAGATAGAACGGCCCCCACCCTGACCTTCTGAAGCCCAGTGATGAGGAAACCCAGCCACTGACCCTCGCACTCACCGGCTGCACGGGGATATGGCTGCATATGTGTTGTTCATCTGGTTGGTGTTGATGGTTGACAGCACGTGGCCCTTCAGGTTCCAGATGAGAATGGTCGTGTCACTGGAGGCAGTCATGATGAACTTCCCTGGGGGCCAAGGAGGGGCGTGAGCTGAGGGGCACCAGTCCCCTGACCGCCCCTCCATTTCCTAGCCGGGTTTACCCTGAGGACAGACTCACTGCAGCCTGAGCTCAGCCCGGCCCCCCTGCACTGCTGGAACTCAGGTGCAGCATTGACTGATTTATTTTTGGTTTGGGAACCCTACCTGCGGGTACTTAGGGATCACTCCTGGTGGGCTCAGAGGACCATATAGGTAGCTGGGGGTAGAACGTGGGTCTGCCCTGTGCCAGGCGAGCACCCTACCCACTGTTCTATCTCTCAGGCCACCCGCATAGTATTGATTTTGCAAGTTTTTTGGGTGGTGGGCACTCCTAGCGGTGCTTGGGGGATCCTACGCAGTATCAGGGAGCAAACCAGGGTTGGGGCACGCAAGGCAAAAATGCCTTAGTCTCTGTCCTAGACCTCTGGCCAGCACGGACAGAGTTACCTGGAGAGCCATGTCCCCTCCCCTCGGGTGCGTGCCATCCACCCTCAGCTGCCCCTACCTGTGTCAGCGATGCCAATGTTGACGATGGGGGCCTTGTGCTTCTTAGGGAAGTCCTCCGGGCTGGCGGTGAAAGTGTAGCCCCCGTCCTCTCGTTTGGCCATTTTAAAGACCCGGAGGGTATCTCCATTGGCCAGCCAGACGATGAAGGCCCTGGAGACGGGTGGCAGAAACACGGTCACTCACATGGTCACACAGGCCCTCCGTGGATTTATGCTAGCTTCAAGGATAATCACAGAACTGCAGAGCTGGGTCAGCAGGGGAGGCACCCAGGTTCGATCCCCAGCATTCCATTAGTTCCCCTATAGAGCAATCCCTGAGTGAGCCCTGAGCACACCGGGTGTGGCCCCAAAAACCAAAAAGAAAAAAAACAACCAACAAAAAACCTCAAAAGGGGCTGGAGTGATAGCACAGTGGCTAGGACGTTTGCCTTGGATGCGTCCAACCCGGGTTTGTTCCCAGCATCCCTGAGCACCGCCAGGAGTAATTCCTGAGAGGAGAACCAGGAGTAACCCCTGAGCATCGCCTGGTGTGACCCAAAAAGCAAAACAAAACAAAACAAAAAAACCCTCGAAAGATCTGCAGATCTGCACCTGCCATCCCTCTTGCCCACCTTCTAACTTACCAAACCGCACCCCACCACCACCCCAGGGTTCAAATCTCTTCAAAGTCGCTAGAAGACAGGCCTCAAAGCACTCCAGCCCTGGGTTTACAAATCACTGTGGCCTGGGTAGAGCAACAGCACAGCGGGGAGGGCCAACCTGAGTTTGATCTCCGGCATCTCATAGATCACCCAAGCATCACTAGTGCAGAGCGTGCACTAACCCCTTGAGCAACTCCTGGGTGCAACACTTCCAAGACCAACTTGGAGGCCAGGTGTCAGCCATCGACTCACAGAGCTGCGGCCAGGCAGGGGAAGGGCAGAGTCCTCCAAGGAGCTCCGGACGGTGCCCAAGCTCTGTGAGTACACACTGCTCGCCACGCCCTGCCCCCCAAACACGGTCCCCCGCCTGGGGCTCCCTCCTGTCCCACCTGCAGTCAGGGCTGAACCGCACCAGGGTGGCGTGATCTAACTCCACGTTGGCGCGCATGCTGCGATGCTCCCGCTGCAGGAAGTCCTTGGTACTCCAGATGCGGACGGTCCGGTCATCGGCACAGGTGGCCAGGTACTTGCCATTGCTGCTAAAGTCCAGGCAAGAGATGTTCCCGCTGTGGCTCTAGGGGGACGGGTGCAGGAAGAGTGAACGGGACCCCCTAACCAGCGGCCGCACAGGGAAGCTGACAGTGGGATGGGCCTGGGAAAGGGCGAGGACGAGGCCTCCCCACTGGGTTCTGCCTGTAGGTGTGGGGTGGGCATCCCCTACCTTCAGAGCTGCAGCCAGGAGCCGGTGGGTGAAGTTGTGTTGCTGGGGCTTCTCCTTGCGACCCCGCGACTGCTGCTTCTGCTTTTTGGAACTTACAGACTTTGACACTGGCACCCCATTGGCTTTCTGGTCTAGAAAGAAAGATACTGTCACCCAGCCATCCTCATATTTTTTTTGAAATGGTTTTGGGGCCACACCCAACGATGCTCAAGGCTTACTCCTGGCTCTGCACTCAGGAATTAGTTCTGGTAGTGCTCAGGGCACCATATGAGATGCCGGGGATTGAACCCGGTCGGCCGGGTGCAAGGCAAATGCCCCACTCACCAGTCTGCTTCTAGGAGAGGCTCTTTTTATCTGTTTTGACTCTGTGGTTTACAGCACTGTTGCAAATAGGGTTTCATACATGACACTTCACCACCTTTGTCATATCTAACTTTCCCACCCATCAGCCACACCTCCTCTATTCTGGGACACCTGGGCTCTCACTTTTCCTTTTTTTTTTTTGGTTTTTGGTTTTTGGGTCACACCCAGCAAAGCTCAGAGGTTACTCCTGGCTCTAACTCAGAAATTACTCCTGGCGGTGTGGGATACTGGGAATCGAACTCAGGTCAGCCGCGTGCAAGGCAAAAGCCCTACCCGCTGTGCTATTGCTCCAGCCCCTGGGCTCTCACTCTTGACTGGCCTGGCCTCCCATGACTGGCCAGGCGCTGAGGACAGCAGGGGCAGCAGATAACAGCAACACAAAGGCTCTGGAACCAAGCCTGGTTTGCACCGTGTCTCTGCCATAAAGCAGTCTGGATGAGGCTGCTCGGGTCTGCAGCCCACATGGCACCTTCATAAACCTCAACGATGTCTTCTCTGAGCTGGTGTTGGCAGAGCAGCCTCACAGCCTGATGAAAGGGGACATTGGCCCACAGCCCCCGGCCTTGGGGAAGTCACTCAGTTGCTCTGGGCCTTAAAAGCGGCTGGGAGTATTGGATAATATCTACAAAAGGACAAGTGGAGGCCAGTGCACAATCATCAGAGGCTCAGAGAAACCCCAGTGCACACAGAGGGATCAGTCTCAGGTACCCACTCTTATGCGTCAAATAGCTAAGAATCTGGCAAAGCATCAGGCTGGCAGGGCAAGGCTGCTGGGCGCCCAGTTCCCGCAAACGTTATTAAAGAATGTCACTGGGTCATCATCACCCAACCCCGGTCCCCAATGCAAGCAAAGGCCATTTCAGGGCTCTTGGTCTTCATTCGACTTTTGCCAGGAAATAGTCCTTTCTTGGTTCCCTGGCAAACTCTAAGAAGTCTATACTTCCGGGTTCCACCGCTGGGGTTCCCCAACTCTCAGAGTCCATTTCCTGGACCTACCCGCAAAGGAGAAAGAAAAAGCGCTGGGGGAGATGGTTCCCAAGGGCAGGAGCACAGGCTTTCCGTGCAGGAGCCCCAGGTCGATCCCCAGCCCTGCAAGCACCCCCGCAGCCACTCGCTTAGCCCCTCGGGGACCTAGTGCAGCGCTGAACCAGGTACAGATCTCCAGGTCCCCAGGAAGTGAGGCCGGGCCGACCACGCCCACCCCGGGGGTTCGGGTTTCCAGCCGGTTCCTCGGCCCAGAAACTGATCACCCTCCTTTTGCACCAGCACGGTAATGGGATCCTCTCCCTCCCCGGAGTGGGCTCTCCAAAAGGAAGACCTCCTGCGCTTGGCAGGCGTCCGGCAGGCACACGGTACACGTGGCCGCACATACGGGGCGGGGGGGAGGGGCTACAATGAATGAGTCCCCAACGCCGCCGCGCCACCTTCATAAACCCGAGGGCACTTGGGCGTTTTCGAGCTTCTCGTGGCCGCCCGGTGGAGAAGCTGCGGCTCAGAGACCCCGGGGCGGCCTCGGGCAGCGAGCGCGGCCGCGGGAGACCCGGCGTCCAAGCCGTCCCGTCCAAGGGGCGCGACCAGCCCGGCGGGGCGGCACTTCACAACACGAGAAACAGAGCTCCGGGGGGGTCCCCCGGCACAAACCCCGCAGGCCCGAGTTGCAGGAGGGCTGGGGCGCCCCGGACCCGCCCGTTCCCACTAACCGGCTGGCCGGCGGCACTTCTCCTCGGAGCGCAGCCATCCCCGCGCCACCGCCGCAGTGGCCATCAGAGCCAGCAGCCCGAGCAGCAGGGACAGCCCCATCAGCTCCGGCGTCTGCGGCAACTCCATGGTGGCCAGCCCCACTGCCAGCTCAGCCTCCGGCTCCGCGGGCGCCCGCACGTTTCCGCGGGGCCGCGCACGCGCCGGGGCGGGGCCCGGCCGTTGGGCTTCCCGAGGGGCGGGGCCGGGACGTTAGTGTGCCTCGAGGGGCGGGGCCCGGCCGTTGGAAGAGCCATGGGGGCGGGGCCTGACCGTTGGGGAGCCTCGGGGGCGGGGCTTTGTGGATGGGCGTGTCTTAAGCGCTCCCTGGCCGTTGGGCTTCTCGAGGGGCGGGTCCCGGCCGTTGAGAGGACCATGGGGGCGGGGACTGAGCGGGCCTGGCCATTGGGGAGCCTCGGGGATGGGGCTTTCTGGATGGGCGTGTCTTGAGCGCGCCCTGACCGTTGTGGAGCCTTGGGGACGGGGCTTTACAGATGGGCGTGTTCGGAGCGCGGCCCGGCCGTTCGGCTTCCCGAGGGGCGGGTCCCGTCCGTTGGGAGAACTATGGGGGCAGGGCCTGAGCGGGCCTAGCTATTGGGGGGGCCTCAGGGGCGGGGCTTTGCGGATGGGCGTGTCTTGAGCGCGGCCTGGCCGGTGGGGCGCCTCGGGGGCGGGGCTTTGCAGATGGGTGTGCCTTGCGCGCGCCAGCCGTTGGGGCGCCTTGGGGACGTGGCTGTGTGGACGTGTCTTGAGCGCATCCTGGCCGTTGGGGAGCTTTGGGGCGAGGCCTGGCAGATGGGCGTGTCTTGAGCTGGGCCTGGGGGGATGAGGCCTGACCGTTGAGATCTAAACTGTCTGGGCCCGGTGTCTCAATGATAGCAGAGGCTAGCGCTTTTGCTTTGCACCTGGCCCATCCGGTTGGATCCCCGGCACCTCATACGGTCGCCCGAGCC
Source organism: Sorex palustris (assembly GCA_028565675.1). NCBI lineage: Eukaryota > Metazoa > Chordata > Mammalia > Eulipotyphla > Soricidae > Sorex > Sorex palustris. The sequence continues at coordinate 30,421,531 of JAOXYA010000016.1, read as the reverse complement.
CCACCAGGAGTGATTCCCGAACGCAGAGTCAGGGCTAAAACTCTGAGCAGAGCCGGACGTGGCCCCAAAAGAAAAACAAAACCCTGGCCCTGTGGAACCAGATCTGTGTTCTCTGTCGATCCTTAATTTACTGGTGGGGCCCGAGAGGTAGGTAGTACAATGTCGACCTGGGTTCGAGCCCTAGCACCACATTTTTTTCCTCCGAGCCCCATTGCATTTGGTCCCCAAGGCATGTTGGGTGTGGCCCTAAATCAAAGCTAAATAGGAAGTTTCCATGTGCACATCATAGGCACCCCCATTTTGTTTGGGGGCTTGGGGCCACACGGTGGTACTCAGCTTGCTTCTGGCTTGGCACTCAGGGATCCTCCTGGCAGGGTTCTGGGGACCATATATGATGCCACGGATTGAACCCATGTCAGCTGCAGGCAAGGCTGAAGCCCTCTCTACTGTACTGTCTCTCCTGCAGCGCCACCCACAGCTGGTGCGGAACCACGGCATGATGTCCAAACCAGGAAGCTGGCATTGAGGACTCTACTGAGTATTCAGAGTACACCAAAAAGGACTGTTCTGTAGGGCAGGAATATTTAGGGCTAGCCCTCCCGGCTGAGAGAAGGATCTTTTCAGAACATTTCTGCTGGGGGCACCCAGCTCTAGTGCTCTGAGAAGTCACAGCATTGCCACTCCAAGGAAGCTCACCTACCTGTCTGTTCCAGAAACTCGTAATTAAATCTCAAAAGAGATCAACTAACTGCAAAAATTTCTAGTATCCCCCAGTGCCAGCTGAAACCTCCAGGGCAATCTTGGGAGGGGGGTGGGCCAGCAGATCAGCCCTACCAAAGCTTCCACAGCCACATTCACACCCCAGAAACTGTAGGCCGTGCCTCAGGCAAGACTTTACTGCCTCACAACTGAACTCCACAGAGTTGCTTGCCTGCAGAAATTTAAGGTACACTGGGTTTATTTTGGCTGAAAATTCCAGGTCTTTTTGAAGTTGGGGTGAGCGGCCTCCCCCACGGCCCCCCTTGCACTTTTGGAAGCCCTAGCAGCGACATCCACATTTCAACCACCACTGCCATCTAAGCTCACTGCCCAGCTAAATATTCTAGATTTTCTGGACAGCTCCACTCTCAGCAATGCTAACATCCCAGTAGGAGCACACCACATTGGATGGGATGTAACATAAAAGCCAACTAAGCGCAACTAAAAAAAAACGTTAACACAGAAGGCTCAACAAACAGCAGCTCAGTAAACCCTCAGACAAGGACTTAATGTCCCCAGGATAACACTGCACTGTAGCACCGTCCTTCCTTCCGTTGTTCATTGATTTGCTGGATCGGGCACCAGTAACGTCTCCATTGTGAGACTTGTTGTTACTGTGTTTGGCATATCAAATATGCCATGGGGAGCTTGCCAGGCTCTGCTGTGTGGGCGGATACTCTCGGTAGCTTGCCGGGCTCTCCAAGAGGGACTGAGGAATTGAACCCAGGTCGGCCGCGTGAAAGACAACTGCCCCACCCGCTGTGCTATGGCTCCAGCCCATCCCCAGAGTAAGAGATAATTTTCACTTTCTCTTTTACTTATTTTATCATTCCAGTAGCCATTTAGTGATTACAAGCAATGTAAAATAAATTGTGGGCCTGCTTACAAGGGTAAGCTTGAGAGATGCTTGGGCAAATGAGGACAGTGATGGAGGGAAGGTAACGGGTGGTGGGATAGTGAATGCCTGTAATAAACCATCAAGAACAACTTTGTAAACCACAGCATTGGAATAAAGTAGAGGGGGGGGAAAAAAGAAAAAAAAACACAAGCATCTGGATTCCAGAACTTTCCACCCTTCCACCCCACCACGGAGTCTCCTTTGTGGAGCCTTCAGGAAACAGGCTGGTATAGAGGCTGGACAGACAGACACACCCGCAACCTCTGCTGAGGAAACAGACCCAGTCTGAGAACAAATGGAGGGGCCTCACTTCCTTCCCTTTTGGCCTTGGTTGGAGGAGCCTGGTGTTGACGGGACTGGGGAGTGGGGTGGGGAGGGCTAGGAGGAGGTGCCCAGAGCACCCTGGGGACATTTCCTCCATTTACTTAGCATGATAGGCCCAACTGTGAACTACTCTCTTCACCTTTTAGAGACAAAATAGGAGGCTGGAGAGAAACAGTCCAGCAGGTAGGAAGGTGCTTGCCTTGCACATGGCTAAGCCAGGTTTAACCCCTGGCATCTCGGTTGGTCTCCAGACCTGCCTGGGACTGGGGGCACAGAGTGAACCTTCTTGGGGTATGGGGGTACGTGGGCGACCAGGTTTGAGGGGAAGATTGTGTACAGTCTCAGAATTCATGGGTTCTGTTTTGGCTCCTGGAGGTGAAGAAGTAGGTAGAGTCCCAGAGCGATAGTCCAGTGGGTAGGAAACTTCGTTCTGCACGTGGTCAACCCAGGCTGACTTGGAATCCTCTGGACTGTCCTCAAGGCCAGCTTCCTGATTTGGACACCGTGCTGTGGTTCCCACACCATGCTGCTGTGGGAGGCGCTAGAGGAGTGAGCTTATAGCAGGGAGGGCTGGGGCCTTGCATGCATCTGACATGGGTTCAACCCCTGGCATCATATATGGTCCCCCGAGCCCCACCAGAGTGATTCCAGGATGCAGAGCCAGGAATAAGCCCTGAGAATGCTGGGTGTAACCCCAAACTAACACACACACACACACACACACACACACACACACACACACAGACATATGAGGTGGGGATTAGGCCAGCGAGTGACTCCATGTACTAGAGCACATGCTAGGCCCACAGTTCAATTACCCACAGCATGGCATTGCCTGGTATGGTCTAGATGACCCCACGCACCACTGCGTTGGGGCCCTGCCATGTTCTAGAGGCTGCACGTTGAAACTCATGCAGGTAGAGTGTCACCTGTGTGGCCCTTGGGCTGCCTGAGCACTGGTGACCCTCAAAAAAGAAAGGTGAAGAACACTCAGAAGAATCAGAAGGGTCCCCATTGGGCATGCTGTTGTTATAGTGTGGGTCTGGGGAAATCAGAGCAGGGGAAAGAGTATGGGGTTCCCAGCAGGGAGCTGGCACAGTCAGGGGCTTGCCAGGGGGCGGAAAGTGGGGGGTGCTTCTTCAGGGAGGAGGTTATAGGGGGTGCAGTAGGGTCGCCCAGACCATTCTCCCTGAGTTTTGTATCTGGGGAGCTCATGACCAGGCAGCAGCCTTATTTTTTGGTCGTGGGAGATGGGCGCTGCACCCACTAAGCTCAGGGCTTCCTCCTGCCTCTGCACTCAGGAAGCAGTTTTGGAGGTGCTTGGAGAACCATCCGGGGTGCTGGGGATTAAACCTGGGTCAGCTGCATGTGAGGTCAGTGCCCCCCCCGCTGTCCTATTGCTCTGACCTTAACATCTTTCTAGATGATTCCATAGGTAAGACCCTGTCATGTGTACTGGTCCCGGCTCTGCCTTTCTCCAATCAGGTCAGCGCCTCTGAATCTTTCCTGGCCAAAGGGCAAGCAGGATGTCCAGGGTGCTGTCCTTTTCCCAGGGATGGGAGTAAGCGCTGGACCCAAGCAGTCTCTCCCTTCTCCCCAGAGGCATGGCTACCCTGATCCTCCCCGCTGAATATTTCCCACCTTTGGTTTTTTTTTTTTGAGGGGTTTGAGTCTACACCCAGCAGTGCTCAGGGCCTACTCCTGGTTCTGTGCTCAAGGATCACTCCTGGTGGGGCTCAGGGGTAAATATGGGGCCGGGGATGAAGCCCAGTTTGTTGATTTTAGTTGAATCTACCATAGATTCCTGCATCACCTGTTCTTGTCTTAACTATAGCAGTGTCTCACCTTTTATCTGTTTGGCGGGGGGCACACTCAGCTGTGCTGAGGGCTCACTCCTAGTGGGGGCCCTGCAACTGAACCCATGCCAGCGGCATGCAGAGCAAGCAGGATTATCTCTCCAGGACCCCAGCCGCGCTCAGAGAGCCCAGGGGCCATTCCCTGCCATACTCAGCCTGGCACTGCAGATCTAGTGGCTCAATGGTGTGAACCAGGCTGCTGCCAGTGTTCCGACCCAGCTGATCTGTTGCATCTCAGCTCAGAAACTCCCAGTGATTCTGATCAGAGACCAAACTAGGGGTCTCTCACCTCCCACTGCCAACAGCTTGCTGGGTTTTTGTTTTTATTGGTCAAGAATTCTTTACAAAATACACACGCGCACACACACACATCCACGCACAAGAGAAGATGGGGTTCTGACCTTCCACCGTGATGCCAGCCAGCAACCCCGCACCCCTCCAAAGTTAGCACAGAAACACCAAGGGAGGGAATCACCTCTTTGGTTTGTTTTTGTTTTGTTTTGGGGCCACACCTGGGGGTGCTCAGGGGCTACTCCCAGCTTGGAGCTTGGGTGTGCTGGGTTCTGGGGATCAAACCTGGGTCTGACATGTGCAAAGAACACACAGTGCATTGCGGTCTCTGCCCCCAGGAAGGAACCTCCTTAGCCCCTTCTCTATTCAGAAACTGGCTGGCACCCCACCTCTGGGGAGGAGGGGTGACGGGGAAGGAAGGAGGACCGTCTTCTTCTTCCCCCTTCCTTCAAGAAGGTTCCCTGAGTTGCTAGCCAGAGGCTGCCCCCTTCCCCCAGGCCTCAGATCAACATCCGGCAGAAGCTGTTCCTCCCCATTTGGCAGACAGCAAAATGGAGGCCCATGGGGGCAGGAGTATTGAGTACTGGCGGCTGCGACTGCTGGCGAAGGCTGGTCCGGAGCTCGACCCACAGGAGAGGGCACCGCCAGGGCTTGGGCCAGAGGGTGGTACGCAGAGGCTGTCCCTAGGGCCCGCAGCCGGGTCCGTCTATAGAGGCTTGTTCGGGGAGCCCTGGGTGACAGCACGCTTGGCCTGCTCCGAGATGCAGCCGGGGTCCGTGAGGATGCTCGTGGACGTGCTCAGCTGGCGCAGGGAGTTCAGCACGGCTGGGGAGAGAGAGGCGGGAGTGTCTCTGGGCTCTAGCTCTCTCCTGGGGGGGACCTGGCAAGACTGCCACCCCCTAGTGCCTAATCTGAAAGTGTCCTGGTGCCCGGAGCACTCAGGGGTCACGGGGAGTGGACAGATGCCTTGGCTCTGAAGGTTTGGGAGCGGGCTCTCCTGAGAGGCTGCTCCAGTGAGACCCCCACTAGCCAGGCCCAAGGCTTCAGGCTCCGTGGGTCTGGGGTCACCAGGGCAACCTCAGAGGTGTGGTGGGAGAAGCCAGGTGTCTGAGCAGGGGAGACCCATGCGTACTTGGCCGGAGGACAGGCAGCGAGCAGTACTGGTCGAGCCACGCCAGCGCGGTCTGGTGGAGGCTGTGCAGGCTGGCCGTGGACACCATCCCGTTAAAGGACTCGAACAGAGGCCGGATGAGAATACTGAACTGCGGCCCAGTCAAGGAGCAGGATCGGGGCCGGGCGTGGGGGACCCCAGAGCCCTGAGGCCAGGGGAGGGGCCCGGCCAGGTGGAACCTCGGACCTCCCCACCCTGCTCTGGCCACCCTCCCTTCCAGCCAGGAGTGTCCACCTCACTGGCTGTCCCATCTCCCCCACACCTCCTCCTGGACAGCAGCTGTCCCCATACCTTGGCGGCCTGTCCCAGTGAGACAAACATGGCACCATCTAAGGGAACCAGAGACTGTCCCCTCTAAGGGTGCCTGTCCCTCAAACTAGCCACTCCCTGTAATGGGGACTGGGGGAAGGAAGGACGTTGGGGCCTCAGAACAAGAAGCCCCTTCCTCAGTTTTCCTTCACTCCCAGTCCCCCCACCCCCAACCCCACCCCCGGGGACAGCTCTTCGTCCTGGCTAGCGGGAGCCACTGTGGGACCACCAGAGCCGGGAGGATACGACCCAGAACTTCCAGTTGTGCAGTGTGCGGGTCCGGACGTAGTCGTCAAACATGTCCCGCATCTGGTCGAAGCGCTGGTGTGTGATGGGCACTCCCGTCGCGGGCAGCTGCTGCTGGCATAAGCTGGGGCACAGGGCTCAGGTCAGGTCCTTGGCCCAGAGTTCACAGCACCCCCCACCTCTGTTTATTTATTTGGGGAGTTGGGAGCCCCATCTGGTGGAGGCTGATTATTGATTATTCCTTGGTCTGTGCTCAGGGATCACCCCTGGTGGTACTTTGGGGGGGTCTATGAGGGGCCAGGGATTGAAAGGGGGTTGGTCACAAGCAGGACAAATGCCTTACCCCCTGGACTATTTCTCCAGCCCTTTGTCCTTCCTATTTTTTGGGGGGGTGTCACTCAGTGGGGGTCAGAAGCTACTCCTGGTTGCTTGTAAGCACGTCAAGTATTTGAGTGTTAGCTTCTCCAGCTAGTTCCCCAGCACTGCCTTTTATTTTTTAATTTTTAAAATTTATTTAAAAAATTTATTTAAAAATGACAATCCATCGGGGGCTGGAGCGATAGCACAGTGTGTAGGGCGTTTTCCTTGCACTTGCCCTATTGGGTTTGATTCCCAGTATCCCATATGGTCCCCTGAGCACGGACAGGAGTAGTTCCTCAGTACAGAGCCAGGAGTAACTCCTGTGCATCGTCGGGTATGACCCAAAAAGGAAAAAAAAAAAAAAGACCAATTGATCAAGTTCTAACATTTTGTACTGACAAACCATATGGGATTTCGGGGATCGAACCTGGATCAGCCCCATGGAAGGCCAGCATCCTCCCTGCGTCCTCCCTGCTGTTCGACAGCGCAGGACACCTGACTTTTATTTGTCTTGTTTATTGTTTTGTTTTCTTTTGGTGTGTGAATTGGAGTCACACCTAGTGGTGCTCAGAACTTCCTCCTTGACCCAATTCAGGGATCACTCCTGATGGGGCCTAGAGGGTCATGTGGGGTGCTGGGGACTGAACTTGAGTCAGCCACGTGCAAAGTAGGTGCCCTACCCCCCACACTACTCCAACTCTGCTACCTTACTCATTTATTTATTTTTGTTTTGTTTGGGGTCCACACCTAACAGTGCTCCCGGGTTAGGGGTTACTCCTGGCTGCACTCAGGAATTAATCCTGCTGGTGCTCTAGGGATGCCTGTGGTTTAACCTGGGTCGGCCATGTGCAAGGCAAGTGCCCTCCCCACTGTCCTATGGCTCTGGCCCCCTCATCTTACTTTTATAAGGCACTTTCCAGAGGGATTCTTTTTGGCGGGCAGAGCTCAGAGCTGGGGTACAGATCCCAGGGCTCCTATCCCTCCAGGTGCCCCTCCAGGTGCTTTGATCTTCTTTAACATTTAAAAAAAATTGGGGGGGGGCGCTGGAGCAATAGCACAGCGGGTAGGGCGTTTGCCTTGCACGCGGCCAACCCGGTTCGATTCCCAGCATCCCATATTGTGCCCTGAGCACTGCCAGGGGTAATTCCTGAGTGAAGAGCCAGGAGTAACCCCCGTGCATCGCCGGGGTGACCCAAAAACCAAAAAAAAAAATTTTATTTTTTTGCTTTTAGGCCATACCCTGGGATGTTCAGGACTTACTCCTGGCTCTGTGCTCAGGGATCTCTCCTGGCGGGCTGTGGGAGGTAGCCGTGGGATGCCGGAGATGGAACCTGGGTCTGGCGCCCTCCCCTCCCGATTATGGCTCCGGTCCCCCGCTCCGTGCTCTGGGGGGCCCGGCCGCCCCCGGCCCACCTACTTAATGGCCGCGTTGAGCTCCTCGATCTGGTCGCGCAGCTGCTGGGCTTCCTCCTGCAGGGCGGCGCGCTCCTGCTGCAGCATGGCGATGTACTCGGCGGTCTTCTGCAGCGTGGTGGCCTTGCTCACCTGCGGGCACGCGGGGCTCAGGGGCCGCCCCCGGACGGCCGGCCGGGCGTGCCGGCTCCCCGCCGCGGGCGCGGGCCCTATCTCTCCCTTGGCATTCCTTGCACAATCATCAAGGTGCTGAACTAGTCGATCGTATTCCCCATCAATGTTGTCAACAATGGCATCTTCCCATGTTGCCGCAATAGTGCCAAAGAGCTCCCAGTTGGTGGTCGTTCTGGG
>JAOXYA010000016.1:30379103-30395838 GCA_028565675.1 Sorex palustris | reverse complement strand
CAAAGTCTCCAATGGAGACGTTACTGGGCCCGCTCGAGCAAATCGATGAACAACGGGAGGACAGTGACAGTGACAACTATTTTATAAATAAATAAATAATGAAGGCCCCTTCATGAAATACTTATTGCACTTCTTAGTGACCAGAAGCTTCATGGCACCTGCCCTCCCCTTCCACAGGGTCAAAGGCGCAGAAACCGCACCTGCTCCCAACAGCCACGCTTTCTTGCTTCTCCTGGGAAGACAGAAGAGAGTTGGGAAAGGTTACCCCTGCGCTCTAGGTTGACCCCGCTTTCCAGAAGCAGGACAGTCCCACTGAGCATTATCCCGCCCCCACACTACTCTTTCGGGGGTCCAGGAATGCTCAATCCCCACCCCTCCCCGGTGTATATTAATGGTAAAAGCATCCCCAGGCCCCAAGACCTGCCTACTGGTGTTTTCCGGGTTGCGAGGTTCTGCGTTCGGGTGGCCGGGTGGCTGCATGGCACACATGCCCACGCAGCCTCTGCTGCGCCCAGCCGCTCCCAACTCCCAGGTCTCTCCTCCTGTCCAGATGTGCGCACACCTTCTCTCCGTTTTCTTGTTTCCTGGGGCCTCCCAGGCAGTGCTCAGTGCACCCAGAGGCCACTTCAGTGACATCCCATCACCTGCATCAAGGAGAGGAAGATGCTCAAGTCCTGAGGGGCTTGGACCCCCGGACCACCCCAGCAGTGCTCTGGGGCCCCAAGAGTCATCTTGGCAATGCTTGGGGATTCACATGGAGCCAGGGTTCCCACCAAGCCTTACAGAGGCCCCGGCTCCTAGGGTCTGTCCCACCTCCACCCACATTCTCTCTAGACAGATGGTGGGACTTGCGAGCCTAGTGTGTGCAAATCAGGGTTCAGACTGGGGGGCTTCACAACTCTGCAGCCGAGAAGCCCCCATCGCTGACACCAGTGCTTCACCACGTGGCTCCTGGCCCTTGGAGAAGTTCCCGGCATGGCACCGAGCACAGCGGTGGAGCAGGGCAGAAGCAGCTCCTGACTCAACGCAGTCCCCTCCCCAGCCGCCTCCCCGGGCTGGGTGCGGTGCAGGTAAGGGGGGCGGCAGCGGCGCCGCCCAGCCCTGAGTCACGAGGCCCCCGAAGCCCACCTCTCCGTGAATCAGCCCAGATCCACCACCTCCTGCGAGTCATCCCCAGCCTCCTCCACTGCGCCCCCCTCCCACTCCCCTCCCCCGCCTCCTGGTCCAAGACGCTGGATCCCCTCTCCAGCACCCCAAAAAGGTACCAGGCAGCCAAGTGACTCAAGGAGCAGGGCCCGCCCTGCTCCCCCTCACCATCTGTGCACAGCAGCGGGCGGGCGGCAGGGCGGTGGCAGCTTCTGGGGGCCAGAGGAAAGGGGGCCGGCTCACCCCCTCCCAGAGCCCTCCATTAGCTGATTGGATAATGCCTCCCTGAGGCTCCCAGGCCCGCACTGAGTAATGAAGCTCTTGCTCCCGGCTGCTAATTACCCCTCCCCACCCAGTGGGGCGCCACTGCCTGGCAGGGCCGGGTGATGGGTCCCGGCCCTGCTGGTGCCCCTCCAGCGGGCTGCAGCAGTGCCCCTTGCCACCTTCTGCCCACCGGGGGCGGCCCCAACCCCCTCCCTCGGGGCTCCCTGCCCCGGGGTGGCCTTGGGGGAGCCTCGCCAGCCGCTGCCCCCACCGCTGCAGCTCAGCCTCACAGGTCTGGCTCCAGCCGGTCTTTGTGGGATCCATCGTGATCATCACACGCAGCGGCCCCTGAGCAAAGGCGGCGGCGGCGGGATCACACGGCTGGTTTTCAGAGGCAGGGAAGGAAGCAGCCGCTCCAGAAGCTTATACAACCCCCCCACGCTCACCCGGCCAGGCTGGTGCCTGCACGCCCCCAGCACCGGATTACAAAACAGGCCTTGCCCGGGAACCTTCTCCCACTGCTGCGCCTGCGATCACAGCCAGAACGCAGCCCCCAGGGCAGAGAGGCCAGCCTGGCAGGCGGGAGGCCCCAAGTCCCACCCCTCAGGCTGTCCCCATGCACCAAGCAGGGCCAGAGGGGCCAGTGGGGCGGGAGCTCCGGGGCCAGGAGGGCAACCAGGAAGGGGAGGAGGGGGAGCTTTGCCAGGACACCGAGGCCCCGTAACAGAGGGAAGCAGGAGGGAACAGGCCGAGAATCAGGCCTCGCAGGGCCACGCAGGGGTGAGCCGAGCCATTCACCTTTTTTTTTTTTTGCAGGGCCTGGGGGTGGGCAGAGCTGTGGTGCTCAGTGCTCAGGGATCACTCCTGCAGGCTCTGGGGATCATATCAGATGTCAGGAATGCAGCCCTGGTCCCCTGCATGCAAAGCAAGTGCCCTCAGCTGTCCCACGGCTCTGCCCCCGAATGGTTCACTCTTACTTGGCAGATGCTTCCTGTTCTTGGCCCTGTTAGAGTCCAGCCTCTCCTAGGCCTGTCACTGTCCTTCCAGTCAGGGAGACCCGAAGGCAGCCAGTCCCTGTGGAATGTGCAGGTGCAGGAGCAGTGCCCCCCCAACCTTACCCAGAGCTGGGATCCCGCTGAAGCTCTGAGCCCTCCCCATAATCAGCTCCCCAGAAAAACTCATGTATGCCAGAGACACAGTTACCCTTGCAAGTTCCTGGGTGACCATTAGATCACCGTCAGATTGCCTCTCCAAACCTGACTGCGGCGGTGAGCAGGATCCAGTTTCTCGGTGGGAAACGGTAGAGACCCTCCCCACGCTGTAAGATAGTGAAACCCGTGACAAACCAACCACAGCAAACACTGAGTGCACGTGGCCGACCCGGGTTCGATCCCCAGCATCCCATATGGTCCCCTGAGCACTGCCAGGAGTAATTCCTGAGTGCAGAGCTAGGAGTAACCCCTGTGCATCGCTGGGTGTGACCCCAAAAGCCAAAAAAAAAGGGTGGGATCGGCTAAGCAGCATGACACGGCCAAGCCGTCCACTGGCCTCAGAGACTCCAAATGGCACCGACAGGGTTGACTGACTTGGATCTGACCCCTCATCCTGCCAGGGGCGCCTGGGGCCCCTTCCCAGCCCCAGCCTCAGGGACCTTCTGGGACACATTCCCCAAGATCCTCTATGGGTGGAGCCACTGTGGGGGCCGGGGGGGTCTCCAGTGGCCCTTTGCTGGCTGCAGTCGGCTCGACCCTGCGGGGTGTGTGTGGGGGGCCACTCACACTGAATGTACCAGGCCCTCCAGATGGCGTTGTTGAGGCGAATCTTGTCTCTGCAGAGGAGCTTGAGGCCCTTGAAATTCTTCCACTTGGGGGAGACCAGCTTCCCGCTGCCAGAGAGACGGGGCTGGTAAGTGACCGGCAGGGGGGGCCCTTCTCAGTCCCCTGCGCACCCCACCCTCTCATCTCTGGGGAGACAGCAGGTCCCACCTCCCCCAGAGCCCAGGTCAGGGGGTGAAAGATGGGTCATCCAGAAGGTTCCTGGGCCACCTCTTCCTGAGGCCCAGGCCAGATGGCAGAGGCACAAACCCTCCCTCTCTGATCTGTGACCCCCCCTTCCACTGGCCCAGGGAAGGGTGGGGGGCAGGAAGGTTTGGGGGCACCCTTCCCCAGCCTTTGCCCACACCATTGGGACCATCCAAGGGCGAGGGGGCCCGGCCCTCTCTGACGGTCATCCGGGTCCCAGAAAGGCAGGTGAGATGCAGGGGTGGGGTGGTGGCCAGCACCCTATCTCAGCGGTGCAGGGACCTCCAGCTGGTGGTCTGTCCCGGGCAACGGTGGCCCAAGGAAGCCACACCCAGAGCATGGCCCCTGACATAAGTCCAGACAGCCCCCCCTTCAGCCTCTGGGGGTCCCTTCCTCCCTCCTCAGGGTTCTCAAACAGGGCAGTGGACAGAGCCCCCTGCCCGCTCCTGCCTTGCTCATGGGGGCAGCGGGGTCTGCTCCGTAGGGACTGCTGCCTGCCTGCTCTGCCAGGGGCTGGTCCCCAGCTGCCCCTCCCGGGTCTCTGGGCTCCCGTGTTTTGCCTTGGGTGCCAGGGCTGGCCACCCCCAGGGCAGGGCAGGCCTCATTACCCAAACGTACTCCATCACCAGAGATAAGCGCCATCTGTCCAGTGGGGAGACCGGAGCAGCCGAGGGCCACCAGGGCTTCTTTCTCAGCCCTTGGGGAGGGGTTCCTGAATCGGCTCCTGCCAACTTCCCCCTGAAGGCCCCCCTGGCAGGGAGGAAGGCAGGTGCCCAGGCACCCACTGAGAAATGCAGGGACGCAGGAGCACACGCGCGAGCCCCTCCTCCTCATAAACACACCTGCGATGTGGGCACGCCCCACCTCCTCCTCTGCACCCCAGACATTTCCTGAGAGAGATGAAGGGTTTTCCGGAAGCTTCCAGAAGCATCTCCCTGAGCCCGGATCAGGGTTCTCTTTCTGGGAGGGGAGCTGCCATGCCTCACGGCTTTGGGGACCCGGTTTCCCCAGCACCTCTGGATGCCTGGCCAGCCCCTGCCACCACTCTTTTGGGGAGCCCTGGCCTTCCCTCCCTAATTATAAGAAATGCCTATAATTAGGGTCTTGAGGAGCAAAACCGATCACTTAGTTGAGCCTAGAGATTCTGGGAAACCTTCAGGGACTCCCAGCCAGTCTTTTTTTTTGGGGGGGGGAGAAGGAGTGTATGCCATCCCCCACCTTGTCATCTCCTAACCCTGTCCCCAAGTCCGCTTTGGGTCACTCTTGTTCTGGGGTGGTGGGTGGACAGGGTCCAGCTAGGAGGAGGGGTATGAAGAATAAAGAGCCGAAAATTGATTTTCTTCGGGGGTGGTCACACCCAGCAGTCGGTGCTCAGGGCTGACTCCTGGCTCAAGGGACCCTATTGGTGCTGAGGCACTAACCCAGGTCAGTCATATTAGCTCAGGCCTCAAGAGCAGGAATTGGAGGTTGGGGGTGAGTGGGAGTTGGGGAGGCACCTGGGTAACGTGGGCGGAGGGGTGCGGGCCGGCCTCCAGCGAGGGGGGACCTTAGATGCCCTGCCCCAGGCTGGCGGGCCGGTGGAGTCCGAGGGAGGGAGCAAGGCCCCGGGAATTTGAACTTTCCACAGCGGGCCGGCCGGAGCCCTGGGTGATCGGGTTGCAACAGGACCTGGGCTCCGGGCCAGAGCAAGTGGGCCAAGGTTACATCGCCTGCAGCCAATGGGGTCGCGGCTCCGCGGCCGCGCCGGGGGGTGGGGGGGGTGGACAGCGCTCCCCGCCGTCCCCACCCGGGCCGGGCCGCGGCTCCACTTTCCCAGCGCCGCGAGGGCCGCCGGGCAGCCGGCGGCTTCAGAAGTGCCGGAGACGCCGCGGAGGAAGAGGAATATTTGCACAGAGGAAAGATCAAGGCCGGCCGATCCCCCTCGCTCCCCTACAGTTTTCGGTTGATAATTTATCCTGGCCCCTACGCTCCGGGGAACTTTGCTCCAGGGCACCCGGCCAAGACCCCGGTTCGCGCGCTCCCCTGAGACGCGGGCGCCGAGCGCGGAGCGGGCGCGGCGGGTGCTCGGTGCGGCGGGCCCTGCCGGGGTCCCGGGGCGCGCGGGCGGCGGGTCCGACAGGCGAGTCCCGGCGTCACGGGCACCCTCGCGCGCGACCCGAGTCCCCACCCGTGCCCGGGCACCCTAGCACGCGGCCCGCGTATCCACTCCTGCCCGGGCACCCTCGCGTGCGGCCCGAGTCCTCAGCCCGGTCCCGGTACCCTTGCGCGCGAGTCCCCACCTGTCCCCGGGCACCCTCGCGCGCTGCCCGCGTCCCCACTCCTGCCCGGGCACCCTCGCACGCTGCCCGCGTCCCCAGTCCGGCCCAGGCACCCTCACGCGGGGCCCGAGTCCCCACCCATGCCGGGGCACCCTCGCGCGCGGCGCCCCTTCGCCGGCCAAGGACAGCCGGCCCCGGCAGTTGTGGTTGGGTGTCTGCGGGGGTCTGGGGGGCAAAGCCGTGTCCATCGCTCCGACAACCTCGGGCGCAAGGAGCGCGGTGGAGGTTGCTTCTAGAACCGGCTGCCCAGCCGGGCAGGTGGCCGGCGCGGGGCGTGCAGGGCGGGACGGCCCGGGGTGTCCTGACATCTCCGCGGGGTCCCGAGGAGACGGGCGGGGGGGCGAGGAAGGTCCCCGGTGCGCCGCCGTCGGGGGCCGGTGGGCTGGGCGGCGGGGGAGGGCGCGGCGCGGGGCCAGCGAGGGGCGCCAGGCTGGTGGCCGGTGGCCGCTCACCTGTAGGCGAGGCTCATGCACTCGAAGAGGCGCGTGAGTGTGGGGTCGATGCTGCGCGGCCCGAAGTCAGCGAGCGCCACGGGCCCTTCTTGGTCGCGCCGCCGGGTCAGCGAGTCGCTGTGTGGCGACGACACCATGAAGTGACCGCTGTGGATGACCTGCGAGCGGAGCAGCCCGCCCGCGCCGCGCCGGGCACTCGGGTCCTCCGAGTCCGTGTCCGAGTCCGAGTCCGGCCCGGCCACGACGCGCGGGCCCTGCAAGCCCGCCGCCAGCCCCGCCAGCGCCCCGGCCATGGCCATCGCCGCCGCCGCCACCGCGTCCCGGCTCGGGGCCCTGGCGGACGCCACTCGTGGGGCCAGACCGGGCTCATTAGCATAGCCCCGCCCCTCGGGCCGCCCGAGGGGCGTGGCCCTCGCGGGCCGAGGCTCATTAGCATAATACCGGAGCCGGGGGAGCGCGCCGGGCGCCAATTCCAGGAGCCCGCGGACTGGAAGAAGGGGTCGCCGAGTCTCCCGTCAGTCCACCCCAGCCGCCAACTCCCTCCTCCTGTCCTTCCTGTCCCCGGGCCTGGCTGGAGCCGCTCCCACTCCGAAGATATCAGCGATCAGTCCTTTACGCGTGACTCTGAAAACACCTCGGCGTCCCGGACCCGAGGGAGCTGCAGATCCACTTGCGCCCCTCTCAGCGACCTCACAACACACCTCCCCGGGACCCTCACACCGGCCTCAGACCCCCTAGTGACCCTTCGGAGTTCGCTGCCCCTTGCACAGGGGTGCCCAGGCGGTGTAACAGGATATAACAGGGTGTGGGTCCTTGGCATCCCCTGCGCATGCCCCAAGGCTGCTGGCTGCTCTGGGATCCTCCTGGTCCAGCGCTGTGGTCGCTGTCCCCTAGCCCTGAGCATAGCTGTTTCGTGGGGGCTTCTGGGCCTCTTTCCTGTAACGACCATCTCCAAAGCTGGGGGCTCATCGCCACTTCAGCGGGGGCACCGGAGGCCACTGGAGATGGTGACAAGGCCCTGTGTCTAGAGGGGCAGGTGTCAAGCCTGTGGGGGTCAGGGGACCAAGGCTTGCTGTCCTGGCTTCAGGGCTGTGGGAGCACCAGAGGGAAATAGGAGAGTCGGGAAAGTGCCACACAGCACTTCCTTCCGTGGTGGGGTCACATGGCTCCCCATCACCAAAAGGGCAGCGTCCTTAGCACCCCGGGAGGCTCCCAGGGGATCCCCTAAGGTGTCTCCTCCCACCCCTGCCCCTGGCCGGGTGCCCTGTCTCTGCAGTCACCTTGCATTCCGAAGGGCCAGTTGTTTCCCTCCCACTGCTCCTGGTCACTCTGCTGGGGGTGCATTCTTCCTGCCCATGCCCAACAATCTGGTGGGGGTCTCTGGATTCCCTCCACAACCTGCCTCCTTGGGGGGGGCCTGTCTACCTCCCTAGAGGGGGCCAGAGAGATGGTACAGCAGGCAGGGCCCTTGCCTTGCACACAGTTGACTTGGGTTTGATCTCCAACACCCCATAACCAACATAAATAAATAAAGGGCCTTTGGGGGGTCCCCATACCCTCTGGCTCTGCGCAGGAACTGTTCTTGCCCTGAGTGCCCACAGAGGGCACCCAGGGACTTGGGGGAGCGCTGGGAGTCGGGGGTGTGATGTTAAGAAGACCTAAGGTCAGTGTGGGGGTGGGGATCATGCCCCCCCAGCAGAGCCTTCTAGCTTCAGAGGCACTGGTGTTGGCTGAACCCCCAACCCCCTGGGCTAATCCACCCTCAACTGTTAATTCCAAGCTACCCTGAGGAGCTGCATCACTGGGCAGCTCATCCCGTCACTGAATCGCCAAACTGTGAAGTCGGTTTCCGCAGCTGTCATCACTCTAGGTTCTAAGTCTCAGCTCTCCGTGCTCCCAGCCCCGCGGTGCTCAGTCCCCCAGGAGAAATGCTCAGAGGAATCTTGAGGTTCAGCGTGCTTGCATCTGGGAGGTGGGGTCTCTCTGTAGGGTAACCTTTACTCCTTGCACATATCCACCTTCCCTGGCCATCATCTGGACCAGCCAGGGCAACACATCATTTCTGCCTCTACAGGGCCTGAGAGCACTTCTGGAGGTTAAAGCCCCACTAAGACCATTCTTCCCTTGGCATTCAGAGCTGCACCATGTTGTACAAGTGCCACGAAGCCACGAACATGGCTTTCTCCTGGGACTAAATTTTCCCAGCATCTATTATTACCAGTTATTATTATTGTTGTTGTTGTTATTATTGGTCTGGAGCGATAGCTCAGCAGGTAGGGCGTTTGCCTTGCACGCAGCCGACCCGGCAGACCCAGGTTCGATTTCTCCACCCCTCTTGGAGAGCCTGGCAAGCTACCGAGAGTATCTCACCTGCACGGCAAAGCCTGGCAAGCTCCCCGTGACGTATTCGATATGCCAAATACAGTAACAAGTCTCACAATGGAGACGTTACTGGGCCTGCTCAAGCAAATCGGTGAACAACGGGAGGACAGTTTTTTGTTATGATTATTATGTTTGGGGCCACACCCAGGGCTACTCAGGGCTGATTCCTGGTTCTGCACTCAGGAATCTCTCCTGGCGGTGCTCGGGGACCATAAGTGGTGTCGGGGACCGAACCCGGGTCAGTTACGTGCAGGCCAGCACCCTGTCTGCTGTACTATCTCTTCTTTTCATCTTTTATTTATTTATTTACTTATTCTTTTGCTTTTTGGGTCACACTCAGCGATGCTCAGGAGTTACTCCTGGCTCTGCACTCAGGAATTACTCCTGCCAGTGCTTGGGGGACCACATGGAATGCCGGGGATTGAACTCTGGTAGGCCGAGTGCAAGGCAAACGCCCTACCCACTGTACTATCGCTCCAGCCCCTGTACTATCTCTTCTCGGGCTCTGACCAATTACATTTTCCTAGAAAGGTCTTTATGCCCACTCTTGCTGGGGCTTTGAGTGCAGGCTTCAAGCTCCTGATCTAGTTCTGCTTTTAGTCTAAGCGAGCGTGTTCCCAGCTGAGAAGAGCCCCATCACCCACAACACTGCCAACACCTCAGATGCCAAGTTCCATAAGTCCAACCGGCTGGCAATTTGGGGTGTCTGGCACGTGCCTGGGGCAAGCCAGTCAGGGTGCCTTTGTCCCTGCATCTTTGGGGAGCCGGCCCACTCAGCCTCTGGCCCCCTCTACCTAGCCCCTCTCACTTTATGGAGATCTGTTCTTGCCCAAGGTCCCGACTGGAGTGGGACCACCTGGCTGTCCCCACCAGCCTGCCCCTGACGCCAACACCCTTCCTTTCACTCAGCCCTCATGCTCAGATTCTGCGCCCCAAGTTCACTCAAGAAGCGCCACCTGCAGGTGGCTGGAGTGATAGCACAGCGGGTAGGGTGTTTGCCTAGCACGCGGCTGGCCAGGAGTTCGATTCCCAGCATCCCGTATGATTCCCCGAGCACCACCAGGAGTAATTCCTGAGTGCATGAGCCAGGAGTCACCCCTGTGCAACGCCCGGTGTGACCCAAAAGGAAAGGAAAAAAAAAGCGCCGCGTGCAGACCAATGTCTTCCAGGAATTTTCCCAGCCCAGGTGCTTTCTGTGAGGCTCCCGAGGCAGGTGCGCAGCAGTAGCGCTTGCTACTCTCTCCCACTAGGTGGCGCACTGGCTGCAAGCCGAATTACATGCCGCGCACTTCTTTCCTCCAAAGGGCATCTTCGAATGAAAGTTTTTGCTCTATTATGTTCATTCCCTGGGTCGGTCTGCCTATCTTGTATCAGTTAGCTATTTCTCAATCATCTGTCTATACTATGTGGACATATCACCCATACACATACACAACGATGATAATTTATTATAGATCTGTCCAGTAAAAGGTATTCCACTTTTGCAAAAGCTAAAAATATGGAGACCTTTGCATGCGGCAAACCTTGATTCAATCCCCAGACCCTAACCCAGAGCTGAGAGTAGTTCTTGGAGCATTGCGAAGCATGGCCCAGAGCCCCTTACCTGGAACCATTAGGAAAACTGTTTAAAAAAAACCCGATTCAGGGGTCAGAGTGACAGCACAGTGGGGAAGGCACTTGCCTTATATACAGCTAACCCAGGTTCGATCCCCGGCACCCCGTATAGTCCCACAAGCACCGCCAGGCGTAATTCCTGAGTGGAGCAAGCCCTGTGAATCACCGGGTGTAACCCCCCCCAAAAAAAAACCAAGATTCAGAACTTTTTGTGAGATAAAGCAATAATACAGTGGGTAGGGTGTTTGCCTTTCATGTGGCTGACCTGGGTTCGATCCTTGGCATCCCATAAGGTGCCCTGAGCACTGCCAGGAGTCATTCCTGAGTGCAGAGCAAGGAGTAACTGCTGAGCATCACTGGTGTGACCCAAAAAGGAAAAAAAAATTTTTTTGTTTTGCTTTGGAGTGACACCTGAAGTTACTCCTGGCTCAGGAATCACTCCTGGTGGGTTCGGGGGACCATATGGGATATCAGGGATCAAACCATGTCATCCATGTTCTCCAGCTCCAGGATTCAGAACTTCTCATATCTGGGAGCAGCTGGCAGCTTGGTGAGGGTCAATAAGAAATGCAAATGGACACCAAGTTTCTTCTATAGTGGTGCTTGGGATCAAACCAGGGTGTCACACACCAGGGTGCTCTACTGCTGAACTACATTCCTGGTACTTTTTTTTCCTTTTAGGGTCACACCAGGGATGCTCAGGGATTACTCCCTGGTTTGCACTGAGGAATTACTCCTGGCGGTGCTTGGGATGCCAGGGATCAAACCCGGGTCGGTCGCGTGCAAGGCAAACACCCTACCTGCTGTACTATTGCTCCGGCCCCTTATTCCTGGCACTTTTTGAAGTGATGGAAATGTCCAATATAATTGTCAGAGCCATGAAGAGATTGTACAGCAAGTTCCCTACCCATGGCTAACCCAAGTTCAATTCCCAGCACCGCAGATGGTCGCCAGCTACCACCAGGACTGCTTCCTGGGCTCAGAGTAAGCCTCAAGCACTGCTGGATGTGACCACAAAACAGAATACTGTTTTTTTTTTTTTTTAGTAGCTATAGCTGCACAACTTTGTATGTTGAACTGCTTTACTGAGAAAGGGTGAGTTTTATAATTATGCATAATAAAGCTCAATGGGGGGAAAGAGGCACTGTGTCTATTATTCTATTTACTGGCCCTCTTCTTGCCTGTGGGAATTGAGTGCTTTTATCACCATTTGTAGGAGGGCAAACAGATTCTGGGGAGTGGCTCGGATGGCAGCTGAACCCAGAAAACACATCCAAACACAACCTCCCCTGCTCCACAGAACCTTCACTAAGGGGCCTGGGCTTTTATTTCTATTTTTTATTTTTTGGCTTGTGGGTCACACCCAGCAATGTTCAGGCGTTACTCCTGGCTCTGCATTCAGTAATGACTCCTGGCGGTGCTCAGGGCACCATATGGGATGCTGGGGATTGAACCCAGGTTGGCTGTGTGCAAGGCAAATGCCCTACCCGCTGTGCTATTCGCTCTGGCCCCCAGGCCTGGGCTTTTAGTTTCTTTGTTTGACTTTTGTTTGGAGGCCACACCTGGCGATTGCAGGAGGCTCCCCTCAGCTCACTCCGAGCCTGGGAGTTGCTCCTGGTGCTCTTGTGGGCAGTGAGATGCCAGGGATGGGACCTGGGCCTCCCACGTGCAAAGCCTGCACTCGGCCCATGGAGCGTCTGTCCAGCCTTGAGCCAGGGATTTTCAACCTCATTTTTCAGACCAGGAAAGAGGCTCTGCCCAAGGCCAAAGAGCCAGGAGGGGTTTGGCTTTCAAACACAGCCAACCCGCTGCAGCCTCACCCCACAGGGGAAAGGACTCACGCCGCTCCTGCCCGGGAACACTTACCTGTCAGGCTTGCCCAGCGGGCATCCACATAACATCCCCTGGATGTCCCACATACGTCCAAGGGCTGGGACACAGCGGCTCCACAAACACTGCGCCACTCGGGGACAGGGCTCTGCTGTGTTCCTGTGACAAGCTTCTTACCAGCAGGAAGTGAGAAACCACCCAGATGCTGACCAAGAGACATGAGAAACCCGGAAGAGCCACACTGGAGAGAACCAACATCCAGGAGCAGTTGTGGTCACCTTGGTGACAGATGGTGACGAGTGAAGGAATCCCCCGGGGAAACCAAGATGCACCAAGATATCATTTTGAGAACATTCCCAAATGGACTTTTCTAGACTTTTCTAGAAAGTATTAGACCAGGGTCCAGAGCAGGGGGATAAACACACACACACACACACACACACACACACACACACACACACACACTGTAGCTTAACCTTGTTGGAAACAATATGAACATTTCTCTCAAAACTAGAAATGGAGGAAACGGTGTGACAGAACAGCGGGGAGGGTTCTTGCCTTGCATTGGCTGACCCTGGTTTGGTCCTCGGCATCCCATTGGGCCCCCCGAACACTGCCAGGAGTTATCCCTGAACACAGAGTCAGGAGTAACCCCTGAGTATCAGCGGGTGTGGCCCCAAAACCAAACCAACCAACCAACCAACAACAAAAAAAAACAAACGAGTGATTGAGGTTCCATAGCACCACCTCTAGGCACCAACCCCCAGGGGTCCAAAACCTCTTCCGGAAAGACATTTGTGCTCCGATAGTCATTGCAACACTAGTCCCAATAGTTAGGGCCAGAGCCATAGGACAGTGGGGGAGGACATTTGCCTTGAACGCAGCCAAGCTGGGTTTGATCCCCGGCATGATGTATGGTCTTCAGAGCCCCTCCACGTGTGATCTCTGAGCACAGAACCAAGAATAAGCCCCGAACACTTGGCTCTGCATTCAGGGGTGAGTCGTGGCTGGCTGACTCGGGAGACACTGTGGGGTGCCAGGGACCGTGCGAGGCCAGCGGCCTCCCCTCTGACCTATACACAAGGCCACTCCTGGCAATGCCCGACTCAGAGACATGAGTTCGAAAGGTTGGTAATTCAGCCTGGCAGTTTTGGGGGCCCATGTGAGCTACAACCAGTAGTGCCAGTGATGGAACCCGGAGTCATCTCCCAGGCCCCCACTTATGCAAATTCTATTTGTAAAAATACCAGACCCCGGGGACTGCAGCAATAGCACAGTGGGTAGGGCGTTTGCCTTGCACGTGACCAACCCGGGTTCGATTCCCAGCATCCCATATGATCCCCCAAGCACCGCCAGGAGTGATTCCTGAGTGCAAAGCCAGGAGTAACCCCTGAGCATCGCCGGATGTGACCCAAAAAGCAAAAATAAATAAATAAATAATAAAATAAAGAAAAGTGAGCAATGAAAAGGTTAGGTTTTGGTGCCTAAGCAATAGGACAGTGAGTAGGGCATTTGCCTTGCATGCGGCCAACCGGAATTCAAATCCCAGCATCCCATATGGTCCCTCAAGCACCACCAGGAGTGATTCTTGAGTGCAGAGTCAGGAGCATCGCTGGGTGTGACCCCAAAAAGCAAAAATAAAAAGAACATGGAGTGAACTGATGGAACATCTGTGCTCAGGAGTGATCCTGGGGAAGAGACCAGAGTTGGCAGCACACAAGGCAAGTCCCTTACCCTCTGAGCTCTCTCTCCACCCTGACAGAAGTGTCAGCTTAGGTCTGTCTGCAGACTCATTTCAGTGCCTACTCTGTCAGGGCCTGGGAGAGGGAATTTCTGGCTCATGTCTGAGTTTAGCCAAACGCATCAAAGACCAAGGAGGACTCTTCCTCCATCTATGGACTCGCACTTGCCTGCAAGTTAAAGTTCATCTTCATGCTAAAAAGGCACATTTTGATCCCCTCCCACAGCCCAGTGCTGTGGCCAAACATCAGTCTGAAAGCAAGAAGCCCGAAACAATGTCTCCCGTGGGTCAGCGTTGCGGAGGCCATGGCCCTTTCCCCACAGTCGGGTGCCCAGAGAGCAGGAGTGGGTGTTCCCCTGTGGTTTGGGCTGTGCTGTGTCCCAGTCGTTCCCAGGGTGCTCCCGGGGGAGAGATTTCCCACACTGGCTCCAGCCCTTTGAGTTTCAGGTTGTGTTATTCGGGTTCAAGGTTGGGGGCCCAGGGAGGAGTGTATGTGTTGTTCCGGGTTGGGCTTTCCAACAGAAGGGAGGCCAGTGCTGGGCACCCCAGCTAGAGTGGAAGCCGAGTGTCCCCTGAGCATGACCAGAAGTGGCCCCTAAGTACTCCTGGGTGTGATCCCTTAAGTAAAATAATCAATAAGTGAAAATAAAAACGTTAGTTTGGAGAAAGGCTGAATCTGTAAGTCAGTTAAATCTGAAGTCCTGGTGGACCTGGCTGGAGTCACCATTTGGATCTTTTGATTTTCCTTTTACTTTTCTGCTTTGGAAGCACCTAGCTATAGATTAAGGGTGCTTGCCTGGTGCACTGTAGACCCCAGTTCAACCTGGCTGGCACTCTACATGGCCGGCCGAGCCCTGCCAGGCGTGATCCCTGAGCACAGAGCCGCTGCTGGAGACAAAGACAAAAGTAGGTGCTTGCTCTTCCAGCCCCCGTCCCGCTTGACTCTGTTATCTTGCTTGCCTCTATGTTCCCTCGCTTGCTGGTCCCATCTGGAGAAGCCTGTGTTCTCTCCTGAACACACACTTCTCTCTTTTTCTCCCCTCACTTCTTTCTAAAAATGTTTCCATGAAGGGGCTGGAGCGATAGCACAGCGGGTAGGGAGTTTGCCTTGCACACGGGCGACCCGGGTTCAATTCCCAGCATCCCATACGGTCCCCTGAGCACCGCCAGGGGTAATTCCTGAGTGCAGAGCCAGGAGTAACCCCTGTGCATCGCCAGGTGAGACCCAAAAAGCCAAAAAAGAAATGTTTCCATGAAATCTCTCTTGTTAAAAAACAACACCACAGAGTAGGAAATCACGATGAGTATGGCTCTAGGACAAAGGTTCCAAATTTACCTGGCTTCTTGCCTGCTTTGCAGAAAAAAGAAGACAAAGCTGTCCCCCCACCCCCACACACACTCTGCACCTGAGGCCCCGTAGCCCCTCCTCACGTGGTTCCAGTGCCTTCTTACCGAAGAGGTGGGGGTGGTGTTGCCCATTTTGGGAGCCATTGTCCTGGGGAGTAACTGCAAGTAGACCCTGCCCTGAGCGGTGGTAGACCCTGCCCTGAGCGGTGGGGCTGAGTGCAATCTTCTCCTTCTGGGTCTACATCCGGGCTCTGAGGATGACGCAGGGGGCTCCAGCTATCTCCTTCCAGGTCAACATCTGGGACTTATTGGCACTGTTGAATGGGGATAAGGGTGGAAGGCTTTTCTCCAAGTTAGCCTCACACACACCTGGACCTGGGCACAGAGACCCATAAGCCTGAATGTCTTCCCTCCCAAGACTAACTGCTTTGTCTTCTCCTGGCCAACTTCCAAAGGGGTGTGTCTGGAACATTCTAGAGTTTGTGTTTCTCCCACAGATCCTCTGAAGAAGGAGCAGCGACTAGCTTTGTTTTGTTTGGAGGAACCACACTGGGCAGTGCTCAGGGGCTACTTCCAGCTCGGTGCTGGGGTGGGGGGGGGTCCCTTTGAGCAATGATGTTTTAAGGTGTCCCCAGCCCCAGGCTCAAAGCTCTAGCCCACTGCGCGATCTCTTTAACCCAAGCACAGAGAGTGGAAGGCACTTAACAGAGAAAACGTGATATCAGAGCGATAGTACAGTGCGTTGGATGCTTGCCTTGTGTGTGGCAGACCCCGGTTCAACTCTTGGCACCCCTCTAGTTCCCTGAGCACCACCAGGAGTAATTCCTGAGTGCAGAGCCAGAGATGACCCCTGAGTGTTGCTGGGATGGCCCACTAACAAAAACAGAAGAAAAAGAGAGTCATTTTATACAACAGTTTATATAGTTCTGAACTGAGTAATCGAGATTACTGCCAAATAACTCAAGTTATAGGACTGAGGCCAGTCACCAAGTGACACACTCCAGAGACCCTAATCACATGACCCTGCCCTGACAATGGAGATAATCCCCAGGTAAACAGTCGTGCTCAGGATTAAGGGCCTGCATTTACCTAAGGAGAAACCTGCCCGGCTGGCCGGCCCTCTGCCATAAATCCGTAGTCACCCAGGTGAATTTTAGAGGAAATACTAATCTAATGAATCAGACATGGCCTGTTTGAAGTCAAAGCTCCAAAAAGAAATTTAAAGATTTAAAAAAGAAAGGAATTTTCAGGCTGGAGAGAGTGTAGTGGGGCTGATGGAGTTTGATTCCTGCACCCCAGAGTGACCCCTGAGGGTGGCTAGGTGTGGCCCAACAGCCCAGCCCAAAAATAAAAGAGAAGAGCGAGAAAAATATATATACTTAAAGAAAGTGAGAACATGGGGCCAGTGATGTTGCTCAGAGGTAGAGCTCTTGTCTTGCATGCGTGAAGCTACAGGTTCCATCCCTAATAGTGAGCAATAAAGAATAAAGCGAGGTAGAGAAGAAAAAAAGGAAGAAGAGGAGGAAGAAAAGAGGAAGAAGGAGGAGGAGGAGGAGGAGGAGAAGGAGGAGGAGAAGGAGGAGGATGAGAAGGAGGAGGAGGAGGAGGAGAAGAAGGAGG
>JAOXYA010000016.1:30348501-30371573 GCA_028565675.1 Sorex palustris | reverse complement strand
CATCCTGTATGGTCCCCCCCCCCACCCCCCCAGCACCGCCAGGAGTAATTCCTGAGCGCATAAACCAGGAGTAACTCCTGTGCATCGTGGGTGTTACCCAAAAAGCGCAAAAAAAAAAAAAGAGAAAAAACATAGCCAGTTCAGTGGCCAAAGCAACTGCCTTGCAAGCAGAATTGTTATAGACGGAATCGTTTCGTATGCTGTAACCATAGTCCCTGTAACCGTAGTCGCTCAGAGAAACTAGTTTGCGTTTTTGTAGTGTGAAGAAAAGGGAAAATAATGTGTTGGTCATACGTGTGGGGAAAATTTTTTTCTAATTTTAATTGGTTTGATTCTTTGGCCACACCCCATGGTGTTCAGAGGTTACTCCTGCCTCTACATTCAGGAATTATTCCTGGCCGTTCTCAGGGGATCATATTGGATGCCAGGGATCAGACCTGGGTTGGCTGCAAATTAACAACACTGCACTCACGTGGATTCTTGGGCCCACACTAGAATAATTGTTTGTTAAGCTGCAAAGAGGACCTTGGGAGTGTTGTGTTCACTCCTTTGTTACTCGGTTGTGTTTCTTCAAGCTCGCGCATGATTGATGTGCAGACCACTATGGCCGGGAGAGCCTTGGAGCTCCTCTGCCTGCCTGAGGATCAGCCCTGTTACCTTCTGGACGTTGGGTAAGATCCCAAGACCCACTTCCGGTTGTTTGTGCAGTGGAGCATCTTTGCATGTCCTGAGTTTCTGGTTTGACTGTCTTCCAGCTGTGGGACTGGCCTGAGCGGAGATTATCTCACGGATGAGGGACACTGCTGGGTGGGCTTTGATATCAGCTCCGCCATGCTTGGTGAGTTGGTCCTCAGCCCTTCATGCCTGGGAAGCAGTGATATAGGTGGTCTCCCCTTGACCTGTTCTTCTTTTTCAATGTAGATGCAGCTTTGGATAGAGAAGTTGAGGGAGATGTGTTCCTGGGGGACATGGGCCAGGGCATCCCCTTTAGACCTGGCACCTTTGATGGCTGTATCAGGTAAGTGTTTGCACATCTTGGAGATTTAGTCCCATAGGTAAGGTGATTTCCAGTCATCAAACAGGATATGTCAGTCTATACACCTCAAGACTTTTAAGTATAATGTGTAGGAGCAAGACTCCCAAATAAGTGGGATTATTTATTTACTTATTTTGTATTATGAAGTGGCTTGACACCTGCTCAGCACCAGGGCTGCTTTTCACAGTGTGGCTGGTCTTCTGAGCCTCTCAGAGTCACTTTGGTCCCATAACGCATTGGAGGGTTCTGTGGCTGTCTCATATTCCTTTTTGCAGGATCTCAATAGAAAAATGGTCTAGATTGCTCCAATTTCTTAATTGCTTAAGGATTCTATTCTGAGTTGTCATGGCCAAATTTTGAGCTTGTAAGAAGTGTTTATTTTGATAACCTTTTAGAACATTGAAAATAGAGGAGACTTGAGAGCTGGAACAAGCTGGTATGGCATTTACTTTGCATGTGGCAACCCAAGTTTAATCCCTGGCACCCTGTGTGGTCTCGTTAGCCCTGCCAGGAGTGATCCCTGAGCGCCACCATGTGTGACCCATAAATTTAAAATAATACAAAAGAATTTTGACTTCATTCTTCTCAGTTTGAACTTTTTTTTAGTTCAGTAGTTCCTGGGGAGTGACAGGGTCAGATCTGTAGGTGGCTGTTTTGGGGGTTTGAGTCATTTTCAACGAGGGTGTTTATTGGGTTGTTCCTGGCAGTGCTCTGGGGATTGCTCATGGGGCTCTTGCATGTGAAGTGTAGGCTCTAGCTCTGAATATTTTTTTTGGGGGGGGGGGGACACACACAGTGGTGTTCGAGGCTTCTACCTCTGTGTTCAGAAATCACTCCTTGGGCTCAAGGGAGCCTATGGGATGCTGGGGGTCAAAATTGTGTTGGTCACATGCAAAGCAAACATCCTAGCTCTAGTCCTGGAATTTTTCTCCCGCTCACCCCCCTTTTGCCCTTTGTTATACTGTCCAGGGCTCCCCCTTTTGCCCCTTGTTATACTGTCCAGGGCTCAGACTTGCTATGCTGCCTGCTGGTCGCCCTCCCTTTGGTGTGGCCCTGGCTCATTTGGTCATGATATGCCAGGGTCCGCACACTTGTGGGGACAAGGACCGTGATGACAGGGATCCTGAGCTGTGTGCGGGTGGAAGCAGTTGTTCTGCCACTAAGCATGGCCCCAACTCCCGGTTTGGAGAAGAAACGAGAGGAAGCTTCTGGAGGCAATTGGGGTGGTTTGTGAGACCTCTCAAAGCGGTGACTGGAGGGAGGATGAAACACTGGCACTTGGGAGAAGAATGTGTGTGCACACGAGAGACGTGGATGTCTGAGAGCTGCTGAGGTTGGAAATGATTTGAGATGCAGTCACAGGAAGTGACTGAGGAGAGGAGTGAGTGAATGACTTTTGTACATACTGGGAAGTTTTGATCATGGGAGGAGGACCAGCATCCACCCACGGCAGAGACAAGAAGCGGAGTTGAGGATTGTAGGACTAATGCAATTGGGGCGCCTCCCTTGCAAATCTGAGGACATGTGTTCCACTCCCTGGTCTCCCACATGTGCTCAATGCAGTCCTGGCAGCTCTGCGGTCTGCTGTCCTCTGCAGTGAATTTCGGCTGTAGGGCAGCCGGCCTAGGCTCCACGAAAAGGGCACAAATGCTGCGGCTGGAAAACTTGTGCAGAAAGTGTAGCCTGAAGCACAGCTGTAACCTCTGCTGAGAGTGAGACCCTTGGTGAGTGAGTGCTGAACTGGAGAGCAAAGCTCAGTGAACACTGGCCACATGGGCGAACGCCACAATCTGATGTGTATGAGCCCAGCAGGCACCACACGGCTTCTGTGCTGTCACAAGAGCCATGGAGGAGGTGGGGGGATTCAGAGATTGGGGACAGGGGCCAAAGTGATGGGACAGTAGGTAGGGTTCTTTCCTTGCTTGTAGTAGCCAACTTGGGTTCAGTCACCAGCATTCCATATGGCTAACCACCGCCCCCTTTCCCAGCCTGCCTGGAGTAATCCTTGAGCATCACCAAGTATTATTTAAAAAGAAGTTGGGGACCAGAGAGATAGTACAGAGCATTAAGTGCTAGCCTTGGACTTGACTGATGTAATTTTGATCACTAGCACCGCCAGGCGTGACCCTTGAGTACAGCTGGGTGTTTTGCCTTGTAGCGCCACCCCCCCCCCGCCCCAAGCATTTCTGTAGACTGGCAGTATGGATCTTGATTCAGGCCACACTTGCACGCTATTTTCCAGACTTGTGGGGTGGCGCACACAAGAACAAAGTGCGTTGTTGACAGCGGGGCGCCCCTGTGCTGTGCAGTGGGTCGATCACTCATGCCGCAGGAAGGGAAGGGGAGAGATACTGGTCTCCCTTCTGACCTGGTCCTTCCCCCTTGCAGCATTTCCGCATTGCAGTGGCTCTGTACTGCTAACAGGAAGTCGGAAAATCCTGTCAAGCGCCTGTACTGCTTTTTTTCTTCTCTGTATTCGGTTCTGGTAAGTGGAAGACCTTTGCTGCTGGCCTGACTGCTTGCTGCCCTGCAGAAGTAGAGGTATCCAAGGAACAGCCCTTCAGTGGGATGGTGGGACCTTCCTATGGCTTGGTCTGTTTCAATTCAAAACTTAGAAAGTTTGATGGTGGCACTCAGCCAGACCAAGAATCCCTGAGGGACCCATCCTGACTCCCCAACTCACATTTTCCCACTTCTGACTGCCTGCTGCAGGCGTGGGGCGCTGCTGAGCTATGTGAGCTTTACCTTCCCATGTTGATGCTGATGCAGACTCTCGCATTTTTCTAAAAGTGAATTAATTTGAGGGGTTAGAGTGATAGTTCAGTAGGTAAATTGCTTGCTTTGTATGCTGCTGACCTGAGTTCCATCCCTGGCACCCAGTAGAGTCTCCTGAGCACCACAGGGGTGATCCCTGAGTGCTCAGCCAAGACTAAGCCCTGAGCACTGCCAGGTGTGGTCCAAGAACCACAGTGTGGGAGGTTAGGGGGAGGGCACATAGCCTGGAAGCAGCTATATGTCGGTCTCCTTAGCTCCCCATTGTGCCCCGCTTTCAGAGGTGGCTTCTTTCCACAGACTGCATGTTCTGGTGCCAGGTTGGGTTTCTTTCTTACTCGGGGTGCTGAAGTTCTGATGACTTCAGTGTTGAACTCACTCTCCCTGAAAAATCCTGTCTGCTCTCTGTTCAGATGTACCCTAGTTCTTTGTGGAACCAAGAATCCACTCAGGAACCGTCCATGGACCTTTCCTGGGGCCTTGTTTTCTTACAGCTTTTCCAGGGGGTGGCCCGAATATACTGGGTGCTCAGGGCCCTGTGCAGTTGGTGCTGGGGAGCGAACCCAGGGCTCTGACCTTGTGCAGGGCAAGTGCTCCAGTTCTTGGCGCCATTTGCTGCCCTCAGGAACTTATAATTTGGGGGCCATAGTCACTGCTG
This sequence comes from Sorex palustris, assembly GCA_028565675.1. NCBI lineage: Eukaryota > Metazoa > Chordata > Mammalia > Eulipotyphla > Soricidae > Sorex > Sorex palustris. The sequence continues at coordinate 30,367,107 of JAOXYA010000016.1, read as the reverse complement.
ATAGTGGGCAGGGGGAGGGGGAGGTGGGTGGGTTTCTTCTTGTACTTGTTACCCAAAGAACCTGTGCATCTGCATTTGGGGGGACCCGTTAGGCGTAGCCTAGTCAGCTCCTTTGCTTACAGGCACGGGGAGCCCGAGCCGTCCTGCAGCTGTACCCGGAGACCTCAGAGCAGGTGAGCCCCTTGCTCTGCGGGGTGCGGGGGAAGAGAGGCGGCATGCAAGCAGTGTAAGCACCTGCTGTTCAGGAGGAGCAAGACTCCAGGTGCTGACCGGGCACAGGAGCGAGTGGCCAGCCCCACATCCCTGATGGTGTTTTTTTTGGGGTTTGCTTGGGGGGTGTTGAGGGAGAGCAGTCCAGTGGTCTGACCAGGTGGATAAAGAGAGGGTATAGACTCAAAGCCAGATTCATAAATGGGGTGGGGAGGAGGTAGGGGGGTGATACTGAGAACATCAGGAGGGTATGGGGGTTTTGTTTTCTGTTACTTTGCGGCCACACCTGGCAATGCTCAGGGGGTTCCCCCTGGCCCTATACTCAGGAATCACTCCTATCAGTGCTTAGGGAACCATATGGGATGGCAGGGATCCGAACCCATGTTGGCAGGGCAAACTCTTACTATGGCCCTGGCCTGTACAGCAGCAGTTTGTTCCAGGACATACAAAGTTTAAGAATGGGGAGGTTTATCCTTGGAACCACAGGCCAGTGGTTGTGGAGCAAGTCCTGACTCCTCCCCTTCTCCCGTTGCCACTTTCACTTCCTGCAGTTTACATGGGGACACTGACCTTAGGGCTAGAAAGTCCATGAGGATGGAGGGAACTGCCTGTTCAGGGGCCATCTCCACCCCACCCCAACCCCATGGTGTGGTTGGTTGTCAGGGTTGGGTCCAGCTTGGGCAGCTTCTTCAGGCTATTGGGCTTCAGAATTGCCTCGGTCAGCTCCATCCTAGGGTTCCCAGGGGATGCAGGAGAAGCTGCCTGCCACCCTCTCCCCAGCCTCCCTACTGACCCCTCCCCCCTCCCCCCTGCACTGTCTCCTCAGCTGGAGCTGATCACGGCGCAGGCCACCAAGGCTGGCTTCACTGGTGGCGTGGTAGTGGACTACCCCAACAGCGCCAGAGCTAAGAAGTAAGTCATGGGTGCTGCAGAGGCAGGGCCCTGCATCCCGTGGGCTACAGCCGAGGGGATGGAGGTGGCGGGTTGGCTCCCAGGAGGCTGAGGTCATGGCTCACCCACCAGGCTTTCTTCGCTGTTTTGGGGCACAGTGCTGGGGTTTAAACCCCTACCCAGGCCAGTGCTGTCCGCTGAGCTCCATCCCTTCGTCACTCAGTGGATTGAGCCAGGCCCTCACTGCCCTTCTTTCAGGTTCTACCTCTGTCTCTTTTCTGGACCTTCGACCTTCCTGCCACAGGTGAGTTGGCAGGCCTGTGTCCGTTGGATTCCTGTCTGGGCTGGGGGCCTGGGTCCCCCTTAGCCCTGTGGGGTGGAGCAGGCAGGTCAAACATGAGCACTTTGATTCCTACAGGGGCTGAGAGACACAAAGGCTGAGGAGGCGACCGAGGAGGCCCCCGTGGAGTCTTCCTTTGTGACTGGGAGGTAAGGGGGTTGCCCAGACAAGGCAGAAGCTCAGTTGGCCTGCTGCCCCTTGTCAGAAAAATAATTGCTTCGCACTGAAAGTGCCTTTTCCAGTGGAGGGTGCTGGGGCTGCTTGGGGGTGACTGCTGGCAGAGGGGCTCAGGGTGAGGACAGAGCGTGCACGTGCTCCCGCCTGTTGCTCACTCCAACCCCTGGAAATGGAGCTTTAAGAGAAATCCCTCAAATGCATCCAAGAATTGTCTGCCACCCCTCATCCTGGGGCTGCCCACTCTGGGGCCTCAGTGGCAGAAGTGGAGTGTGTGTGTGCGGGGGAGCTGCAAGCAATGCCTTTGTCCTTGCTTCCTCTGTCTGGCAGGATTTAGTCGTGGTTGTGGCTGGTCCAGAACCCACCAGCACCCTAGAACTACATTGGCTCCTGGGCCCGGTGACAACCTTCAGCCTGACCCCTTTCTCGCCATGGCTGGCAGGCTGGTTCCTTTCTAAGATCTCTGCCACGTCCTGGTCCTTCGGCCTGCCTGACTGTGGTGACTTCTTCCCTCACTGCCCTGGGCCGTTTCCATCAGCACAGACTTGAGCTCTGGGCTTAGGAACGCTCCTTTTGTTCTTTGAGGGCTGGACCAGTCATCACCTTCCAGGGGCCTCGTCTCTGGCCCCCCTACAGTTGTCTGGGTGTGTGCCTCTGCTGGACTCTACTGTAGTCTCCTCCTTCTCTTCTGGTTTCCCCATCTCTGTCCTTGGGCTGGCCTTGCCTCATTGACTCCCCTGGCCTCCCCCCACTGTCCTGCTCCCCCCTCCCCACCTTAGCCTCTTGGTTGCTGCTCCTCAAGCATCTGCTGACCTGGCCTGGCCCTCCTCCCAGCTGTCTGCTTTGAGCCCAAACACTGCCCTTCACTCTGGGGTGGTGACCTTGGTGCATCCAATTTCTGTGCGTCACACTGCTCTGTGGTGTGTGACTGTCAAAGCTCTTGGTTTTTACCCACTTTCCTCCATCCCATGCCATGCTCTCATACAGCTACTCCCCTCTCATTCTTGTGCGCCTGCCCCCCCCCCCCCCCGCATTGTTAAGCCTCCTTGCTGGGTTTGCAATGAGTGTGGACCTTCTTGGCCTTTTCACCTGTCCTGTTGTGGCAGCAGAATTGTGTTCTCTTCATCTCTGGTCAGCATTTTTCTATTTTTGTTTCTATTTTGGGGCTGCACCCAGTGTGCTCAGGATGACTTCCGGCTCTGTGCTCAGGAATGACTCCTGGAGGTACTCGGGGACATACAGGATCTTGGGGGTTGAACCCGGATTGGCTGTATGTAAGGCAAGCACCCTCCCCTCTGTAATGTCACTCTGGAACCCCTTCCTTTTGGGAGCACCATCACTTCCCCCAGTCACAGGTGTATTGGTTCTCTGAGTCTGAGTACACTTGGGGACCAGTTTTGGGGAGACACACAGGAATGGGCACTCGTTCTTTGAGGCTGGTATTTCAGGAGGCTGACTACCCTTGTGCTGTGCCTTCTGCTGGGAACGCTTTGGGTTCTGACTGCCCAGGCTCCACATCAGGACCTGGTCCCGTGGAGCTGTAGTGGAGCCTGGTCAGGCCTGCAGCCATGATCAGAGCTGTCTTGAGCTAGACTGTTGGGTTGGAAGTGGTTTGGGACATTTGTCACAGTCTCTGCCAGTCCAGGACATCGAGTAGTGGTAGCCGCCTTCCCTGCCCCTGCCAGAAGTCCTGAGGGAGCTGGTCTGGTTTCAGTTGCCAAGAAGTAGCATGGCCCCCGCCTCTGCTCCATAGACAGAGGCTCCAAGTGGGCACTGGTCCAGTAGGGAACTGTCCTGAGGGTGCATCTTGGTGTGCCTCACCTGAGTGCAGTCCTGCCTCCCAAGGGCAGGCCAAGCCTGAGCCGTGTGTCCGTGCAGGGTCCCTTTCAGGATGACCAGGCGCTGGATGGTGAGGAACACCCGCCAGTGGGTGCTGCAGAAGAAGGCACGCCGCCGACGCCAGGGCAGGTGAGTCCCCAGGGGCACAGGCTGGGGTGAGGGGGGTTTGGGGGTCCAGTTCTTTTTCTTGAAACATTGTGTTGTGTTGCCCGTTTTTTTGCCACAGGGAAGTCCGACCTGATACCCAGTACACGGGCCGCAGGCGCGGACCCCACTTCTGAGCAGAGCAGCAGGCCCTCTGAGGGGCCACACATCTGGGAAGGTTCCCATATGCAAGTTCCCGTTTTTCCCATGGGTCTAAGAGAAGTTTTCAAGAAAAGTTCTAAGTTCTAACTATTTTTTCTCTAAATGTTTTGAGAAAAAAATTCTGAGAGCACTTTATTTTGTTGTAAAAGCAATAAACACTTTTGGTTGAGTTCTGGCACTGGCGTATTTCACCTTCAGTCTTCCTGGGCTTGTGCAGAAGCCTCTGGCTTCCCGAGTAGAATTCAGTTTAAACGGCAAAAGACGGTCCCTTCTGGATAGTTGTGGGGGGCCACTGGGTTCACTTGGATCTGCACAGGCTTGAGGTGGTGCTGGGGACTGCACCTGAGGCACGCTCCGTGGGCTATGTACAGGGCTTGTTCTTGGGCCCTCTGGAGTGCATTTCTGCTGTGCTTTTTTATTTTTTGCTTTGGGAATTGAACCTGGGTTGGTCATGTGCAAGGCAAGTGCCCTACCCCCTGTGCTATCGATCCAGCTCCCTCCTGTGCAATCTTGTCTCAGCCACTAGTGAAAGGATGAGGGGACCCATCTGCCTCCTGGGGCATGAAGCCCAAAGGCTCCAAGCCCTACTCCCTAAGACACATTTTCAGCCGGGTACAGATACAAATGTTTATTCTACATAAAAATGTCACAAAATGGGCAGCTGGTTGTCCCGAGACCTTTGGTGAGGGGGGCTTGGGGGGCGGGGTAGCTTTCAAGAAGGCAACACGGACACAGTCACTGCAGGAGCAAAGCGGAGGGAAAGTGGGGCCCCGGCGACCCCCTGCTGCATGCACCCGCATGCATGCTCCCTGCCGCAACAGGAGGGGGCACACTTCTGTGGGGAGCCCCGAGATGCTGGAGAGGAGAGGAGCCCCTCCCTGGCTGGCTGCCGAATACTGCATCTGAGACACCTGACACCCACGTGGCACATTGATGGGGGACAGCAAGGGTAGGACAGGATTGCAGGCTACAGTGACTTCCCCGAGAGTATGAGAGCAGGGACCAAACTGTCCCAAACATGCAACACAATGGCTTGAGGACCCAATGGGCCTACTGGGAGAGGTGCTCCCCCCAGCCTCACGTAGTGGCCGCTGGGGGCCTCCAGTCCCCTCCAAGGTACCTGGAACCAGGCCTAGGCCCAAGGGCTTGCTCCCAGGAGCGTGGGAATGTGGGAAGGGGGATGGAGGCTGCCCGAGGGGTCTCTGCCCATCAGGGAAAGGAGTCAGCAGCCACCTGGCCATGACGTGGAGCCTCCCTGGCAGTGCTGGGCTGGTAGAGGCTGCGCTGGGCTGTCTCAGGGCCACTCCCCCCCCCCAACCTGAAAAGCAGCACCATGTGGCCAGCTGGTCCCCAGGGGACAGCTGGAGAGGACAGGCAGATGGGGCAGGTCAGGAGGAGAACAAAGGGCAGGGAGGGGACTTGTGAACCCAGGGCAGCCCTGCCTGAGAGAAGGGGGCGTGGGCAGGCCCTGCAGCTGTCCCTTGCTGCCCCCGCCTCTTCTGTACAGACACACACGGTCACCACGATCATGCACACGACAGCTCAGGCAGGCGGGGGCAAAGGCCCAGTGGCAGGGGTGAGGAGGAGTAGTCAGGGAGGAGGCAGCAGCCAGGGGCCACTCAGGGTGGACGATCCAGAGGAATGGCAGGCGGGTGGCATCTAACCAAAGATGCCCCCGAAGGTGGAGGCGATGACGATGCCCAGGATCACACAGCAGATGATGATCATGATCTTCTTCTGCACCGAGAAAAGAGGGGGGCTCAGTCCAGGAACAGGGCTACGGATGATCACACGACAGAGAAGGGGCTTTGCTCTGGACAAAACACTGAGGGCTCAATGTTCTGAGCAAAGTGGACAGTTTAGGGGGGCTCAGAGTTGGGGCTACTGACCCGGCGAGCCTTGCTCTGGTACTTGACGGCCTTCTTGGTGTCCGACACGGCCCTCTCCACGTAGTCCACCGAGTGCTCCACGTTATACTCGATCCTGTCAATCATCTCCCCCTGCAGGGCCATGGGCCACCAGAGCTCCAGGGGGCTGCCCCTCAGAGTAGGGTGGGGGACTTCTCAGGATTGGGCTTTGTGAAAGTGCCCTAAGGTTGGAGAGAGAAGGGGATGTGAGGATGGGCAGGGGCTTCTCCCCCATGCCCTCCAGGCCAGACCCGAGGCAGCACCCACTGTTCCCCCAGAGCTGCCCGTCTGGGGAGGGAAAGGACTGTGCAGGCTGGGGAGCGGGGTGGGGGCCATGCGGAGCCCAGTGGCGGACAGGAAAGCAAGGTAGCCAGGGCTGGGCCAGAACCAGGGGACCATGGGGAACCCCCGGCTCCACCTTCCCAGATGTAAGGGTTCCCGTCACTCTACTCCCTTGGAGCCTGCTCTGAGCCCCACCATGGAGCACATTCCAGGGCAGGCCGCAGAAGCTTCCTCATCCCACCTGCTTCCTAACTTGGTCCTGCAAGACCCTGAAATCTAGAAGACATTCAGACGCCCACCCCATCCTGTGCTATCTGCCCTCCCACCACAGACCTCCCTCCTGCTCCGCAAACAAGCCACTCGGCTGGCATGGCTGGACCCTCAGCCTGGCAGCCCTCCCAGGATACCCCATTCAAAGTGGCCGCCATCATTATCTTGGTGTAATTCCACACATTGCCCTTGGCCTAGGTACATCGGCATCACCCTTGAGCTTATTAGAAACGCAAGTTCATGGGGCCGGAGCGATAGCACAGTGAGGAGGGCACTTGTCTTACACACCGCCAACTAGGTTCGATTTCCAGCATCTTTTAGGATCCCCTGAGCAATGCTGGGAGTGATTCCTAAATGCTGAGCCAGGAGTAACCCCTGGAGCACTGTCCGGTATGGCCCAGAAACCAGAACAAATCAAAACAAAAGACAGGGCCAGAGTGATAGTACAGTGGTCAAGGTGCCTGTCTCACATGAGGCACACCCAGGTTCGATCCCAGCATCCCATACGGTTCCCTGGCTCCTCCAGGAGTGATTCCTGAGCTTAAAGCCATGAGTAACGCCTGAGCACCTCTGGGAGTGGTCCAAAAAGAAAAAAAAACAGAACAAGTTCAGGGCTGGGGAGAGAGTTCAATGTGCTGAGCCTATGTCCTGCATGCACAAGGCCTGGGTTTGCTCCCTGGCACTGCACAGGGTCCCCAAACACCGCAGGGAGTAGCCTTCAAGCACCAACAGGTATGGGCCACCCCAAACCAAAAAAGGAATATAAATTCAGTGGCACCCACCTACCCACTAACCTCTGGGAACTGGGAAACATAATGGGCATGCCGCAATATTTTGGGGTGTTTTGTTTTCCAAGTTTGAGAAGCTTGAACAGTTGCCATAGGCCTGGCACAAGAGAAAACATTCTGTCCTTCCCTGCTGCGGCCCTTTCATCAAACTCACATGCATTCCAGGGAGCAGGCCCTTTGCTGTCTGGGTCACTTCTAAGCCTGCCTGGGACCCACAGTGCCCATGAGACAAACCATTGGCAACAGACAGGGCGAGCTGGGTGTGGGGACCTGGGGCCATGCAGGGCCAAGCAGAGCCATGCAGAGAAGGGTCAGGTAGTTTCTAAAGGGCAGCTGGTTACCTGGACACTCAGGCCCTCCCCGGCAGGGCAGCATGTTGGGCAGAAATGGGAAGGGTTAGTTCAGCCCTGGGGGGATAGGAAGGGCTGGGGACGTTGTGGGGGCGGGGCACTGGGGCGTCCTGCCGGGGCGTGTACCTGGCTCTCCACCAGCATGGCCATGTCCATGAACATGTCGTGCAGCTCCCGGATGCTATTCTCCAGCTTGATGATCTCACTGTGGCGCGTCTCGATCTCGCTCAGAGCCTGCTTCGAGATGCTGGAGTCCATGATGATCTGGGGAATGGCGTAGGGCTCTGTGCTGGGACCCGGGGGGAGAGGACCAGGACAGAGGCAGGCCACGGCAGCTGGGACCGACCATGGCCTGGGCAGAATGTTCTAGAAGCAGGCCCTGAACCCTCCCCACTTCCTCCTGGTTATCTGCAATTTTTTTTTTTTTTTTGCTTTCTGGGTCACACCTGGCGATGCACAGGGGTTATTCCTGGCTCTGCACTCAGGAATTACTCCTGGTGGTGCTCAGGGGACCATATGGAATGTTGGGAATTGAACCCTAGTCGGCCGCGTGCAAGGCAAACACCCTACCCGCTGTGCTATGCTCCAGCCCGTCTGCAAATTTCTTGGGGGTACGATTTCCTATCTGTGGGGTGGGGCTGTGAACACATCTACCCTCGGCTCACAGCTGCTCAGCACCACTGTACAGAGCCCAGCACAGACCCCAAGGACCCAGGACTGGGCAAGACTTTGCCCACCCTCCCACCAGTTCTCTTCCCTCCCCTCCGACTGTATAACTGCCACCACCTTCAGAAGCCCTCAGTGTGGAGCAGAGTCCAGCAGAGGGTCCTGACCCGTGCAGTAAGGGTAGCAAGGTAGCAGGCCCCACCGGAAGGGATCCGGAGGCAGAAGTCTGTCTGCTTCTCCCTTTGCCACTAACTTAGCTGACCTCCGTGTGGCTACTTGGCCTCACTGGACAGCTCAGCCTTTTCTGAAACCTACTGCCAGGTAGCTGTCCCAATGCACAGCCCCTGCCCGGGGATTCCCAGTGGAAAGGGCGGCGTCCGTTCTCACCCCGGAGGCAAAAATGGCCGGGTTGCCACTCTCCAGCATGTCCTCCAGCTCCTCACTGGTCGTGGTCCTGCCGGCTGAAGCCAGAGCAAGCAGTGAGCCGAGAGGACCCCCCCCCCAGAGGCAGCGGCTGCCCCGCCCCTTTCGCCTGACCCCGCCCATCAGACACAGCCCCGCCCACCCGGCCCCGCCCCTCGTTACTGATCTCCAGCTGCCTCTGGATGCGGCCCTTGCAGCGCTCGCGGTAGTCGGACTGTGTGGCGTTGTACTCGGACATGACCTCCACAAACTTCCGCGACAGTGTGGAGTGCTGCGGGGTCGAGACGGGGGTCGTGGTGGGGCATCAGGCCCGCCACCCCCCGCCCACGGGGGCGGAGTCCCCGCCACCGCCCCTCCTGCCCAAAGGTCCGTACCTGAGTCTTCCGGATCCGCAGGTCCGCGGACGAGCGGTTCAGACCCTCCTCCTGCTCGATGCTCTGCTCGATGCCTGGAGGAACCGACGGCCGCTGAGCCCGAGGCTGCCCTACTCGCCACTGCCGCCTACTGCCACCCCCAGGATCTGCACGAGACCTTGGGGGCCCACTAGGGCCAGGACGAGCGCCACCATGCCCCTCCCCGCAAAGGCCCGCCCACCTGGGCTCTGGTTGTGTGTGACACCCACATACCACTACGCGCAGGGTTAGAAGGCTGAGCACCCAGCAAAGGGGCGTGCCCGGAGTAGAGGATCAGGGAGTCCCTCGCCCGCTGTGTGTGCATCGGTTCCCAGTGGGGGTTTCTGGGTGGGGGCTGGTGGTCTGGACTTCCTTTAACCCTCTTTAGCTTAAGAGGGCGGGCGGTACCCCAGCTAGCAGCACTCCAGGAGCATGCCTTGAGCATCTGTTCAAGGCCCTGTCCAAAGCATGGCACAAATGGACCCATCTGAGTAGCTGTGGAGACTGGGCACCTGCTGGCACCCTTGTTAAGGGAGCAAAATCCCACGGATTCGCTCCGAGTTGGAAAAAAACCCCGTGGGCTGCCTGGAGGAAGCAGGCGTGGCGTCCAGACTCACTCTTTAACTTGGAGCGAACTTTGTTGGCAGTCTTCTTTATGTCAGACATGAGTTCCTCCAGCTCCTCCTTCGTCTCTGGGGAGGCAGACAAGTGTGGAGTGGCGGGGAGACACCCTGGGTTTCCCTCCTTCCTGGGGTAAGGCACTCAGCCTGCCTTGCGATCCCCAGCCAGGAAGCGAAGAAGCCTCCTTCCTCGAGGTTCCCCACCCCCTGCAGATAACAGATGGGTCTAAATTTAAGGCAGACAACCGCGGAGCAGCTGGCGATGCTGGAGCTGGCACTGGGGAACATTTACTTGGTCCCCGCATGAGCTGAAGTGGCGGATGTGGGTTCACCCAGCATTACCTGATGGCTGCAGGGGGCTGAAGGGGGAAGCCCCCCACTCTCGCCAGTGGGGCCCCTCACCGGAGCCAGAAGCCAGCTCCCCACTTCTGAAGGCTCATTCAACTCGGGGAGGGGACAGAGCTTCAGAGCTTGTTCTCCAGGAGGACGCACCTGCTGGATACCCAGGGAGTACGGGGTGGGGGGGGTGGGGGGGTTGAGGAACCAGGAGGCTCTTGGCAAGGGTGGGCGCTGATGGAGAAGTTCCAATGGGCAGGCCACTGGGGCACAGCGCCTGTGAGGTGGCCGGGAGCAGGGAGCGCCTGGGGGGTGTGGTCTCACTGGCTCCTGAGGCAGGGGTGGGGGGAACCCGCTGCCCCCGTTCTCCCTACTCTGAGAAAGAGGGGTTGGCTGGTAAAGTGGGGGCAAGCCTGCTTCCCTGGGGGGGGGGCGCGCATCTATAATCCCCAGCTCCAGGGCGCCACACCCAGAGGGAGACACACAAACGAACGCAGCTCCCAGCTTCTGCACACCCTCGGCTCCCGGGGGACCTGGGCAACCCAACCAGGAGGACCACCCCTGGGAGATCCCTCCCAAGAGGCACGTGCACCAGGCGAGTGGGGGGCTTCGGGGAGCGGAGGAGGACGCTTCATTCCACCCAACAAAGGAAAAACTTGGTTCCCAGCTGCTCTGACGTCTTCAGCCACTTTTGCTCAGACCCAAAATAGCCCAGCCCGGATGGCAGCCCCCAGAGGAGCCGAGAGGGAGCCTTGGCCGGGAAGCCGCTCACTTGCTGCTGCCAACTTCCCCGACTGCGTCCCCCACTGCCCCTTCCCTCGACCTGCCCGGGCACCTAACACACAGCAGGGACTTCCGGCCACCCCTCCTGGCTGAGCTTGGGCCGATTATGAACTGGTCCCACTGACTGTAGGTGTCAGGGCATGGGTCCAGGGGGAGCAGGAGCACGGGGCACCTTCACCCCCAGCAGTTCTGTCTGGGCGCGTGGATGGCGGGGCCCGCGGTGACTTCCTGGAGCCCAAAGAATGCCTGGCTCCGGGGTCCGCGCGGCCAGTGCCAGGGCTGCAGCTCCCTCCGGAAACGCTGCCTGCTCAGCCACTCAGCCACTCTGCCCTCCCACTGCGCTGCCGCCTCACAGCCGCCATCTGCTCTCCAGGAGAGGGAGCCGGGCTGGAGCCGGGCTGCCGGCCCCTGGGGATCCCAGGCAACTCCCTCTCCCGGGAGAAAGGGGTGCAGCCAGTCCCCCGCACGCGGGACTAGCCTCCCGGCCCCGCCCACCTCCCAGGGGCCCTAAGCAGGAAGCCCCAGCTGGGGGTAGGAGGGGCTGGGGAGGGGGGGGTGACCCCGGGTGGGGTTGCAGAACTGTTTATCATCTTTATTGTTTGTTTTTTTTTGTTTGGGAGCCACTTTAGGGAAAAAAAAACACTTTGTAGGGGTGTGTTTTTCTAATTATTTACAGTTTCATACACAAGTTCTGATGTGATTTATATATTAGTTTCGCCTTTTGTCCCTAAAAGTCCAAAAATGAATGTTATGCTTTCCATATGTACAACTGTATCTGCTTTTTAAAAATCCGTACAGACGGTATTTATTATTGTTTACTCGAGCTCTCGTCAGAGTCTTGTTTCTTTTTTTTCCTATTGTATTTCTGAATTCCGCACGCCCAGGATGACTCCTAGTGGCTCAGAGCGCCCTACGGGATACCGTGATGGAGCCCGGGTGGGACGGGTGCCAGGCAATCGCCCTCCCGGCTGGGGATTCTCTGCAGGCTTCCCCCAGAGGCCTCCCCCACTGAGCTAGAATGAGGGGTACCGGGGGTCCCCCACCAGGACACTCACTCTCATCGGGGTTGGGGGAGGCCAGGATGGCGCTGTGTTTCCGCTTCACCTCCTCCACGTTCTCTGAGATGCTGTCGATGAAGCCCCGGATCTCCTCCACCTGCACACCAAGGCAGGGGGTCAGGGGGAGACTCCAAGGCCCCCCAGGCGGGCTGTAGTCAGGGCTCAGGGACTCCGGGACGGGGATGACGGGAGGGGCCCAGCTCCCCTCGACTTCACTCTCTGCAGCTTCAAAAGGGTTTAGCAGAGACAGGTGGGGCCTATCCAAGCCACCTGGGGGTGGGGGGTGGGGGGGGGTCTGCCTGGGGGGCAGGGAGATGGAGGTTGCTACCGCCCTCACCTGCTCGAAGAACTCATCCATGAAACGGTCTCGATCCACAGTGACAGTGACATCGTCGTCATCATCGCTGTCCTTGGCCTGCATGAGGGTGAGGGGCACATATGAGCAGAACTCTGTCATCCCTAGACCCTGTGCCCTACATCCACAGGGTCACAGAGCAGGCAGCCACTCCTAGCCACAGAGATGAGCTGGGGACACTGCCAGGTGACAGACACACAGTCCCCTCCAGGCAAGACCCTGGGGCCTTGCCATCAACCCCCATTCCCCTCTGGAATATCCAGGGGAGCAAGCCTTTACTTATCAGAGCCTGTGGCTGCGGCCTGAGGCGAGCTTTGCCTCTGCCCTGAGGTGGCCCTGAGCACCCAGACCCCAGGCAGGACACTGGACATGTGGTAGTTCTGCCCCCAAAGGTCCTGAGTCTGACAGTCCCTTTTTTTTTTCTTTTCTTTTTGGGTCACCCCGGCGATGCTCAGGAGTTACACTCCTGGCTCTGCACTCAGGAATTACTCCTGGCAGGTGCTCGGGGGACCATATGGGATGCTGGGAATCAAACCCGGGTTGGCCGTGTCCAAGGCAAACGCCCTACCCGCTGTGCTATCGCTCCAGCCCCCAGTCCCTTATTTTGAGAGGGGAGCAGTGTCCACTTCTGGCTGGTACTTGGCCAGGTTTTCAGAGGTGCTGGGGGTACAACCCAGGGCCTACTCAGTCCCTTGAGCTCTTTCCCTGGTCCTGGCCTTGCCAGTTTTGTTTTCATGCTTTGTTTTGCTTTGTGTGTGGCTGTCTCTTCAAGATACCAAAAGGTGAAGGGGTGGAACCCGGGGCTCCCAGGCAGGCGTGCCAGTCCCGCGTGTCAATCCCCACGGGGGCCCACGGCTGAGCTCAGCGGCCGATCCACGTGGCCTTCAGCTTGGGGGCCGGCCTAAGATCTCAGGCTCGGGTGCCATCCCCCGCCAACCCCCCACCCCAGGAGTAACCCAGAGAAAAGGGGACTGACTTCCCCTGTTTCCAAGACGCCCGCCTGGCTCAGTGCCAGCGCCCTGTAGCCCTGTAGTGGGTGCTGTGGCCAAGGGCTTCTCAGGTAGTGACACTTGTCCACTGGCCCGGACCTGCTGAAGCCAAAGATTCAGGGAGCGGCAGGGGCTGAGCGCGCAGGGGCCCGGGTCCCATCCTCAGCACACATAACCAAGCATGCACAGGGCAAAGGTGTCGGGGGCGGAACACCCAGTAGCCCCTGGCCTCCCCCATCCAGTGGGGAAGGGGCGCTGCGCCTGGCCTGGACTGGTTGTTCCCCCTTTTCCCACCGCAAACCCCGGGATGTTTGCTGGGCTGAGAAATTAGGACAGCGAGGCTGGCTGGAGGGAGAAGCCGAGAAAAGGGGGGGAGCACAGCGTGTTCCGGAAGGGCTGTGCGGGGGCTCCTGGGGTCTGACTGCTCCACTGGAGTGGGGGCCGGGAGGAGAGGGGGCTGGTGGGGAGCGCGCGGGAGGGAGGCGGCCGGGAGGGGCCCCCTCTCCTCGAGGGATCACACCTCCTCCCCCAGCAGCTAAAATAAATCCGGCTCCCACAAGAGCCTGTGGCAGCTACCAGGTGGCCCCCCTCCCCCACGGGCCCACCCGGGCCTCGGCGCCTCGAGGAGCCATTTCCGCCTGAGCCACAGAGCTGAGCCCTCCAGGCGGGCACAGCCCCCCACCGGGGTTCAAGACCCCAAGGCCAGGGCCACAGGCAGCCTCAGCCAGACCCTCGACTCATCCACCCGCAGGCCAAGGCCTCCAGGACTGCAGCACACACGGGGCACTCCCTCTGGAGGGCAGAACTGGCGTCTGGGTTTTTTTTTCTGCTTTTTGGGTCACACCCAGCGGTGCACAGAGGTTACTCCTGGCTCTGCACTCAGGAGTCACTCCTGGCGGTGCTCAGGGGGCCATATGGGATGCTGGGAATCGAACCCAGGTCGACCGCATGCAAGGCAAACACCCTACCCGCTGTGCTATCGCTCCAGCCTCTGGCATCTGGGTTTGAATGGAGATCTAGGCTGGGAGCCGCCACTCCAGAGTGTGGCAATTCAAATTTACCCAACAACCAGTGTGGGGCTCAGGGACTGGCCTCAGTGCCTTGGTCAAACCAACTGCAGCTGGGGGGAGGGGGGCAGAGAGATAGTACAGTGGGGAGGGCGCTTGCCTTGCATGTGGCTGACCTGGGTTTGAACCCCAGCATCCCATAGGGTTTCCCTGAGCACTGTCAGGAGTGAGTCCTGAGTGCAGAGCCAGGAGGAACCCATGAGCACCGCTGGATGTGACACCAATAAGAAAAAGGAAAAAAAAAAACAACGCAGTTTTTAGAAACCAGGGATATAGTACAGCAGGTAAGTCACTTTCCTTGTTTGAGGCTGACCCCGGCACTGTATATGATCCCTGGAAGTGATCCCTGAGCACAAAGCCAGAAGTAAGTCCTGAGCACTGCTGGATATGGATTCTCCCCCAGAATATAAAGTTTCTAGAACAAATCAGAATGAACGGAGGGGATAAGAATGTTAAGGTTGGGTTTCCCCCCCCCACACACATCTTTCAACGGGAATCCCAGGCTGCAGTGTCCTGGGGTTCCAGGGCCTGGGGGTCCGACTCACAGTGTCCTGGGGTCCCAGGGCTGGCTCCCAGGACTGAGGGCCAGGGTGTGGCGTCTCTACCGTCCACTGCAATGACTGTCCCACCACTGGCCCATCACCTCAGCAGCCCTCAGACGGAGGCAGGGCCCCTGGCAGAGTGTGGGCCCTTTTGGCAGAAGCTCCTGGGTTCTGGGGCCCCTGGAACCAGAGCGGTCTTCCCGGGGCCAGCACGCATGCTGGGTTCAGTGGGGGGAGGGGACCCTGTCCACAGAACCGTTTCTGTCCCTCCTCCTTCGTGACTAATCTAAGGCAGGACCAGCAGTCCCGCAGGGCAGGCAGTCAGGGGTGCCCAGGGCCAGACTCTACAGACAAGAACACCTCCCCTTGGTTCTCCCCTCTGGTAGGACCCCAGGGCAGCCGGGCAGGTGGCTCCAGTCTCGGGTGTGAGGATAGCAGCACAAGGGAATGGGGGTAGAGTGGCACTGAGCCTGCTCTTATTTTTAATTTCTTCTCCTTCTCCTTCATTTATTTCCTTTGAGTTTTGTGCCCCATCCAGCAGTGCTCAGAGCTGACTCCTGACTATGATCAGGGAGCACTCCTGGTGGTGCTCAGGGCCGACTCCTGACTCTTTGCTCAGGGATCACTCTTGGCGATGCTCAGGGGGCTCTGGGCTTAGCTGTGTGCAAGGCAAGCGCCTTCCCACTGTCCTGTCTCCCTGATCTCATTTCTTTCTTTTTTAGGTTCACACTTGGCAGTGCTTAGGGGTTACCTTGACTCTGCGCTCAGGAATCACCCCTGGTGGTGCTCCAAGGACCATACAGGATGCCAAGGATTGAACCCAGGTAGCCGTGTGCAAGGCAAATGCCCTCCCCGCTGGACTACTCCAGATCCTCTGGTCTCATTTCTTTATTTAATTAAATTTATTTATTGGGTTTTGGGTCCACACCCTGTGATACGAAGGGCTGATTCCCAGCACTGCACCCAGAGATCACTCCTGGCAGAGCGCAGGGCACCATCTGGGGTGCTGGTGATCGAACCCGGGTCAGCTGTGTGCACAGCCATGGCTCCAGCCGCGTTTCTTTTAGAGAGGAAGTGAGCAGGAGGAAGGCCCACGGCTCAGAGCTTCTAATGCCTGAGGGCAGATCCAAAGACGTTAGTGGCTTTCTTCCACGTTCTTGGGGGCTTGGGGCCACACCAGGCAGTGCTCAGGAGGAGGTCGGCTCCAGGGGTGTTTGGGGGGCCCTATGCAGTACTGGAGACCGAGCCAAGGTAGGGCTGCAGGCCAGGCCTGCGCCACCCCCCTGCACTCTTCCCAACCTGTGACGCCTGAATCACCATTGCTGTCAACCGTGGGGTTCAAAACCACTGGTTGAAGGCATGACCCTACCTGGGGGGGGGGTCCCCAGTCTCTCCCGGGCAATGAGGGAAAGCCTGGGGCCTGGAGCAATCACCTCAGCGGCCCTCAGACGGAGAGCCCAAAGTTGAGAGAGGCTCCTGCCTGTGTGCAGCCAACCTGGACTCAGTTCCCGGCACCACATCTGGTTACCTGAGCCCCGAGCACAGAGCCAGGAGTGCTCACACCCGAGAGTCACACTGGGTGTGGCCAAAACGCCCCCCAAACTGGTGGGCAAAGGTGGGTGGGCACCCAGCCAGACCCTCTTCAGACCAGGGGTCAGGAGCTTAGGGGCTGGGCCCTGCGTGTCCCCCTTTGCCCCCTGCCAGGGCTGGCTGTCCCCACCCCCCACCTCTATGCCCTCTGCCACCTGCTGTAGTTCCCATGGCCCCCAGGGCCCAGTGCGTCCATCCCACCCACCCTAGGCCCAGGGAGGGGCGGCCAGCTCCGTGGAAGGAGGAGCAGGAGGGGGGTCTGGAGACTGGCATCACTCAGCCTGGAGTCCTGACCAGTGGGGCTTGGCCCCATGTGGAGGTCCCGAGGTGCCCAGCCTGCAGGCAGGGGCAGCCGCTGATGGGAGCAGGGCTGGAGGCGGCTGCAGGGCTGGGCCGGCCTCAGCTCCGAGGAAACGCGCCAGCTCCTTCCGAGTGCGACTTTTATAAATAAGCTCCCTCGCTTCCCTTCCAAATGTGCTGGTGTCGGGGGGAGGCAGGGGTGGGGGCCCACACCGGCCCTGGCAGCACCTCTCGGGTCCCGGGGCTCTGGGGCGAAAAGCTCTACTCCCGGAGGTCAAGGGCTCCCCCAAACGTGGAGTAGTCAGGAGACCAGTGACACCCCCTCCTGCTTTTGCATGCCGAGAAACTGGGTTATAGATTTTCCCAGCTTCACATCAGAGCAGGGAGAGGAGGACAGGCAGCGCCCCACCGGAACTGGTCACCCACCCCCCAGGGCGCTAAAGGGCCCCACGGGCAGGCAGGCTACTGGGAGGCCTGCAGAGAAAGCCTTGCCGTCCATGAGACCGCCACGTTCACTCCCGGGGGGTGACCCTCCAGGGGTCAGAACCAGGCCAAGCCCATTTCTCTCTCTGTCTGTCTGTCATGTTTAGGGCACACCCCGCGATGCTCAAGGGTTTCTCCTGGCTCTGCTCAGGAACCTCCCGGTGGTACCTAGCGGACCATATGGGATACGGGATGCCAGGATAGAACCCGGGTGGGGGGCACCTCCCTGCTGGGCTATCCCTCAAGCCCCCACCCCCCATACAGGCCACCGCTATCATCTCTGCTCCCCACGCAGAGCCCCGTCCCCCAATGACCGGCTTCCCACACAGACACACACCCGCAGCCCGGAGCTGAGATCAGATACTCTCTGACTCAACAGGCCCCAGAAACCTGAGGGTAACCACAGGCAGGTGCCTGTTTCAGCACCCGTGATTGTTCCTTTGAAACCTCCTGGGGTTTAGCTCTGGGTTTGGCCCTCCGCCAGCAAGAGCCGGCAGCTGGGGGGCTGGGGACAGGACGGTGAAGTCCCCGTGGGGGTGCGGGCTGGAATAAGAGGGGGCGCTGGAGGAAAGGCGCCAACACAGAGGACGGGCTGCACGAGCAAAAGCTCCAAGGGCACTTGAACTTTCCCCAAGAGGCCACCCAGGTCTCCGGCGTGGGGCAGCAGAGGGGTCGCCGGGAGCCACTAGCTAGAGCCCCCTAAATGCCGGGTCGGCTGCCGCTGGGTCACCAGGGACTCCGATGGGACTCATCCTCCGGGGCTAGACGCGGGCACCCCTCGTCCCCTTCCCTGCAACCCCCGAACCCCAGGGACTGGCCATCCCAAAGGGCACAGCCCCCTGATCACAAGGGGTGGGAGTTCGAGCTGCGGGGCGGGCTGGGGGGGGAGCCTGCCAGGCCCGGGATGGGGGTGAGCAAGCGCTGACTCGATACCTTTGTGCATCCTCCTGCTCCCCCAAACCCCGCCCAGGAGCCACACCCCAGGGGCCTCGGAGACACAGGTGGAAAAATAGGTCGGACCGGGCGCGGGCGGCGGGGGTGGGTCTGCCCGGGCGGCCCCCGGCGGCCGGAAGCGGGGCGGGGGCGGGTCTGGGCCCTCGGGGGCCCGCCGAGAGCGGGCGGGAGCCACAGGTGACGGCAGCTACAGGTGCTGGAGGGCACGGGGGCTCCGGGGGCGGCTCCCCGAGCCCGGGCCGGGCCCCACCCAGGCGTCGCGGTCCCGCGGCGCGCCCCGCGGCGGGCTCCGGGCAGGGGCGCCCCCCTCCCGGCCCTTCCCGCCGGGCCCCGCGTCCCGCTCCCGGGGAAGGGGGGGGCGCAGCGCGGGGACGCGGGGAGGGTGGGCGAGGAGGGTCGGAGAGGGGGCACGACCGGACGAGCCACCCGACCGGCTCCCCGGATCGAGGCGGCAGAGTCAGGCTCTGGGGGTCCCGCCACCGGCCTCGGCTCGCCCCTCGAGCCCCTCCCCAAATCCAGGGGGCTCCGAAAAGTTTATCCAGGATCCCCGGCTCCAGCCCGCCCCGGGGCAACGGGGCAACGGGGCGAGGCGCCCGGGCGCCCGCGACCCCGGCAGGGTCCGAGGGGCGGACCCCGGGCACGGGGGTCCCCGCGGGCAATTCCGCCCGCGCCGGGCCGGGGGCCGCCGAGC
>JAOXYA010000016.1:30324220-30337016 GCA_028565675.1 Sorex palustris | reverse complement strand
AGGATGAAGGAGACGTTACTGGTGCCTGCTCGAGGGAATCGACGAACAACAGGATGCTTGTGCTTGTGCTTGTGCTTGTGGGTGGGAGGAGGAAGGGACTGTCTGTTCCAGTCCTGCCGCAGACCTTGAGGAAGCCACAATAAACGCTGTTTGTTTGATAAAGCACTTTGGCTTTTTGTCTCTGGGAGAGGAAGGGCTGGAATAGGTGTGGTTAGGCCAGGGTAGTCTCTGGCATAACGGAGGTGGGTGGGACAGGGCCCAGGGGCACTTGGCAGGGGGGCGGGGGGGGGCTCCTCAGATTAAAAAAAAAATCCAAGGACTTTCTCATGAATAACTCCCCCCCTCCGCTCTCTGCCTCCCTTGCTCTCTCATTCCCAGGCTTCCGTCTGGCCCAGTTCACCAATCGCGCCAACCCCCATCCATCCAGGGCACACGGCACCTAGACAGTACTGGGTGCTTCCCTTGCGTGCTGACACGCCCATGTGCCACAGACGGGTGTGGCCCACACAGGGTGTGTGAACCCAGGGCTGCCCCTGACCGAGCCCCTGAACTTCTGGTGGGGAAGTCAGAGAAAAATCAAGCAGCCACTTCAGATGGGAGAGTTGGTGCTGAGAAGGGGGCTAACGGGCTGCATGGGGACCTCCCCTCCCCAGGGATCTCCCCTCATCCTCCACGCAGTCATGGGCTCAGTTTGGTTTCAATTGTTTTCTGTAGGGAGGGATCATCAGGATAAAACTGGGGGTGCTGGGGCCAGAGTGATCGTACAGCAGGGACGTTGTTTGCCTTGCATTGCAGTTCGATCCCTGGCATCCCATATGGTTCCCGAGCACCGCCAGGAGTAATTCCTCAGCACCAAGTCAGGAGGAACCCCTGAGCCCACTGCTGGGTGAGCAGTTTTTTTTTTAAAGAAAGAAAAAAAGAAGAAAAAGAAAAAAGTAAAAAAAGTGCAGGTGGGGGTTAGCTCAACGCTAGAGTCTTTGCCTTCTGGGAGACACTGAGTTTGATCCCTAACTTTGGTCTTTTTTTAAATTTTGGATGCTCTTGTACACTTGGCTGTACTCAGGTCTTACTGCTGGCTCCGCACTCAGGTGTCACTCCTGGTGGAGCTTGGGGGAACCATATAGGGTGTTGGGGATCAAATCTGAGTTATCAGGGCTGGGAGTGATAGTTCAGCAGGGAGTGTGTTTGCCTGGCATGTGGCCAAACTGGGTTCGATCCCTGGCATCCCACATGGTCCCGTGAGCGCTGCCAGGAGTGATTCCTGAGTGCAGAGCTAGGAGTATTGCCAGGCGTGACCCAAAGAGCCCCCCATTTTTTAAAATTTAAATTAAATTTAAAAAGCTGGGTTGTCTATGAGCAAGGCAAGCACCGATGTGCCGTACTAATGCTCTGACCCCTGATCCCTAACTTTGCAAACATGAAATGAAGTGTAGCAGTGTAGCGAGCAAACAGGGCCTAGAGCACTACCTGCCTCGTTGCCTCCAGTTTGCTCCCAGACCACACATTCTCTTCCGAGCCCCGCCGAGTGGTTTCTGAGCTCAGCGCTAGGAATAAGTAGCCTTTGAGCACTGCTGGGTGTGGCCCAGCACCCTCTCCCCAAAAACAGTAAAATGAATTAAGTAAATTAGGAAATAGAGTGACCAGAGACACAGGGCAGCAGGTGAGGTGACTGAGGTGACTGCCTGGCTGACCCAGATTCGAGATTCGATTCCCTGCACCCCATAAGATCCCCCAAGGACCTCTAAGGGTAAACGCTGAGCACAGAGCCAGGAGTAAACCCTGAACACTGCCGGGTGTGAGCCCCATGCCACCGAAGGCAAAGGTGGGGGATAGAGTGGCATTGGGCATCAGCTGACCCAGGTGGGAAAATGGCCCAGAGCTGGGGAACGTGCTTGGATTCGCTGTTCTTTGCTAGAGTCCACAGCCCCCTCCCCCCCCCACCCCCAGGAAGGGACCCTCTCCACCTGGTCACCCTTTCTGACCCAAAATAAGAGAAATAACTTCTTGGGAGGCAGGGGAGGGGCCTCCCAAGCAAAACTTAGAGAAGCCCATTCTAGGAAAGCTAGGCTGTCCGAGGGTCCCCTAGCTCTGGGGGCCTTCGCACCAAACACTGCCCCTGGCTACGCTGACCTTGTTTTTTTTTTAAGCCTTTGGGGCCCCTCCTCAGCTGCCCCATGAACCACCCCCTCACTATGGTCCTTCATTAAAAAGGGTCAGAAGGCTCTGAAGGGGGCCGGGAGTGGCTGAAGGACCGGAATAATGGCCTGTTTGATCCCCCCCACGCCACCTGGGCCTCGGAGAGCATCATCTGGGAGTCCCCCAGAGGAGCACTGGCCCTGGAGTAGCCCCCAGAGTAAAGTTCCCCACAAAAGGCTGCATTTGGGCATCCCCTAAGTGATGTGTGTGCATCTTGGGGTGCAGGCTTGGTGGGGCACCTCCTATCTCCAGATTGGGCACATCAGGGGTGAGTCTGGGCCCTTCCTGTCCTCCCCTGAGGCCAGACTGCTTGTCCCTGCTTGGCCATGTCCCTCTGACTTGGGGTGCTGGGTGGGACTGGCTCTATTCTCTAGTCTGGGAGCCCCCAGGCTCCCCTTGCAGCTGTGGGAGAACTCTCTGGGACAGAGGACCCCGGACCCCTCATTTCTTTCCTGGTCCACCCACTTCCCTGCATCCCTGCCAGGCGCAGAGGCAGGGATCCCCGGACCCTCTGCCCACCCGCCAACTGCCACTCCAGACAGGGCAGAGACCTCCCACTCCCCTCATCTTGTCCTTCCCCTCTCTGTGGCCCCCAGTGAGCCCACAAAGCCCCCTGTCCCTTGGTAAGCCTCACCCCTTTTTCTGAGCCACATTTCCCGAATCTCCCTAGGATGGACCCTGAGCCTCAGCGTCACATCCCTGTCCCTGTCCCTGTTAGTGGAGGAGCAGTACGGCCTTCCGCACAGCCCCGACCCCCTGCACACCACAGAAGCTGCTGCCTTGAGTTTGGGGGAGCCTCGGGGTTCGGCAGAGTCACCCCTGTATTGAGTGCCCCTCTGAGTCCTGCTGGGGCATCCCTGGGGGCCCCTGGTCTTGAAACTCCAGATATTGGATCACTCCCTGGTCTCCTCTGAGCATTGCCAGGCCAGGGGTGCCACCCCCTGCTGCCCCCAGCAGCTACATTTCTTTTTTCTTTTTCTTTTTTTTCTTTTTGGGTCACACCCGGCGATGCTCAGGGGTTACTCCTGGCTCATGCAGTGCTAGGGGGAACATATGGGATGCTGGGAATCGAACCTGGGTCGGCCACGTGCAAGGCAAACACCCTACCTGCTGTGCTATCGCTCCAGCTCCCAACATTCCTTTTTGCGGGGAGTCACATTCAACGGTGCTCAGGGCTGACTCCTGGCTCTGTGCTCAGGGATCACATCGGGTGGGGCTGGGGAACCATATGTGTCGCTAGGGATTGAGCCCTGGTTGGTGGCGGTCCAGGGCAAGTGCCCTCCCCTGTCTCTCTGACCCAAGCTTCAGCTTTTCTGTGGGCAAAAGCCCGGGATGCAGGATGCTCAAAGGCCTGGAGTGTGTTGTGTGTGTGTGTGTGTGTGTGTGTGTGTGTGTGAGTACGCGTGCGCGCAAGCCTCAGGTGTGAACACTCGTGTTGGGACACACACGGTGGGGGATGAAGAGAGCTTGGGGTACAAAGGATTGGGACTCGCTGCCTGCCCCAGCCCCGACTCTCCATCTTGTCACTGCAGAACCCTCTCTCACTTCATCTTGCGATGTTTGGAGGCGGCCGGTCTTGCTCTTGTCCTGTTCTCGGTCCACCGGCTTTCCCGGCCTCAGGCTGCTTGCTCAGGCACCAGTGACGCCTTCCTGCTCCCTAGCCTGCTGCTGCCCCCGGGGGGCCTCCTCATGACTGACTACTTCCACAGCCTGGGCCAATGAAGGCCTTGTGGAAACTGACCTCATACATTCCCTTCTCCTGGTTTCTCTTGCCATCTGTATGTTAGCAACAGCTAGGTTGACCCCAGTAAGTTCCAGTGTTCCCTACCTGCCTCCCAGTTCCTGCATGCCTCCACCGGGAAGTCCCACAGACTTGCCCAAAGATGTTTGTCCGGAAGCAAGCCAACCTGATGCCGCCCTGCAAATGGCACCCTCGTCCAATCAGTGGCCCAAGTATGCGTGTGCGTGGGGTGGGAAATTGGGGTGACATTAACATCATCTGACTTCAAAACGGCCCTGGTCAGGGCGGCTGGAGTTTATTTCTATCTGCACGAACAGGAACGGATGGTCGACAGCCTCTAAGGTGGTCGATAGTCTCCCATATTTCATCTCCTGCCAGAACCTTGGGACTGAAAAGGTTATTTTAGAACACGAACAGAGACTTCCCTTCTGTGTGTGACTCCTGCGGACTCCTCTTAGGAGTCCCGGGGGGCGTGGCCTCTACTGGGCCTCACCTCGCTAGTCATGCCCCAGCCCCCATGTCTTTCCCTCCTACCTGGGCACTGTCCCCTTTCTTCCTGCCCACCCCCACCCCTAACCTTCCCCATCCTTCCCAGTCTTTTTCTCGGAACCTTTACCTGGGTCTCTGCTGCACCTGGTCCCTCCTTTGTGTCCCTTGAGAGTCCGGGGAAGGGTGGGGTGGGGATGGGGAATGAGGCAGCTCCTGGGCCCCCACCCGCCCCTCTGCTCTAGGGGAAACCGTGTTGCCCACCTCTACTTTTGATGCTGAGTTTTCACCAAAAACAGTGAATCTGTTTTTGTTCTCCTCTTATGAAAAGGTGCTCAAGGCCGAGGTCTTTCCCAATAGCCGAGCTGACCCCCTGCAGGGTCCGGGCTCCAAGCTCAGTCCTTGCACAGCCTGGGCAAGAGGGTCCCTGGAACGCCCCGCAGCGCCTACGCGGCCCCCTGGCCCACCTGGATCGGGATCTTCCCTGTCTGAGAGCCCCCCGGGGAGCAGCAGACACACCGTCTGCCTCGGCTCACATGCCTGCACCTCTGTCCTTCTCTAAGTGACCCCCTGGCAGCCCGGACCCACCTTTCTCGCAGAGCCTATCTTCAAGGAGGTGGGCGGCCCACCCGCGCGCGCCGGGGACAAGGAAGCGCGCCCGCAAGTGCAAAACGAAAAGGCTTTTATTGAAAAACACGAAGCGGCCCCTTTTGCAAGGCTGCGGGGTCCTGCCCAAGCCAGGCAGGGTTTGGGGGTGGGGTGGGAGGCTGCGCGCCGCCAAGAGAGCGCGCCCGGAGCGACATGGCCACCGCGGCTCGGCGATCCGAAAGGGCGAGGCTCCTTTGTCCGTGCGGGTGGGTCTCTGGATTCCCCAGTTCCGCTCCCGCGGCCGCGACGTCGGGACCCCCGGAGCTCGGCCGGCCTTTCCCAGTCTAGCCGAAGAGCTGCCCTCCGTCGGGGGGCGGCGAGGAGGACGCGCTCGGGGCTCAGACGTAGTCCTTGCGGTCGTAGGAGGTGCTGGGGGCCGTGTGCGGCGCGGCCGAGCGCGGCGCCGAGTAGACGATCTTGGTGGGCCCGTACTTGTCCCGCGGCGGGCACGAGCAGCACAGCAGCGCGCCCCCCAGCAGCTGCAGCGCCGCGGCCGCCCAGCCCACGTACAGGCCCGCGCCCATCTCGCGCTTCTGCGCTTCGAGCACCAGCGGGTTGTAGAAGTCCCGGATGATGGTGTTGGCCGACCAGGACACGGGCACCAGGGTGAGAAGCGCGGTCAGCAGGAAGAGCACTCCCGCCACGATGGTGATCTTGGCCTTGGCCGTGTCGTCCTGCACGCAGTTGGTGCACTGGGCGCCCACGAGCGCCACGAGGAGCCCGAAGGCGGCCAGCAGGATGGCCACCACCAGCAGCGCGCGGGCCGCCTGCAGGTCCTGCGGCAGCGCCAGCAGCGAGTCGTACACCTTGCACTGCATCTGCCCGGTGCTCTGCACCACGCAGTTCATCCACAGGCCCTCCCAGATGATCTGCGCCGTGATGATGCTGCTGCCGATGAAGGCCGACACGCGCCACATGGGCAGCGCGCAGCACACGATCGTGCCCAGCCAGCCCAGCACGGCCAGCGAGGTGCCCGTGATCTCCAGGCCCATGGACATGGCTGCGGCGCCCGAGCCGGCTCCGGCCGGCGGCTCGACGGACTGCGGGGAAGGGGGACGACGGCGGGCCGGGGCGGGAGCGGGACGCGCCCACGGAGAGGCCGCACGGTACTGCGCGCGCTGACGGCTCGGCGGCCCCGGTACCTGCCTGTGGCTTTGCGGGCGGGCGCGCGGCGGCGACTGCGCTGGCCCTGGGCAGGGCCGGGTGAGCCCTAGTCCGGCCCCGCGCGCCCGCAGGGGCGGGGGGCGGAGCCCAGCTCCGCCGGGCCCGGGGACAGTGACGTGGCCCCTTTTCCCACCTTCGGGCGCCCGGAGAGGCCGGACTTGGCCAGGAGTGGCGCAACGGCTCGGGCTGGGTGTGGGGTGGGGGCGCCGAGAGGGTGAGCCCGGCCCTCGCCTCCGCCCCGCGTCCGCACGCTCGGGACGGCGCACCTCCCCGGCGGGCCGGGGGATGGGGTGCGGGTGGGGGGATACCCGAGGCGCGCGGAGAAGCGCTGCCCGCTGCCCGCTGCTCGCCGGGCGCCGCTGGGCTCGGGGGCGTGGCCGGGGCCCTTTCAGCGAGCTCCGGGCCGCGCACCTGCTCCGCGTCCCTGCGGATCCCGCCCGATCCCGGCCCGATCCGGCCCGCGGGGGGCGGGCGCGGCCCTGGAAGTCTGAGCGGCCCCGGATCCTTTTAGCTGAACTGCTCCCCGCACCCTTCCTCCTCCTTGGGGAGCCCCCACCCTTCTCTTTCTTCCCCACCAGTTTCCTTGTTTGCATCGTCCCTCGGAGGAGCCTCGAGTCAGCGCCGGGATCCTCCTTAATGACCCCAGGGGCGAAAGAGGCGCGGCAGAAAGGAACTTTCGATGCCACGTCCCGGCTGCCCCCAGACCTGGGCTGTGCCTCCTCCCGTTTAGACCCCAGCAGAGCGGCGCGGGGAAGCTGACCTGGCCTGGCCTTGCCTCCCCCCGCCCAGCCCCTTCTCTCCTTCCCCTAGGGCATCTCTGGACTGCACCCCTAGTCTGCCTGCTCCCTCGCCCCAGCCTCCGGTCTTTTGGGGTTCTGCTTCCTGGGAGATCTGTACTGAGCCCCCACTGTTGAAAATCTCAGCCCCTCCTTGGCCCACAGCGGTCCTGCCCGGTTTGCTGCTATGTCTTTGCCTTCGTGCCTACCACCAGCTTCCCCATTCTGGATTTTTCTTTATTTTCATGCTCTCTCTCTCTCTCTCTCTCTTAGCTCTAGAATGCCAACTCCATGGGGACAGGCAGAAGATCCCCCAGGGGCGAAGAAGATTCCCCAGGGGCGAAGATCTCTGCCAGTTTGTTTCCCCATGGTATCCCCTCGTACATAGGTGTGTGTGGAGGTGCTCAGGTGATAGAGGAAGCAGACACCTTGAGCCCCAGCCTGGTGCCCCCTCGGGCAGACCTGGCAGATGTGGGCCGTGCTGCGGGTCCCTGAGGTGGAGGGGTCTGTAATGGGCAGCACCCCCGGCACCTCAGACCCCAGTGAGGTGGGCCCAGGGCTTGCTGGTCCCCACACAGCTCTCAGATCACTGTGTGTCCATCTGCAGCCTGGAACCCCAAGGCCCACTGCCAGCAGGCAAGGAGGAAGGGAGGAGAAGAAGGGTCCTAGTTCTGGCTGAAGCAAAGGTTCCTAGCAGGGCGGGCTGGGATGGGCCGGGCAGGGCTGGGAGTGCCTGGCCAGAGGGCTCAACCAGGACTGGGTGGGGGCGTGCCCTGGGGGAGCCCGAGCAACCCAGTCCCTGATCACCCAGGGCTGGTGGCTCCAGTTTTTTTTTTTTCTGTTTTGTTTGGGGGCCATACCCAGTGATGCTCAGCGGTTACTTCTAGTTCTGTTCTCAGGAATTACTCCCGGTGGTCCTTGGGGGTGGCGGGGGAAGAGGGGAGACCATAAGGGATGCTGGGGATCAAACCTGGGTTGGCCATGTGCAAGGCAAGCATCCTCCCTGCTGTGCTGTTGCTTGGTCTTGTCTTTCATTTTTATTTATTTATGCTTTCAGGGTCACACCGGCAATCACAGGGGTTACTCCTGGCTCTGCACTCAGGAATTACTCCTGGCGGTGCTCGGGGAACCACATGAGAGGCTGGGAATTGAACCCAGGTTGGCTGCGTGCAAGGCAAACGCCCTACCCGCTGTGCTATCGCTCCAGCTCCTATTTTTACTTATTTTGGTGGCAGCCGTACCTAGTGGTACTCAGGGCTTATTCCTGGCTACGCTCTGGGGAGGACATTATGAGGTACCAGGGATGCATCCAGGTGGGCCACGTGTAAGTTCTACATCTCTTGGTCCTGTTTACTTTTGGTTGGGGGTCACATGTGGTGGTGGTGGTGGTGGTCAGGGGCTATTTCCAACTCACAGGGCTGCCCTATGATTGGGGGTCCATGTGGTACCTGGAATGGAACCCGGACCTCCAGCATGCAAAAGCATGGAGCTCTACAGCCGGGGCATGCCAACAGGCGTGAGCACCACGGGAGCGAGTGACACCTCAGAGCTGGCTGTCTGCTCCATTGGGCAGAGCAAAATTCTCTTTCTACCCCGAGCAATAGCACAGCAGGTAGGGTGTTTGCCTTGTACGTGGCCAACCCGGCCGACCCGAGTTCAATTCCTCCGCCCTCTCAGAGAGCCCGACAAGCTGCCGAGAGTATCCTGCCCACATGGCAAAGCCTGGCAAGCTCCCTGTGATGCATTCGATATGCCAAACACAGTAACAAACACAGTCTCACGATGGAGATGTTACTGGTCCCCGATCGAGCAAATCAATGAACAGTGGGAGGACAGTGCTACAGTGCTACCCTGAGCCTCAGCTTCTCTGTGTGTGGTGAGGAGGACAGGCAGGAAAGGGTGCTTGACCACGAGCCTGAGGGAGGTGGCCTGCTGGCAGGGCCTGGAGGAGAAGAAGCCAAGAGGACAGGTGGTGCGTTGCCCCGGGGCCAAACTTCAGGTTCCTCTGCAGAGGAGACCTGGGCTCCCGGCAAACAGCCCCAACCAGCTTTTTTGCTCATAATATCTGTGTGGTTCTTCCAAGTCAGTGACGAAGATAAGAATGCAGCTCAGTCATGGCGAAAGAACAGAACAGACCCTCCTGAGAGGTAATGCCCGCCATGGACTGGTCATACAGACACAATGGGGGCCACTCCCCATGAAACCAAACCCCAGCGAGATTCTGCCTCTTCGGGGCTGGCTAAACCCAAAGGCAGATGCCACCGCGTGTGTCCAGGGCTTGGGGAATGGAGGCCAAGGACACATCTGCTGCCTTTGTGTTTGCTTTGGTTTGGGAGTCCTGCCTGGAGGTGCAGAGCATGTGGAGGATGTTGAGGGGCCCCATGGGGGGCTGGCGTGTGCGGAGCATATACCCCAGGCTTTGAGCCATCCCCCGGCCTCCCGTTGCTTCAGCAGCACATACACTGTTTTTGTTTTTTTTGTTTTTTGCTTTTTTGGGGGTCACACCCTGCAATGTCAGGGGTTATTCCTGGCTCTGCACTCAGGAATTACTCCTGGCGGTGCTCGGGGGACCATATGGGATGCTGGGAATCGAACTCAGGTAGGCCGTGTGCAAGGCAAATGCCTTACCTGCTGGAATATTGCTCCAGCCCCTTGAGCATCAATTTTTAGCCTTTCATCTGTACATAGTCTCTAAATCCAAAGGATTTTTTGCCCAGTGTGAAATGATGCATCAGAAAAAGCCAGTGATTTCTCTGGATATACTGATGAACAAAATGGCAAATACAAGAATATTATTTTCATAAGCTACATGCAAATATGTCTTATTAGAACAGGGATTTTCAGGCTATAAAATTATTCTACAAACATATATTATTTGGTCTGAGTGACCTAACATTCCTAATAGCAGTGTAGAAGCTTTTGTTGTTATTGTTTAGAATAGCTAAGATATGTAATCAACCTAGGTAGCTTATGTATGATAGATGATTTGAATCATGAAAATGTGGTATATATACACAATGGAATAATATGCAGCTATAAAGAAAAATGATGTCATGCAACTTGCAGAAACTTGGATGAAACTGGAAGTTAAATGAACTAAGACAAACAAAGAATGACAAGTTTTAAAGGAAGAATGCCAAATAATCCTCGGATCCAGAGTATAGTTAGGAGAAGGAGAAAAGTCAAGGATGGAAGAAGACAAACAAAAGAAGCAATGGGAAGGGGCAGAAATCAAGAAGATTCAGGCACTTTGGTGAAGCAAAATATATAGCAGAGCTATATATCCAAACCACAAAGTCAACAACAGTGAAACCATGAAATCCAAACTTCAACAACTTGGGACTGGAGTCATAGTATAATAGGTGCACACAATCAACCTGGGCTCCCTTAGTCTGCCAGGAGTGATCCCTGAACACAGAATTAGAAGAAAACCCTGAGCACACTGAGTGAGGCCCACAGACAAAACAAACAAACAAACAAACAAACAAACCTGAAAAACCAAATACATTTCAACAACCAAACTTTAAAAAATGTGCCTGTCAAGGTGACAGACTGAGGGGCTGTCAAGGTGACAGACTGAAAGGGCAGGAGGGAACCTGAGAACCCTAGTGAAGGGAAGTTGACACTGGTGATAGGATGGTGGAATCGGTGCCAGGACATCAAATGTCAAAAATTCAACTATGAATAACTCTGTAAACAAGGTGCTTTAACTAAATAAAATAAAAAACACTTTTTTAAAAAGAGCGTCATTCGGGCCAAATAAATAAATAAATATTTACAAACTATCTAGTATATAACAAGAACAATGCCAGCACTAGGAAACAGTGTTTCAAAAATACATACCATTTCTGCCTTTCTATACTTAAAATATAGTGGGAAAACCATCACACAAAGATCTCAATATTCATATCATTATACTGCACTGTCCTCCCACTGTTCATTGATTTGCCCGAGCTGGCCCAATAACGTCTCCATTGTGAGACTTGTTGTTACTGTGTTTGGCATATTGAGTATGTCATGGGTAGCTTGCCAGGCTTTGCCGTGCGAGCGAGATACTCTTGGTAGCTTGCGGGGCTCTCCGAGAGGGGCGGAGGAATCGAACCTGGGTCAGCCACTCTGGCTGAGTGCAAGGCAAACACCCTACCAGTGTGCTATCGCTCCAGCCCATTATGAATGGAAATTTTGAAAAAGAAATCACAAGTATAATCATGATTCATCTGTAGAAGTAAGATTATCCATCACCTTGAAAATAAAGTCAAGAATAAAATATTTTAGAGGCTGCAGCAATAGCACAGCGGGTAGGGCATTTGCCTTGCATGCGGTCGACCCGGGTTTGGTTCCCAGCATCCCAAACGATCCCCCGAACACCTCCAGGGTAATTCCTATGTGCAGAGCCAGGAATAACCCCTGTGCACAGCCAGGTGTGACCCAAAAAGAAAAAAAAAAGAGCAAAATATTTTAATGATAGTTTAAGGTTAGTCATTAAGAATTTTGTGTGAGTCATAATTAGGTAATCTTATGAAAGTTACTAATATCACTATAGAATTTATTCCAAGGCCACTGCCATCACACAGAAAGCAGATAATGGTGGGCTAATCCAAAGGGTATGTCAAGGGTATTAAGATGAGTTAAAATCAGAGAAATTGGAAATAGAATATTATTTAGAAAGCAGACTTATTAACTAAATAAGGAAGGTGAGAAAAATATGAAGAAAACAGATAGTTCTGGGGTTTTGTAGTAGACTTCTGTATACTTAGCAGTTTCTCTTAAGCTACGCAAGAAGGGAAAAAAATAATGGCAGGATGAGAAGGTGAATACATTGAGAAGTATATGCTCAAGTACTGTGAGTTTAAGATAAAGAAAAGACTATGTAGAAAGATAGCTGTGGCCAGTAGAGAAAGTTTGGGGAAAAAAACATGGGAGTAGATTTGGCTTCTATCATCCTACGAACTCAAATGTGTCAATAAATGCAAGAGCATTCTAGAGTAAGTAGAGTAAACTCTGATCATGGATAGACAACAAAAGAAGAAATTAAGAAGAAATAAGAGACACTCAGAAAGACTACAAAAGTTAATAAAGAGAATGCCAGAGTAAGTTAAATACAGATAAAGTAATTTTTCAAAGCATGTCAGAATTTAAAATCTTAGTTTCTGCAGACACACTCTCATATACATTGGGCTTTCCCACAGACTACATACACTTATAATCACACCCACCCATACACTATATATACACCCACTCACATTCACAGACACCACACAGAGTTCCATAAACCCACAGACATAGCTATATCTGACGCAGAATTTTCATTTATTAAATTCAGCCCCAGATTAAATTTCTGCTAGAATTTAATTCTCCACATAAGGAACTCTACTGATTTCCTATGAGAAAGCTTTGGTGTGAGTGGTTTGAACAAGAATGTGGCTCACTTTTCCATCTGTTAAATGGCACAGTAATACCAGCACAGAAAAGTTTTGAGGTTTAATTGGTGTTTACCAAGTCATTTGAGTATCTGAGATGAAAGCTGCTATGTAATGCTATTATTGTTGTCGGGACTGAAGGTGGTGACCTACCTTAGCATTTGTGTAGTGCAATATTCTAAACTATAATGTAATCCAGGATGATAAAATACAAGATATTATTAGATGACTTAGAAGTGGTAAGACTATCACTGAAATGTCCTGCTAGTTATTTATATTTCATTATCGGGGTAAATACAAACAAAAGTGCAAAGGAGAAAGAAGGAATCTTGGAGACCATTTTCCAACTGCAAGGAACTGCAGAA
>JAOXYA010000016.1:30295060-30318196 GCA_028565675.1 Sorex palustris | reverse complement strand
TCTCTGCGCCTGCGCAGTAGCTCGATCTCATTGGACAGCCGGATTTAACCCCTTATCTGCGCGGGACGGGAACTGAGGGAGTTGGGGGAGGACGGGTGGGGGAGTCAGAGCTGAGCTGGACGGTGGCGAGGGCGTCTGGGGGCAGGTGGTGTGCGGGAAACCGTGTTGGTCCCTTCTTAGGAATAAGGTGACCCCCACCTGCAGATGTGGCTGGCCTGGTCCTTCCTGCCAATCCCATGCGTGTGCGGGTCTCCCCATCCCATCTCAGACCTGGACCTGACCCCCCAGCACAGAATTGGGAGGCGCTCCTGAGCACTGCCAGGCGAGGACTCTTGGGAAACATCAGAATGGCCCCAACAGGCTATGGCTACTTTGCCCCCGTCACTGCCCGTTCCCAGCTGCCCACACGGCTGGTCAGTTCCTTGGGCAGCTCAGTTTCCGGTCACTGCCGACTCCTCCAGCGCAGCCTTGAGGCCTGGCCGGGGGTGGGGGCGTGCTGGGAGCTTGCCCCTCTCCTGGAGAGTTCTCTGGACACCACCACCCTGGGACCCACCATCTACCATGTCCCGGGGTCTGGGGCTAAGGCCTCACCCGGCTGCTGGGGCAGGGTCTGATCTGGGGTCCAAGGCCCCCCCATCCTGCTCAGCGCTTCCTTCAGTGTTGGATCCCACACTGCTCACAGGCCGCTGGGACAGTAACCACCCCTGGAGCCTCCTGCTTCCTTTCTTAAAAAAAATAATTTTTAAAGTTGTATTTCCCCTCCTTTATTTTTTTATGGAATCACTATGAGATGCAGTTATAGAGTTGTTCACGATTGAGGTTTGGTCATATATGTTCCTGTACCCGTCCCTCCACCAGTGTCCATTTCTTTCCACTACTGTCCTCAGTTTCCCTCCTGCCACTCCCATCCCCAGCGTGCCTCTGTGGCAGGCACTTTCTCTCTCTCTCTCTCTCTGCGCTGTGGTTCACAATGCTGTTACTGAAGTTACTGAAAGGTTATCCTGTGTATCCCTCTACCTCCTTTCGGCACCCAGTTCTTGTCCAGAGCGATCATTTCCCACGATTATTGTCACAGTGGTTCCTTCTCTGTCCCAACTGCCACCCACCCCTTGTGGCAAGCTTCCAACCATGGACCAGTCATCCTGGCTCTCGTCTCTACTGTCCTTGGGTATTAGCCTCATACTGTGTTTTTTATTTTTATATCATGCAGATGGTCACCCACTCTTTCTCTGCTGGGAGCTCTGGGGGCCCCCTGAGGGCCCCTGTGGAGGCATTGGAGCCTGGGAGGCAGAGCCAGGCCCGGGGGGCTGTTCCTTGGGGCTGGAAGGCTGGGAAGGCTTCCCGAAGGAGGGGGCTTTGATCTGGACACAGATGAGGGGCGTGGGCCGTGGAGAAGTCTGCACCTCTGGCCCCAGATCTGCTGGTTTTGTGTGGGTCCTGCCTTCTTGGACCTGGTTCTTGAGACAGGAGTGCGGCCCCTCTGGGTGCTGGGTCACCTGCGCCCACCCTAGGGTGGGGTCTCTGGAACAGAGAAGACGGATTCTGTCCCCTGGGTTTCTGAGGTGCAGGAGAAGGCCCTGGGTCTGATGCCCAGGGTCCAACCCTGCCTCTGTGGCCTGGGTCAGCCTGACCCTCAGGAGCTGTTCCCGTGCCTGTGTGATGTGGGGTGCTGGTCACGGACTTGGGGGTGTGTCCAGAGGAAGAAAGGGCAGTCCACCCTGCAGCTCTGGGAGACGGTTCTGCCGGGCACTGGGGCCCCACATCGGGGGCCTCACCCCCTGAGTCACTCATTTGAGCAGGAGGGCGGGAGTGTGGCCCTGGAGCCCTGGACCCCAGCCCCAGGAGCTGGGATTCGAGATCCCTAGAGCTTGCAAGCCTCAGTTTTTCCACCGGTGCATCCCAGGAATGACGGCTCTGTGCCTGGGCAGTGCCCTCTGCCCCCAGATAGGTTGACGGATGCTGGGTCCCCAGACTGGTGCTGTCTGAGGCTAGGGGGCTGTTGGAGATTGCAGGGGGAGCCTGCCTGTCCCTCTGTCTCAGGCCCTGGCCGGCGGGAGGAAAACAAGTGGGGGGCGGCGGTGGGTGGGGGTGCGCTGGCGGCCTGCGGCTGCGCCATGCAATCCGTCTGCTATGCAGCCCGCCGGCCGGTATTTATTTATGCTGAGCGCATATTTATATCAGCCCCTTTCACATTAATAGGGCAGGAAATGGCTGGAATTGTTACATACCTGGCGGGCCCGGGGTCCACCTCGGCCAAGACACACAGGCCTGGACGCCCCACCCCGGTACCAGGGACCCCTCCTCAGTCCTGGCCTGACACTGACCCTGGCCCCCTCCTCACCTCAACCCCGCACCCCTTGCCCTGGGGAGGGGCTCCTTTGGGGGCTCCTGACTCCATCTTGACCTCGGCACACCCTGGAGATGAAGGGACTCTTGGGGTGAGCTGCTTGGGGGTTGGGGGTGTGCGGGCAGGGCCCAGGGCTGTTTGGAGGCTGGGGGGGGTCCCCTGGACTCTGCGCTCTGCCCAGTTGAGCTGTTCCTGTAGTAGCTCCCAGGGGTCTGCCCCTGGCCTGTGTTTCTATCTGTGGGCTGAGGGGGCTCCTTGCACCCCTGTCTGCTCCGAGCAAGCCTCCACACGTGAGCTCCCCCACCCAGAGTACTCGCCTGAAGTGACCTGTTTGCCTGGGCCCTCGAGTGCCCCAAATGCTGCCTGCACAGCCAGATGGCACGGCCTGGGCACCTGGACCTGGGCCGACTCGGGTCGGGAGGCACCGGGTGGGGAGCCGGGCCAGGCCGTCCCACCCTCAGGCCGCCCCAGATGCTCTTGGCAGTGGCCCCCTGGTCAACTCACCCTTGACCTTTGACCTCAGGGGTCCATCTAGGGCCGTGGCCAAGATGGGAAGCTGGAAATAGGCAGGTGAAGGGTACCGGGCCCGACCCTCTGCCCGCTGCCCGCTGCACTCCGCCTCTCAGCCTGACCTCCAGCAGCCGGCAGCAGTGGAAGGAGGGGGCTTGTGGTGGGTCCCTGGGGGCAGAGACTGTTGTCTCTGGATCCCCGGGGGCTGCTCCCAGGGGCCCTGGGGGGCAGAGGGCCAGGCCTGGGATCAACCCCCCTCTGGCTCCCATAAGAAGACTCTTCCTAGGTCTCATAGGACCCTCCAGCCCAGAGACCTCCGGGCTTGGCAGAGTGCCCGGACTGAGAGGGGCCACAGTGATAGTTAGGGGTGGGGACCCCGAGCTTGGCAGTCCGGGATGCTGAGCGACTGACCTCCCTCAGCTGGGGGGGGGGGTTGAGGGTCTGGAGTGGAGGCTGAGACTGTGCCTCCAGGTCCCTGTCGAACCAGAGTGGTGGGGCGTGGGGGAGACCAAGGGCTGGGGCCGCAGGACCAGGCTGCCTCCTTCCAGATCCTTCTGGGGCTGGACTCTGTGTGCCCTCCCCTGCCCGGCCCCTGATCTAAGGAGCCCTCTGATGGCGGCTGAATGGGGGGGGGGCTTAACTGGGGGGGGCAGGGCACCCTCATTCTCTGCCTGCCCTGGGGGCACCCTGGGCTCTGCTCTCCTTGGGGTCCGGCTGGGGCCTGGGCTCCATGCACCCTGGAACATCCCTGCGCTTGGGTTTGGGGTGCTGGACGGGGCGCGGACGGAGCCCTGCAGCTGCCTGGGACAGCTCTCATCTGGAGCGTGTCCACCCCCGCCAGCCACATCTGCAGCCCATTGCGGCTCCGAGCCCGTCAGCCGCGCGAGCATCTGGGTCTGCAGCTGCCCCCAGGATGGCCCATCTGGGGTCCGGGCGGCCCCTCCCCTCTCCCGGTCCCTGTCTCTGCCACGACGCATCTGGAAGGTCCCCGGGGCTGCGGGGGGTTCCCTGCCTGGAGCTGGGGTTCCTTGGGCACTGGCACTACTCCTCCTCCTCCTCCCGCCTCCTCCCGAAGCAGCCTCGCTGCGGCTGGACGCGACTGGACGCGGCCCCATGTCCCTGCAGGCGGTGACAGCCCCCTCTCCACACTGACTCACGGGGCGGGCGCCTGGCACCACTTGAAAGGGCCTCGGGGGACCCCAGGACCGCCCGCCTGCCCGCCCCTTTTGGGGGTGCCTAGGAACATTGCAAGATGTTCCCTGGGCAGTGTCGGGGGGTGACACGGGGTCCCTGTCCCGGCGCCCACCTCCCACCCCGCACCCCAGGAATGCTGCTGCTCCTCCCTGCCGGCCGTCCCTATGCTTGGCAGGACAGGCTCCGTCCCCGTCCAGACCAGGGAGCAGGTCACCCGAGGGCACGAGGGCTGGCACGAGGGAGCCCAGTCCGGGGCCAAAGGGCCGTGCATGGCCGTGGGCTGTGGGGAGGGACAGCGGCACCTGCCCACCCATGGCTGGGCCCCTGGAAATGCCCTCCAGAGACCCTACCCTTCTCGGGGGATCACAGCTCAGCAGTTCTGGGGGTAGGTTGGCCCCCCCACTGCGGGGCACCAGGGCTGGGCAGAGGTGAATGAAACTCACCCTCCAGCGCTTTGCACCCCTTCACCCAGCCCCTCCCTGCCCTGCCGACCTCAGGGGTGGGCAGGCTGGGGGTTGCCTGGGTCTCAGTGGTGAGGGTCCCCGTCACAGGGCAGAGCAGGTCAGTCAGAGGAATGCTGGCCCAAGAGGTGGGGTGGCAGGCAGCCGGGTGGCCGGCATGGGG
The DNA here is from genome assembly GCA_028565675.1 of Sorex palustris. Classification (NCBI taxonomy): domain Eukaryota; kingdom Metazoa; phylum Chordata; class Mammalia; order Eulipotyphla; family Soricidae; genus Sorex; species Sorex palustris. The sequence continues at coordinate 30,313,521 of JAOXYA010000016.1, read as the reverse complement.
TGCTGGGATCAGCCTGCCTCCTCCATCACCTGCCCTCCATGCCCAGGACACTGGGCCTGCCAGGGTGTTCGAGCAGGCCCTGACCCGGGGCCCTGGGGTGCGCCCAGAGCCTCATCCCGTGGCTGGTGGCCGGCCTTTATCAGCGCCCTGGTCCTGATGGAACGGGCTCCTGAGGGCGGAGCCTTCGCCTGAGCACTAGGCAGTGGAGAGCTGGGCGTGGCACTCGCGTCCCCAAAGCACGGGACAGACACTTGGGCGAGCACGGAGGAGGCTCCGACTCCTGGATTCCTCCCGGGGGCAGGTATGGAGAGGGGAGGCCTTCCCCTGCATTAACTCCTTCTTGCCCCCCGCAGACCCATTCCACAGATGGGGCACCCGAGGTGGGAGGACTGCCCACTCACGGTGGGGTGGGTTCAGGGCGAGTGGGTGAGGGCGGCGGCGGCTACCTACCCCACGGCCCAGCAGGGGCAGAATCAGCTGAGTCAGGGGTCCCACTTCCCCAGGACTTTGGGGTCTGGGTGTGGAGGGGAAGTGCTCGAGGGTCTAACAGAGACAGACTTTGCGTCACCTGAGACTTTCTCCTGACCATTCTAGAAATCTGGCATCGGGGCAGCAGCGGGTCAGTTTGGGACCTCCCCCTATGCCCTGTCCCCCCCCCAGACTTTGAGAGGGGCTGACAGGCTGTGGGTCACACAGCAGGGGCGAGTGGCCCGGGGCTAACTGTCCCCCTACTGGCACCTCCTAGTGCCCCCCTCCCTGCCCCAAGACCATCACCCTCTCGCTCAGCCTGGGCCATGCTCATGACCCAGGTGCCAGGGACAGTGCTCGCCACGACTCCTACCACCCCGGCAGCAAGCTGGTCCAGCTGTGACGCCACGGAGGAGGCCCCGTGAGGTCCGTCAGCTGTCCAGGGGGATAGGCTGGTCGGGGGGCAGCGTCCTCACCCGGACTCCCTCTTCATGATTTATTTATTTCTGCCAGGCTTCATCGTGGGAGTCCGTTGCTCTAGGCTAAGATGCTCCCTGACTCCAGGGGCCACCTCCTGCCCCAGGGACTGGAGACCCCCCCCACCCCTGCCACGGGGCCAGGCTTGGGTGAGTCCCAGCCTGAGGAGCCGGCCACCGTGGGGAGGCCACCGTGGGGTGCGTGGGGGAAGCAGAGGGGCAGTGAGGACCCTCTGACTTCCTTCCGTGCTCCCAGGAGGAGCTCTGCCTGCCCAGGTGGGGACCCTGGGGGGAGAGTTGGGGGTGCCTGATGGCATGGGCTGCGCCCCCCTCGACAGGGCTGAGTCTGGGGAGGAGAGAGCTGCTGCCCCCACCCTCCCCAGTTCTTCCAGCAGTGTTGGGAGCGATAGGAGGGGGATGGGCTTGGGCTTGGTATCCCCCACCTCTGGGACCCTCTGCCTGGACCTCCGGCCCCAGGGTCCGAGCTCTCTGGGACTTCCTGCTCTGCCTGCCTGACCAGAAGGGGGCCCTGGCTGAGTGACCAGGAGGGGAGCAGGCTCTCCCAGGGGCTTAAATAGCTGTGACCCCCACCCTCACCCCTAGGGCAGGGCCAACCCATTTGGGCCTCTGAACTGCAGCCGGAGTCTCTGCCTGAGCCCTGCTTGGGGTGCCCCAGCCACACCCGACCTCCTTCTGGAAGCGACACCCCTATTCTCTCCCTGCACCCCAGGAGGGAGCTGCAGGGGCTGCCCTTAGCTCATCTCCCAGGGAGGGGCTCATTACTGCCTGGGAAGGGGGCTATCAGCCTTCTCGATCGTCGGGGGGCCTAGCCCTTCATCCTCTTCCTGGGAGCTGGGCATCGGGGCAGACGTCCTGGGTGCCAGGTCCTGGGCAGGGCAGCAAGGTGCTCACTCAGCAGGTGGGTGGCAGGGTGGAGGGGGGGTGAGTCCCTGGGTTCTGCTGTCCACGGTCACCCAGGCCTTATCTCTGGCCTCCGTTTCCCTCTGTGGGCTGCCTGTGCAGCCCCGGCCAGGGGCAAGGGGGGGTTGCCTCTGGGGTCCAGCCCCCCACCCGCTCCTTGGGGGTCTGCGGCCCCCTCACGGGGGCTGGTGCTCACTGCAGGTCCATGCACATCCCAGACGGGGCCGCAAACAGCCACCAAAACAAGACGGTTACGAAACCCAATTCAGGGAAAGGGGCCACTGGGAATTTCTCTCCAGGACAGGGGTGACGAAACTGGGCCAGGCCTCTGGGTCAGAGCCGGCTGGGCCCCGACTATTTCTGTACCGTCTGGGGGGTGTGGGTTGATGAAATCCCAGCTGCGTTTCACCAAAACACTTTCCCCTGAAGCGGGGCTCCATGTGGTTCAAATTCATTGTCACTTAACTCATCACTCAGGCTCTGAGCCGCACCCCCGCCCGCACCCCCCCCCCAAGACAAAAACAGTCGCTGGCACGCGGGCGAGGTGGGTGTGAGGGGCGCTAACAAGCCGGCTGGCGGCCTTGACCTTAGCTGCCCCCGACCGGCCGCCTGGTCCTCCATCCTCCCTGCGCCTCCTGCCCGGGACGCGGACAAGGCCCTGATCACTGTCCAGTCCTGTGGGGGCCCAGTGGGAGACCCGTGGGGGTCCCTTGGTTCCTTTTCCTCCAGCGCCCACTGCTGGGCGCTGTGGAGGCTATGCCCAAGCCTGTGGCCAGGTGGGTGCTGGGGACCGAGCACATGTGGCCCCTCACCTCCGCGACCCGCTTCACCTGGAGTTCTCACCTCCGGGCTGCGTGGGTGTGTTGGGCTGGCCGGGGCTGGTTGGAGCGGATGGGAAGGGTTTCTGGGCCGGGGCCCAAGGGGAGCAGGGGGCATTTCGTTCTTTATCAGATGGGGACTCTCCTTTCCCAAACTCTGCCGACGCTGCGGCTTCCTGAGCTGGTGGCCCGGCCGGCCCGGCCTGGCGTGTCTCAGGAGGCGCCTGCTGCCCCCACGCCCGGCCATCCCGGGTATCCCACCCCGCCCCCTCCCGGCCTGTGGGTCTCTACAGGGTACAGGACAGGAGGGCAGGACTGACCCACTCCTCGATCCTCAGTGCTCAGCGGCCTGGGGGCTTGGCACAGCCGGCGCTTGCGGCAAATGTTTGTTGAATGAATTAATCCATTTTTCAAATCGCATCAAGGTGCGGTTCTCATCATCTCTGGCCAGATGAACCCGTGGCAGCCATGCAGACACAAACGGACGGGCCAGGTCTTGCGGGCTGCTGCTGTGACAGGTCCCTGGGGGGCACCCGAGCAGGTGACCCTGAGCTCCCGGTGCACCCCCTCTCGGCTCTGACGCCCCCCTGCTGGGCTGCCCCTCCAGACGGGGCAGCGGGGCGGGCGGCGGATGCCCCTTTCCTGGGCAGGGCCTGGCAGTTCCTGAAGAACCGCGTTGTTTGGGTGCAAACATTTCCCGGCATTGTCCGGGCTCCCCGAGGCAGCCAAGGGAGTGGGGGCGGGGGCGCCAGGCCTCTCGCCGTTCACCAAGCAGGGGCAGGCGCCTTGGGGCACACGCCTGGGGCCTGGGAGGTCACCTCGGGCCCCGGGGCAGGCGGAGCAACAGGGAGTGGGGGGCTGAGGCCCCCAGGTTGTTACTTGTGGATCTGGCTGGAATCCAGATGGGACTTGCCCCTGCAGGAGGGAGGGGGAGGGGAGGGGACATGCTCCCTCTGCCTCCCCCTTGCAGCTCGGTGGCACCTTAGCTGGTGACCTTTACTCCGGGGTCATCTGGAGGTCGAGAGCAGGCATGTTCCCCGTTGAACCCGTGTCGCTCTCCAGAGCCCCATTCTGTATCTCCGGGTCATGGCACACGCTGTCCAGACACTAGCGCCTCCCTGGCACTCTGAAATAAAGTGCTTCCGGGTCAAGAGGGCAGTGGGCAATGCTGCCTGCGTTGGGGGTGAGGGGCTCCCAGGGGAGCTCGGAAAGGCGGAGAGGTAAGCGGGGGAGTCCTGGGCTGCTCTGAGTGAGATGGGTGTCTCCTGTGCAGGCCTTCTCAGAACCTTGATCGTGAGGGTTAGGGGATACTTCTAGAAAGGTCTGCAGTGGCATGGGGTGGCATGGGGGCCACTGTCTCCCCAAGGAAGCTTATAATTGGGGGGGCACACACAAACGGTGCTCAGGACTTACTCCTGGCTGCTCACTTAGGGGTCACACCTGGCATTGGTCGGGTTGTGTGGGGCGCCGGGGATCGAAGGCAGGTTGGCTGCGTGCAAGGCCAACGCCCTCCCCACTGTACTATCGCTCCAGCCCTCTCCAGGGAAGTTTTTGCAGGACAAGCTGGGTCCTGCAGACTTGGGACACCCTAGAGATGACTGCCGGACCACAGTGTCGCCGTGGGCTGGGTCTGGGGTGAAGACGCTTCTTTGATTCTGTGGGATGGGAAAGCGCTTCTTTTCACAGGGGCTGAAGTCGGCCGGGGAGTGTTCTCGGGCACAGCCAGAGCGTCTGTCCAGCCGCAGACAGACCCTGTCCATCCCGAGTGTCATCCTGAAAGTATGAGGTCAGGGCTGAGGTCGGCGCCAGGTCAGCTGCAGAGACTCGGTCCAGCTGCTCGGAGCTGCGCCTCTGGGCCAGGCCCGGGGTGGTTCCCAGACCCACAATTTGCAGCTGTCAAGGGCAGGGGATGATCCCTGGTCCTGCCTGCAGGTGACCCGCCTCTTCCTGTTGCCCCCTGCCAGGGCCACAACCAGCGACTTTAGCAGCCAGCCCACGTCCCACTTGTCCTTTGGTTTTTTTGGGGGCCACAACCAGGGGTGCTCAGGGCTGACTCCTGGCCTGTGCTCGGGAATCACTCCTGGTGTGGCTCAGGGTCCCCAGCGAGATGCCGGGGATCGAACCCTGCTTGGCTGCGTGCAGGGCCAAGCTCTCTGGGGCTTGCTAGTTTTTCAGTGTGCCGAGTTCTCGCTGAGTCTCCACCAGGCCCTGTCCGAGGGGGCCTGTGAGTTTGCCCCCGCTCAGGGCCGGGAGAGCTGGCCAGGCCGCCCGAAGGAACTACCGGGCTCAAGCCTGAGGTCAAGACCAGGTTTCCAACCTTCTCATCCTTTCTCTCATGCAAGGCCTCCTGTGCTGTCTCTGCTCTCCTAGCAGAGACTCTGGCCTGAAGGGCAGGCAGAAGCCAAAGAGCTGGTGTGTGTGTGTGTGTGTGTGTGTGTGTGTGTGTGTGTGTGTGTGGTGGGTTGCTGCATCATTTGTATTTTAACAAGTTTTAAGTTCACCTCTGGGGATCAGTGGTTCCCGGCTGGATGGGCTGTCCAGGCTTGGTCAGTCATTCATACTCGTGTGTCTGGGCTTCTCAGATGTTGGGGACCAGAAGCTTCATCCCCGGGCAGGGTTGACCGGGGACCCTTGTTCCAGGACCTGGCCTCAGGGGCGGAGTGATAGAGGCCCACACAACTGGCTGGGGTCTGGGTTTGGAGCCGTGGTCTGAGCCGGGGAAGTGGCGCTGCCTGGCCTGGGGCTTCCCTGCAGGGTGCCCGTCTCCCAAGCCTGCGACCGGCTGGCCTGTGCGCTGGTCCCTGGACAGCTCATTCCTTCCCACTGGCCTCTCCTTTGCCGGCCAGCGCACCTTCACACAGTGCAGTGGGGAGCACGTGGAGGGGGCCCGGGCCTGCATCCAGAGAGCCCAGAGGGCACCTGTGGTGTGACAAAGTCTCCCGCCCTGGGCATGGTGTCCTGGAGTCAGCCAGCCCTGAACACCCGGACCCCTCACCCTGGGACCTGATTCGTCATGTCCATTCTGGGGGGTGGGGTCTGGGGGCTCCCAGGCTGAGCCCCACCAAAACTACTGGTGGTGTCCACTGTAGCGGGTGTCCACTGTAGCTGACGGGGACTAGCTCTGTCCTCCCAAAGGCCGGCTGGTGGGGGGACCTGCCCCGGGGCAAGTTGCCATTCTGGAAAGACATGTGCATGTGTGTGCATATGATGTAGGGGTGTGTGTGTGTGTGTGTGTGTGTGTCTGAGGGGTGTGTGGGTGTCTGGGCTTGTGTGCAGGTGGCCCGAAGGATATATGTGTGCTGCTGTGGGATATATGTGTCTGCGTGTGTGTTTGTCCACATGTAGTGTGTGTGCACAAGCATGGTTACATGTGGCCTATGTCCATGGGGGTGACATGCATGTATATTCATGTGTACATAGATACTGATGCGTGTAACTGTGTGTGTATGTACACAGGTGTGTGCTGGGTGAATGTGCTCACACTATAGGCACGCATACATGTGTATGCACGTGCAAGCGTATGTGTGGTGTGCACACACAAATCTCTTATGCTTTTGTGTACTGTGTATGTGCACGAGTGTCCTGCAACATGCATGTGTGTGGTGTATGCATGAACATGCTGTGTACGTGTGTGCAATGCATGTGTACACGTGTGCTGTGTATGTGCGTGCATATGTTCTATATCTGCATGCATGTGCTATGTATGTGCACATGTGTGCTATATGCACGATGCGTGTGTGGTGTGGTGCATACACGTGCATGAAGCACGGCATGTACCTGTGTGGTGTGTGGTGTGTGTGTGTGATGTTATGTGTTCAGTGTGGTATATGGTATGTGTAGGCTGTGAGAGTGATGTGTGGGATATGTAGTGTGTGTGTGTGTGTGGTGTGTGTGTGTGTGTGTGTGTGGCACTGCCCTGTCCTGCCTTCCCCCGGGGTTCACCTCACAGAGTCTGCGTGTGCCTCAGGTGCCCCCTGAGATTGGGGAGTCAAGGCCAGGTGTGTCTAACTCCAGGAGTGGGGTTCGGTGCTGCCGTATGTCTGCTTGGTGGGGTCAGGGTAGGTCAGGGTCCAGCTCAGCTTAGGGTGCAGGGGAGTAAGGCTCAGACTGGCATGGGTGGCACCCTAGTGGGAGCGGGGGCGGTTATGCCACGGTGAGCTCTGCCTCTGGCCACAGCCAGTGGGTCCGTGGAGGCTGGTGGGTGCAGGGGCCTCACTCTGGACCCTCTGATGCGCCCAAACAAGCCTTGCAGTCCATGCTCTGCCGGGGGATGTGGGCCCTCTGTGGCCTCTCTCGGCCTCAGTTTCCCACTTGGAGACCCTCCGTGCCTCAGTGGAGCAGATGGTTTCCCTGTGATAGCTCTGCATGGGGGTCCCGGGTAGCGGCTGGGGACAGACAGCCCTGGAGGGAGGCTTGGAGCCTGGGGGGCGGCCCCGGTCCTCGGGGGTCAATGACACCTTCCTCGGGTCGTCTCTCCCTGGGGTGCAGCATGTGACCCCATTGTCAGAGGTGCCACTTCTGAGTGGGGCCTCTGGGTCAGGGTGCGAGGCTACCACCTGCCCTGCTTCCTGTTGGGTCCTCACCTACCCCGTCGGGGCGCCGGTGGCGGGCGGGGGCTGGGGGCCGGGGGCTGGGGGCGCCCTGGGCCTCCAGCTGTGTGCTGGCCTCTCGGGCCAGCCCCTCCGCCGGCCTCGCCAGTGTGGAAGCCGCAGACACAAAGGCGAAGCCCCGATTGACGTCAGGCGAGGCGCCCGCGGCCTCGTCCCTCCCAGCGTCTGGCTGCGGGGCCCAGCCTGGGGTTTGGACGTGGTGACGAGGACCCCGGTCCTGCGCCTGGCTCCCCCCAGGAAGCTGGTGGGCGGCTTGGCCTGGGGTGCGAGTTGGCCCAGAGGGTTCTGCTCCCCCAGGCTCCCTCCTGGAGCCCCCTCTCCCGCCCTCCTGCCCCCTCCAGACCTGCCCCCCTTCTGGTCACCCTGCCTCTCCCTTCTAGATGCTCCTCCTGAGAAGGTGCTCACCTCCTCACCCTCCCCTCCTTGCGGCCCCCTGCCCAGAGCTGGGTGCCCGCTCCCCACAGCTCCTCTTTCCCTGGGGGGCAGGTCGCCCCTGGCTGGGCTGATGCTGGGCAGTGTGGGGGGCCGAGGGTCTCCTTTCCACTGTCCACTGGCCTCGGGGAGCCTCTGCGGGGAGCCGTGTCCTGGGCGCGGGAGAAGCTGGAGGTGGGGGGGGGTGCCTTGGTTACCGTGACCTGGTCCCGCCTGGGGGTCGCTCGGAGCTTCCGGCCCGTGACCATCAGGCCCGTCCTGTAGACCCTGGGGACCAGCGGCCCCTTGGCCCCCTTGGCCAGTGTCCAGGAGAGATCGAAAGCGAAAGGCAGCTTCCGGCTCTGCCCCTGCGGGGACTCCGGTGGACCCCACCCCCTGGTCAGTCTGACCGTGACCCTGCCTGACTTAATCCCCTCGCTTTGCTCTCACGCATGGACTCGGTCCAAATCATTGACGCAGGTCACCCCACCCTGCCTGCTGGCCCCACTGCCCCTCACACTCCCCCTGGGGAACCCCACTGACCCTCACAGCGCCCCCTGCTGGGCCCACTGTCCCTCACACTTCCCCTGCTGGACCCCACTGCCCCTCACAGCGCCCCCTGCTGGACTCCTTTGTCCTTCAGCCTCTGCCGGTCCCCCCTGGCTGCTTGCCTCTGCCCTACGTTGGTCCGGCTTTGTCTCTGCGTGTCCAGGCAGTGGGCATCTGTGCAGCTCAGTCCTCGGTGCTGGTCTCAGAGTGGGCGAGTCCCCATGTGAACTGATCAGAGCATTGCTTTACCCCCACGTCCCTGGGGGCCCCTGAGGCCTCAAGAAGGCCAAGGGGGAGTCCTGAGGTCACATGGGCAATTACAGCTCATCCCCAGAGCCTCCGATTCCTCTCTGTCACTTTCCATTGGAGGATTTATCACCGTCTCTTCCTGGGCTCAGTGGAGCGCACTTCTCACAGAGGACCCAAGTGTTGAGAACACCTCCAGGAAGCCACCAGGATTTCCCACCTACTTCCTCACCTGCTCAGCCACCGACTCTCTCTCTCTCTCTCTCTCTCTCTCTCTCTCTCTCTCTCTCTCTCTCTCTCCTCTTTCTCTCTTATTTTTGGGCCATATCTGGTGGTACATAGGGGTTACTCCTGGCTCTGCACTCAGGAATTATTCCTCCTGGTGCTCAGGGGACGCTATGGGATGCTGGAGATTGAACCCGGGTCATCCGCGTGCAAGGCCAGTGCTCTCCCCGCTGTTGTTTTGCTCAGGTCCTCTCTTTCTTTCTCTTGTTTTCCCCCATCCTTCTGCTCACCCTTCCCCTGCCCCTCCCTGTTTCCCAGTTTCCCTGTTCAAGGATTCATCCCTTCCTGAGGCTCTGCCCTGAGCTGGGGTTGGGTCAGGGCGTCTGAGCCCAGCCCGGTGAATCTGTGGCTGAGTGTCCCTGTGAGTGTCAGAGGCCAGGTGAGAAGGCATCCTGGCTCAGAGGGACCACCGGGATGCAGCAAAGCCCACCTGCGTGGGCCCCAGACCCTGCCAATGTGGGCGGGGCCTGGAGGGCTTTCTGGGGGGGTCACTGCCTTGGGGCTTGCAGGGGGGTTTGCTGAACTGGGGGGTCCAAGCCCAGCTTCTCCGGGGTCACTGCCCTCGTGGCTGGGTCGGGGGGTGCTCGGAGGGGCCGAGGCCGGCGGCCGGGGCAGGTGCCTGCCCGCCGCGTCCCCGGGCGACTTGTGCGGGCAGCTGGCCCGGCGCGCGTGCTGGTTCCCAGCCGCTCTCACGCCGGCCGGCCCGGCCCTCCCTGTGCAGTGGGGGGGCCCTTGGCCGTGGCCCAGCCTGGCCCGCCGCCCACGCCGTGTTTTGTTCGCAGGGTTTGGAATGTCCTGGGACGCGGGGCCCGGCTCCCCGGGGAGACGCTGGTGCCTTCATCTCGCGTTGGCTGCTCCTCGGCCCAGCTCCGGGCTCGGCAGGCTCCCAGCCCCCGAGGCTGCCAATCCCCGGCCGTCTGGGTCGGTCCCAGCCCTGGCAGCCAGGAGCACTGCAGCTGGGAGCTCGGGGGGCTCCCGGGGCGGTGGGGCACGGGTCTGGCCGTGCCTCTGAGCTGGTTCTCGGCACAGTCACCCCAGCTGCCTCTCATCACAGACTCCTTTGCCTGTGACCCCGAAACCGGGGGCCTGGGCTGGGGCCTGCGTCTGCTCCGAAGGATGTTTCTGGGGCTTGTGTCCCTCACGTCTGCTCCCTCAGTGAGGACATAGCGAGCCACGTCTATACCGGTTCGGGAATGTAGATGGGCTTGTGGGTACGGGGGTAGGCACCACGGTCCAATAGTCTGGGGGTCTGGGGTCTTGTTCAGGAAGGAGCTCCTGGCCCCAGACACGTGTCTCTGGCCACAAACAGGCTGAACCCCAACGTGGCCCAGGTGGGACCCACGTATCTAGAAGGGCCTTGGAGTGTGTGTGTGTGTGTGTGTGTGTGTGTGTGATAGAGTGTGAGTACATGTGTGTGTGTGATAGTGTGAGTACTTGTGTGTAAATGTGTGTGTGAGTGCACGTGTGCGAATGTGAGTTGTGCATGTGTGCGTGTGTGTGCATGTGTGTGCTTGTGTGCAAGTGTATACGTGTGTGTGTGCTCCTGTATGAATGTTTGAGTGAGCTTGTGCCTGTGTGTGAGTGTGCGTGTGTATGTGTTTGAGTGAGTGTGTGCATGTGCATACACCTGAGTTTGTGTGCGTGCGCAAGTGTGTATGTGTGTGCGTACATGTGTGAGTATACGCATGTGAGTGTGTATGAATGAGTGTGTATACACGTGAGTTTGAGTATTGTTTGAGTGTGCGTGTGTGCATGTGTGTGCGTGCGTGCGTGTCCATCCAAGTGGGATGCCGCCTTACCTCCTAGCCCGGCACTCACTGCTGGGCGCCCTGGCATGGCTGAGCCCCGTCACCCCCACAGAGAGACCCCCTGGCGGGAGAGGAGACGCCCTGTGGGCGTCTGTCCTCAAGCTCGGGAACCCCTGTCTGAGGGGCTTGGCCCCGCCCTGGTAAGCGGCTCTCTCCCCGCGGCTAACAAAGAGCCGCGGTGGGCCCCTGGCGGCCTGGCTGCGCCCTGGGACTCGCTGTCTCTGAGCCCTGGCCTCCACTCGCTCTTTAGTGTTGGAATTAATTTTGTGAATCAGAAAGAGGCGGGGGGCGCCCTGGAGTCCAGGCCGATGACATCTCCACCCCCCTGCGCCCGTCCCAGTCTCTGATTCGATAAAACCGTCTCTGTGTCCAGCCGGCCCGGCCGCCCGCTGCGCCAGGCTGCCTCATACCTCTGCTATGTCCCCCCGGGGGGCTGGCCCCGGCCCCGATGATTCAGGCCCCCTGACACCTTGGACTGAGGTCAGCGGGAACTGGGGCCTCAGCCGGGACCTTCTGGGCTGCAGCCGGGGCCGGCGCCCTGCACGGGGCTTGGCCCTCTGCTCGTGTCTCTGATGACCTTCCCGTGGCGGAGGGCTGCCTGGGGGAGGCGGCCTCCAGCCTCTCCCTCACGTGGCCCTTTTTCCGAGCGCTCCCCCGACTGGCGCCGGGCCGTGCTCTGGTCTCCTTGGGTTTCGAGGACTTGTTCTAAAATTAATATGGGGGAATTCGGGGAATTTGTGAACAAGTTCCCAGAGAACTGTGACTGCCCCGGGGGGCAAGGTCCCTCCTTCCCACCCTCCCCCCTTCCCTGGTCCCCCCTTTCCTGGCTGGGCAGATGCACCCCAGGAAGGGCAGCAGGGGCGTCTGTGCTCTGGCCACTGGGGGAGGGGTCCCCTGGGCCCCCTGCTTGGAGAAGGGTCCCAGCTGGGAGTTCGGACCAGGCTCTCTCCAAAGCCATTTGCAAACTTTCTCTCCCGTTCTGTGGGTGCTTCTCCACGGTCCCCTTGGAGGCTCATAAGGTTTTCGTTTTGATGTGCTACAATGTGTCTTTTATTGTTCAGGGTTAGCCACCAGGACTCTGGGGGCTGGGCGGTGACACTGTGGCTTCCCAGTGTGCTGTCTTATGGATGAGGTGACGAAGGGGTCTGGCTTCACTCTGGCTGTGGCGGATTGTCCCACCTGCTGTGGTTGCAAAGGTGGTTCTTTCTCTGTCCAGCAATCCACTTTTTTTTTTTTTTTGCTTTCTGGGTCTCACCTGGCGATGCTCAGAACTTCCTCCTGGCTCTGTACTCAGGAGTCACTCCTGGTGGTGCTCGGGGAACCCTGTGGGATGCCGAGGATCGAACCCGGGTTAGCCACGTACAAGGCCAGCGCCCTCCCCTGTCCTATCACTCTGACCTCAGTGATCTACTCTTACTCGGAATAGTCTTGGTTCCCTGGTGGAGACCAGTCCACTGCCAACCTGTGATGGCTCCCGGGGCTCTAACCCCAGCCACCACCAGCCTGGCCTGACATGCAGCTTTCTAGCACATTTTAGCATCAGGAAGTAGCAAGTCTCCTGCTTTGCTCCTTTTCAACTCGTTGTGTCTTCTTTTTGGGGGAGACTCTTGAAATTTCAGATGAATTTACAATGCTTCCTTTTCTGGGGAGAAGGGGGTTCTGCGCGGAAGCTTTTGGGGGAACATTGTTATCAGAGCCTTCTAACCCTGGAATGTTTTATTTTTTCTGTTGGGCCACACCCGGCAATGCTCAGGGCTGAGTCCTGGCTCTGCACTCAGGAGTTACTCCTGGTGGTGCTTGGGGGATCGAACCCGGGTCAGCCCCGTGCGAGACCAGTGCCCTCCCCTGTTCTGTCACTCTGACCCCAGCGGATGTTTAGCTGTTGACTCAGCTCTCCAGTTTCCCTCCCCACTGCCAGATGCTTCCCTCCGGGGCTGGCTCACGTGGCTGTTTGGTCATGGGGCTTACCTGGGAATGGACTCTCGGTGTGGCGCACAGGGGGTCACCACGGTGTGCCATGAGGGTTGCATCTGGCAGTGGGCCGGCTCCGGGGGGTGAACTTGCGACCCCACACCTGCGAGGTCGGCTCATGGCCCTGAGCTGCATCCCTGCAGCCCCCAAAGCTCTCTCTCCTTTCTCATTAAGCATATTCCTATTTTTTTGCTTTTTGGGTCACACCTGGAGATGCACAGGGGTTACTCCTGGCTCTGCACTCAGGACTTACTCCTGATGGTGCTTGGGGGACCATATGGGATTGCTGGGAATCGAACCCAGGTTGGCCATGTGCAAGGTAAATGCCCTACCCGTTGTGCTATCTCTCCAGCTCCTCCTCGGCACCTTCTGCCCTGTGATGTTGGGATTCTGCCAGGGCGGCTAGTTCAAGAGGGGTCTTGGCCAGCCTGGGAGATCCTCCCTGTAGCCTCTGCCGACTGGGTTCTTGTCTTCTTCATCCTGCAAATACCACTTCGGGCCCAGTCCCCACTTCCGTCCCCACCCCCCTACTTCTGCTAAGCTCCAGCTCTGCCTTGGGTCAGGCCTCGCCTCTCCTGTCCTGCCCTGTCCTGTCCTTTCCAGCCACACCCAGCAGTGCTCAGGGATCACTCCTGGCGGGCTCAGGGACTGTATGGGGTGGCAGGATCAAACTCAGGTCAGCGGCATGCAAGGTCAGCACCCTCCCTGCTGCCCTATCGCCCTGGCCCTGCCTTGGACCTTTCTCCCATGCAGATCCCCGGTTTCCCAGCCTGGGGTGATGTCAGTGGGCCCCACGGGTGACTTATGTGAAGCGGGGAGAAGAAAGACTTTCTCCCCATCTGCCTCTGCCACCGGGGAACCAGGGTTACTGGGTTCTTGTCTCGCCTCGCAGTAAGGAATTTCAGGAGTAGACAAGCAGTGAAGTAAATAGATTTTATTTGGAGGGTTTTTGAAGATGTGGAGGGAGATGGGGGGGGAGAGAGAGAGAGAGAGAGAGAGAGAGAGAGAGAGAGAGAGAGAGAGAGAGAGATGCACACAAGAGGAAACCCGGGCTTCTCCAAGGGGGGAGAAAGCCCCCACATACATCCCAGCATTAGACAGGAAAGCATGAAAGTACACATCTCTAGAGGGGAGATGCAGGTGACACACGTGCTCAGTCACTGCATGTGCTCGGCCACGTGGTTGCAAACAGCACACGAACAGCATCTGCACGCACTTCCTTTGTTCAAGGTGGCCTTCATAGGGTTTCTCCAACCTGCCCCCACGTGGGGCTTCTTCCCAGGTAAAAGTCCGTTGCTAAGGGGGTTACCAGGGAGGTTGGCGTGGTGATGGTCTTCTTCGGGATGAATCACTAAAGTCAATGAGATTAAGGGAGAGGTCTGGGGGTATTCGAGGAATCTCCTACATAAGGAGGGGTCCAACCTCCTCAGGGTCCACTGCTCAAGGTCTTATTCGTATCCAGAAAGTGGATCAGCCTTGGAATTTTCCTCCCAGAAGTTTTGCTTGGCCTGTTTCATTGTCCAGGGCCTTTCCCTATCTACCTGCCTACATCGGGGGGTACCCTGCCCCCTGCCCCCGCCCCCGCTCCCTCGTCCGCCTGGCCTTCTGCGGGCCCCACACTGGCTCCCTCTGGTCACAGCCCCCTCCCCGTGGCCTCCGAGGCCCCCAGCCACCAGCCCCCACGCCGGCACCACCAGCAACCCCTTGCTTCTCTCCTACCCCACACCTGGCCCACCTGCTGGGGGCTTTCTCTGGCCCAGAACCTGCACCCTAGACCTGGAGAAAGGGGATGCCTCAGGGAGGGCCAAGTGGGGGGGGGCCACAGTTGCGCAGGGTCCGAGGGGTTCCTGGGAGGGGACTCTGCGTGTGTGTGTGTATGTGTGTGTGTGTGTGAGTTACCCACCCCCCAAACCAGGGGCCTCCACTTCCTCTCCTCTCCTGACCTCTCTGCGCAGTCCAGTTTAGCCCTACCCCCGCCTGTGGACCCCAGGACTCCCCAGCATGACTCACTGACCCTCCTTGGCATCTGCCCCGGCCCCCACTTCCCAGCAGCTCTCCGCTTGCCCGTCCACGTTCTGCCCCTTTCTGCCCCCGGCCCCGTGGCCACTGTGAGCCCAGTGGGATTCCTTGGGAAAAGCTCCTGTGTGCCGTGGTGGGGGTCACCTCCTGCAGGGGGGGGGTCATAGGATTGTTGGGGGTCTGGGGAGGTTCCGACATGTGCCTCTGTCTGCATGGGGGTCCGGAAGCAGGACCCTGCAGCCCTCCGGACCCTCCTCCTGGCCCCGGTCTCCCACCCCCTGCTCCCTGATAGCCTCCACGCTCCAGTGAGGGAAAGGAATCGCCCCGCCCGCCCCCCAGTGCCCCCAGCCCTGGCGGCTGTGTGGTTGGGAGGAAGCCCCCCTTACCTGGGTCTCATCCACCCCCTGCCCCTCACCTCTTTCTCATCCGTGAATGCTTCCACCAGCCCTGCCGTCTGGAAAAGTCTCTGTCTGTCCTAAACTCCTCCCCAACTGCTCCTCCGGGCTGGCTCTGGGCCCTGGTGGCACTGCACGGAGGGGAGGGGGGGCGCTCTGAGGTTTCTCCCCCAGGAAGCTGCTCATGGTCATGGGAACACAAATCAGGATGGAGGAGACGCGGTGGCAATCTGCCCATTTGACAGACTGGGAGACTGAGTCTAGTGCCTGTAGCAGAGGAGGGACCCAGGCCCATCACTCTGGGCTGTGGCTCCCTCCCGATCAGTCAGCCTCTCCTGTCTGGCTGCTCCCTTGGGGCCCGGGAAGGCAGCTCTAGCTCCAACCCCCCCACTCCTGTTCCCCTGCCTCTCCAGTTCCACCCCCCCCCCAATGATGTTGTACCTCAACATCATTTCCAGCGCAACTTGCATTTCTGGGGAACGAGGAGAAGTGGGGTGGGGAGGGGGGTTGTGGGGACCTTGGGTCCAGCTTTGACAGTCCAGCAGCCCCCTGAGTGTGGGATGGGGGTCCTGAGAGCAGCCCCCCTGATCGCGGGCACAGCTGAGTGTGCCTGCAGCACCCCAGGGCGCCCGTCGGGGACTGGGTCAGAGTCCAGGAGTTGTCATGTGTGCGGAGCCAACGGGACCCTGGTGGACAGCTCCCAGAATCCCTTCTGCGTCCTGCAGTTCTGCCCACAGACAGCGGCCACTCCCTCGGCCACTCCCTCCGCCCACGTGACTATTCATTCCCTTACTTCCTGTGACATTCACCAGGTCTCCCTTTGTCCATCCCTGGCCCCACACACACACCTGGCCCTGCCCAGCCCCCCTCCCCTGGCCAGACCTCCTCCCCTGGCTCGACTTGCAAGCTCAGCTGAAGGGCTTGCCTCCTCCTCCAGGCAGCCTCCTGGGAGTGGCCCCCCTTCAGCCCCCCCCCCCGGGGGTTACCTGCAGGGGCTTGGGCCTCTGTGTGTCTGTGTTCAGGATCTTGCCTGAGTCCCCCCAACCCTGCCTACCCCCCCCCCAGATCAACTCTCCCAGGGTCTTTCTTGCTCTGCGCCAGCTCTCAAATGGGGCCCAAAGTCGGTGGCTCCCTGACCCCCCCACCCAGGTCAGGCCTTGTGCAGCGAGGTTCCCCCTGACCCCCTTCCCAATAAATCCTCCCCCGCTCCCAGCACCCCTAACAGCACTCAGCCTGCAGGAGGCAGGACGGTCGGTCAGCAGCGGGCACATCCCCGGCTCATCCCGGTCTGCTGTCCCCACCCCCCACACCTGGCCTGGGGTCTTTTCTGGGGACCCCACCCTGCCCCTAGCATGCAGGGAAGGCAGCCCCCCCCGCCCCTGGCCGCTTCACCACAGGACGCGGGAGTGGGCTGCAGTCGGTGGACGGTCAGGCAGTGTCCGGCACAGGCAGGGCAGTGGACTCTGACTGTCCCCCACACTGTGCTGCGCTCCCTGCCCTATGCCAGGGGGCCCGCGGGGGCCTTGGTGGGGAGCGGACTCAGGGCCGAGACGAGCCTCCCCTCTGCCCTCACTGGGCGGGGGCTGAGGACCCCTAACTCGCTCTCCAGAACTCGGGGCCTCTGGTCTGGACACCCCCTCCATGGAGTTGAGGGGTCACCTCCGGGACCGGGAATGGATGGACATAGACAGCCCTGTGAGTGCTTCCTGCCCACTCAGGGGTCACTCCTGGTGGGGCTTTGGGGACCCTATATGGGAGCCAGGTGGGCCACGTGCAAGGCAACCGCCCACCCTGTGGTACTGTTGCTCCTGCCTTCCTGCCCCCATTTTAGAGATGAGAAAATGGAGGTCGGAGATCCCGACTGCTGGTGGATGACAAGGGGGATGTGGGCCCAGAACGGGGGCATAGGTGATGAGGCAGCAACTCTCACCCCCTTTCCATGTCCCCCTTTTGGGGGATGCTCCAGAACTGAGCTCAGGAATCCGGGTACCATGCCCAGTGACCCTTGGCCAATCAGAGGGCCAGATGGTCTTGACAGGAGGTAGTACCGCATGGGCCCATGTCCAGGGACCTCCAGGGCCACTGTGCTCGGGCACTCTGCTGCTGTTCAGAGGGCCCTGGGGTGCCGGGCGGAGCTGGGGCCGGTCCTGCTCTATTTTCCCCCACCCCCAAACTCCTTGCTGGACTATTGCCGCTTGGGCTCTGGGTGACCACCCCTTCTTGAACACCCTTTGTCTCCGGGCACCCCCACCTCCATGCTTGTTGTGCCCAGAGGTTCCAGGAACACGTGTCCAGACCCCGGGGTGGGGGCCCACTCCCCCCACTCAGGCTCTCCCCAGCGCCAGCCCCAGCGGGGCCTCTGGGGTTCTCCACGACTCTCAGACGTGGGGCCCCTTGCCCTGCCCTGGCCATGCTGGAAAGAGGCGTCAGGCAGCCTGCAGGCCTGGGCCTGCCTGGGTCCCCCCAAGCCCTGGCTGCGTCCATAGAACTTGGGAGAGAGCAGACAAGAGGACGGCCTATGTGCTGTCCACCCCCGTGGGGCTGTTCTGAGGACACCCAGCTGCCCCCCACTCCAGCCCAGGGCCGTGTCTCAGAGGCTTCCTGCACGGCTGTGGTGTCTCTCCTTTGGCCTCTTGTCCCCTGGGTCACGGGGGCCTCCAGGGAGCCGGGTGCGGCTGGGCTGGGGGTCCGGGCCTTTGCCAGCACAGTCCCCCCGGCCAGAGGACGCCCAATGTTGGGCCCAGGAAGGGTTTAAGTTCTTGGGGCCTGGAGGAGGTGGGCCGGGTGTGTCCCAGGGTTTGTCACAGCTGGGGGACCGGGCATTGGCTCCAGAGGAGTAGGGCTGAGGCCTGCCCCCAACAGCGTCCCTCCAGGCCCCTTCCGGGAGCCACCTGGCACCTGTGGCAGCTGGGGAGCGCGGGGCCCTGGGTGGGCGGGGCAGGGTGCCCCCAGGCTTCATCTCCCCGGGGTGCGCAGCTGCTCCCACCTGCTGCTGGTCCTGGGAGGGAGACAAGCCTGTCCAGGAGTCTGGTCTGATGGGGGAGGCAGAGCCCAGAGGCCCGTCCTGGGACCCGGATGTCAGCGCAGCTGTGCGCATGTGCGGGCCTCCCAGATTCTGGTTTATTTTGCAAAACGATGGGGTGCCAACATTGTGTGGAACTGGATCAGTCTTCCCGGGGCATGAGAGAGCAGGTGACGGTCCTGCAGGGAGACGCGTGTCCACCCCTGTGTGCCTGGCTAAAAGTCGCCTCTGCTCGTCCTGCCTCTGCTGTCTGTGTGTCTGTGTATGCCTGTGTGTGTCTGTGTGTGTCTCTGTATGGGTGTCTGTGTCTGTGTGTCTGTGTGTGTGTCTGTGTGTGCCTGTGTGCGTCTGTGTGTGCCAATAAATCTGTGTGTCTGTGTGCGCATGTGTTGACACATGTGTCCGTGTATATTTTTATGTCTGAGTATGTATGCACAAGCAAGTGTATTTGTGTGCATGTGT
>JAOXYA010000016.1:30277842-30294960 GCA_028565675.1 Sorex palustris | reverse complement strand
GTGTGTGTCTGTGTGTGTCTCTGTCTGTGTGTCTGTGTGTGCCTTGTGTATGTGCCTGTGTGTGTCTGTGTGTATCTGTTTGTCTGTGTGTATCTGTGTGTCCGTCTGTGTGTGTCTGTGTATGTCTCTGTGTGTCTCTGTATGTGTGTCTGTGTGTGTCTGTGTGTCTCTCTGTATGTATGTCTCTGTGTGTATCTGTGTGTCTCTGTGTGTGTGTGCATGTGCATCTGTCTCTGTGTATATTTATGTGTGTGTCTGTGTCTCCATGTGTGTGTCTATGTCTCATGTGTCTCTGTCCACACGTGTCTGTCTCTGCACGTTTGGGCAGTCCTGACTCTGAGGCTGTTTTGGGGGGATGCGCTCTTGTACTGCTGGTCTGAGAGCAGAGGCTCTGTTCTGGGGGAGCCGGATGGGAGTTGAGAGGCCGGTGGACGGCCAGCTGGGGTGCCCCTGGGCCATCTTGGACTGGGGGGCCCTGGGGGGGCCTCTCTCCTCCCTTGGGCCCACAGCAGGTGGCGGCGATCCTTGGATGTCCCCTCCACGGCCCTGCTGTCTGGGTCCCAGACGTGGCCTGGCTTTATGGGGCCATGGTCCTCCCGGCCAGCTTGGCAGCCACTTCAGACACGCTCGTGCCTGGCTGCCCCCTCCTTGGGAGGACGGGACGAGCACACAGGCTGTTCCCCGCCAGCCCGCTCTAATCCAGCCGGGGGCCCGGCCAGGAATGTCTTGCATTTCTGGGGGGCCAGCCAGCACGAAGCCTGCTGGAGGCGCATGAATCACGCCCGCCTGTGAGCGAGCGCTCACTTGGGACGTGTTCGAGGCTGGCCGTGCCCGGAGTCGCGGGGAGAAGGGAGGGACGGAGCCCTGGCAGCCGGCAGGAGCAGACAGAACAATTTGGAGGGGAGTGACGTCTGCTCGGCCCATCCCTGGCGGTGGCCCAGAAATCACGTTAGAGCCTTCGAGAACCTTGGAGTCACACGGTTCTGACTTCCCGGAATTCCACGGTCTGTGCGACCAGACGCGTGTACCGCGGGCCTCCACCTCCGTGACCAGGGCGGGGGGGGGGGTGTCTCGCCTACAGGTGAACGCAAGAGTTCCGAGTAGAGGGGCCCGCCAGGTGCTGCTCTGGGAGGGAGAGGGGCTGTGCGCCCCACTCCTGCGTCTGGGCCCAGCTCGAGAGCAGAGAGGGGCACATTAGGGACAGGAAGGCGACCTGGGGACCTGCCTGATGCTCCTCCTGTCCCAGCCTGAGGGGCTGCCCGATGATGGTGCTGGCCACATGGCTGTGTCTGACCGATGGCCATGACTGTCCGATGGCCGTACCTGCCCAGTGACCATGCCTGTCTGATGGCCATGACCCGTGCCTGTCTGATGGCTATACCTACCCGATGGCCATCCATCTCCAATGGCTGTCCCTGCCTGATGGCCGTCCCTGTATGATGGCCATGCCTGTCCTCTCCCTCTGTCCCTGTTCCCCACTGAGTCCCTCTGCACTCACTCCTACTCCCAGGTCAGCAAATGCCCCGTGTCCATGACAAATTTCTCCCACTGGCCACATGTTTGTCCCCACGGACTTCTCCGGAACCTTCCCCAGCCTGCCTGTCTCCGAGGATGGAGGGGTGAGTGCCGGGCTCTTGGCCAATCACAGCCCCCGCCACCCCCACCAGGGTGTTGCTGTGGATCCCGGGGCCTCTGCCCACAGGGGGCCCTTCTGAGCTGTTGGTGGCAGCTGGCCACTTCCAGGTCAGTGGCTCACTGGCCAAGTGTGAGCAAGAGGATGGTCCCAGAGTGTTGGGGGCTCAGTGGACCTGCCTTGGGGGACACGGGCTCTTGTACTCAGTGGCCTGGGTCTGTTCCCCACACCCTGTTCCTGTCCATCAGCAGAGAGCCCCACCTCATTTTGCTTTTGGGGTAGAATAGGGGGCTTTGCCTGAGTCCCCTCCCCTTTTCCGAGATCCATTGGCCACTCCAGGACTTTCTTCCTCCTGACTCCCCCAGCTTCACCCCCAGTCCCTCCACCTGGCCGGACTCTCACAACTACCTGCATGGTCTGTCTCAGCCCCTCCAGCAGGGGGAGCCAGAGAGCACTCTCCCTGCCCCCCACCGGCTCCCAGCTCAGCCCCCTTCCCTGGCCCCCCCAGGATCCAGGGCCTTTGTGGCCACCTCCCTTGCCCGACTAAGCCCCAACACCCCGCCCCCCAAACTTTCTCCCCCTCTGAAATCATTCCCCACCGTCACGTCATTTGGACCCTTCCACTCCGTGTCCTTCTGCCAGGAGGTCAGTGCTGAGTCTTTTTTCCTTATTTTTCGGGTCACACCCGGCAATCCCCAGACTGTGCACCCACACTGGCTTTGGCTCTGTACTCAGGGATCACTCTTGGCGGCCTTGGGGGGCTGCATGGGATGCCGGGGATTGAACCTGGGTCAGCCATGGGCATGGCAAGCGCTCTCCCCACTGTCCTATCACTCTGTCCCTCAGAGCTAGTCCTGACCCTGCCCATGCTCTGGCCCTTCACGGCGAAGCCAACGCTGCTGACCCTGGGTTTCTCAGGACAAACAAACAAACAAACAAACGAATGAATGAATGAATGACTTATGAGGAGGCCTGGAGCCTGGGCGGGGGGAGGCCCCCCACCCCAACTCCCATCTCTGGGCCCCCAAGGTTCTTATGTTTTGCCCCAGGATGGTGGTAGGTGGGACTTCTCTCTTTTATGGCCTCATAACTTGGGGTACCAGGAGCTGGGGGAGGGGGAGCCAGTGTGGGTGCTGGGGTGGTCTCTGAGGGAACCTGATGCCTGTCCACCTGGCACCCCCGGGGCCAGCCTGAGCAACAGGGCAGGGGCCGTGCATCCAGGGAGGTCTATGCAGCGGCCTTCATATGTTTGCAATCAAAGGGAAATGGAAAAAATGTTAATTTAATCCCGACGGAGCCCCGGGGACCAAACTCATGCTCCGAGCTCCCCGCGTGCCACCCCGGTCAGCCCTGCTCAGAGACGCTCCAGGGAGTGAGGGAACGCGGGGGCTGGAGAGGGACATGGCCTGGATCCCTTATCCCAGGATGTCCCCTGGGAGCGGGTGCTGGGCTCACAGGCTGTGAGCTGAATGACTCCAGGCCCTGCTGACTGGGGTCCCTTCTAACTTGGGGAGCACTTGAGTGGGAGGGGTGTAGGGATCAAATGTTGAAGGGCCTGGGGCTGCCCTATACCGCCTCTAGCAGATTCTGGGAATTCTGGGAATTCTGGTACTCGCCCTGGGATATGTTCCCCTCCTACCGCCCACCCCCGGCTGATGGACCACCTGCCTTCTTAGTGTTTGGGGACTCATTTCTGGTGGCCCGGACCCACACCCCCTCTCCCCATGGCACCCCACTTACGCTGCCTTTGCTCTCGCCCAGAGGGCCCAGCTTGACAAGTGACACCGTGCGGTTCAGCTGGACCCCTGTGACCTCTTGGCGCTTCCATGCTGGGCTGGCCAGAGGTCTGGGGAGGGGCGGTCACCCCCTGACCTGCCTTCAGTGTCCGGTGAGCAGCAGAGAAGACAGCTTCTCCTTCTTGGGTTCTGTGTGTTGGGGTGTGGTGAAGGGGCATTGCGACAGCAAGAATAGGCCGGTGGTCTTCTCGGGGGCCACGGCTACGCAACCGGAAGCCTGCGTGGCCCCTGGGTCACTCAGCCGGGCCGGCCGGTTCCTAAACCCAGTATTTCTATGGCCCCGCAGGCCTGGCTGACACTGTGCCTAGGGCTCACCCACTGTAGGGGCATCTCTGTGCCCCTGAGCGTGTGCGGGCATGGCTCTGGGTCAGCTGGAGCCAGGGGAAGCGGAGGGGGCTGGTGGTCTGGCCGCACCTCAGCCACTGTGTGTGCCCCTCCCCCACTCCCACACCAGATGCTCCACTTCACTCTGGATTGTCATTATTGGGCTAATCTCCTTGATGGGAGAGAAATGGCTTTGCTTACTTACTAGTGACAGCAGAGCCAGACAACAAGTGTGGTTTGTTTATTCATTTACTGTTTCTGGGACACACTTAGTGGTCCTTAGGGCTTATTCCTGACTCTGCACTCAGCGATCACTCTGGCAAGATTTGGGGGACCATATCTGGCGCTGGGGATTGAACCCAGGTTGGCTGCATGCAAGGTAAATGCCCGACCTGCTGTATTATTGCTCTGGCTCCAGCAAATTAAAAAAAAAAAAAAGAGCATTGGGCTGGAGAGATGGTCCAGGGGCAAAGCTCTTGCTTGATACCATCTGACCCAGGTTCGAGCCCCAGCACTGCAGAAAGTCCCCTGAGCACCACCACAAATGATCCCTGTGTATAGAGCTAGGAGTAAGCTCTGAGCACTGCCGGGTGTGGCTCTCAAAGAAGAAGAGGAACAAAAGGAGGAGGAGTGGGTCTTCAGGGAGTCCCACATCTGCTTCTGAAGGGCCTCATCTCCAGGGGACAGCTTCAGGGCAGGGGAGGGCACTGGGATCCAGGGATTAGTGGGTGCACCAGTGGAAAAACAGGCCCTGAATTCCAATCTGCACCCCAGTAAGCTGGTTAAGTCTCTCTCTCTCTCTTTCTCCCTCTCTCTCTTCATCTCTCTCTCTAGCTCTCTCTCTCTCTCTGTGTCTCTGTCTCAGAGTTTTGGCCATGTTCAGAGATGTTTAGGGGCGACTCCTGGCTATGTACCTGGAGGTCCCTCCTGGTCATGTCAGATTGATCCTGTCTACTAGCCCCTTGAGCCGTCTTCCTGGCCAACTGTCTCTCTTTTGGGCGGCTGGGAGTCATACCCAGTAATGCTCAGGGGTCACTCCTAGCAGTGCTTAGGGGATCATATGGGCTGCCGGGAATTGTATTGGAGTCAGCCACCTGCAAGTGGTTTAGAGTGTGCAAAGAGAGACAACACTGTTTCATGTTTTCTGTTCTCCTCTGCAGTAAGGAAGGCACAGCCCTGACCAGCAGACTATCTCTCCCTTCCCAGGACAACTCTCTTATAAAATGAATCTATATTCAAAGTAACTTTATCAAGGTTACATTTAGGCACAACGAACCACATCTATTTACAGTTCCACAGCATTGTTTTTTTTGGGGGGAGGGGCACACCTAATGAAACTCAGGGGTTACTCCTGGCTCTGAGCTCAGGAATTACTCCTGGTGGTGCTTGAGGGACTATATGGGATGCCGAGGATTGAACCTGGTTGGTCACGTGCAAGGCAAATGCCCTCCCATTGTACAGTCACTCCGACCCCCGTCCCATAGCTTTTGGTAAGTTGTAGAGATCTGTGGGAATGCCACCACAATCAAGATGAAAAGCACTTCCATCAGCATGGAGGGTCCCAGCCCCGCCCACCCGTCCTGGCCCAACTCTGGCAACAAACACCCTGATTTCCGGTGCCCTAGAGCACCTGGCTGTTTCGGAGTATCCTATAAAGAGAATTCTACAGTTTGCCCCTTCCTTCCTTCCTTCCTTCCTTCCTTCCTTCCTTCCTTCCTTTCTTTTTTTCTTTCTTTCTTTCTTTCTTTCTTTTTTTATTGCATCACCGTGAGATACACAGTTACAAAGCTGCTCAAGCCTGATTCTCAGTCATACAATGTTCCAGCACCCGCCCCTTCACCAGCGCAAATTTCCCACCACCAACATCCCCAGTTTCCCTCCACCCCACCCCACCCGCCTCCATGGCGGTCACTTTTCTTCTCTCTGTCCGTGAGATCATTTACTCAGCGGGCTTTGGAGCTCCACCCGCGTTGTGGAGAGGATGGCCACCTCACGCTGCTGACTGCTGAGCAACCGGACCTTGGATTTTATTTTGGATTCCATTGGTGGAAGCTGTTCACCTGCTGATGGACGCCACCAGTGAGGGCTGGTTATGAATGAAGTGTTTCTCAACACATGTGTGCAAGCCTTTGTGCAGACATATGTTTTCGTTTCTCTTGGGTATATACTTAGAAATGGGATTACCGGGTCATATGGGGCTGGTTCAACTCCATAAGTCACTGCCAAACCACTTTCCAGAGTGACTGTGCCATTGCACACACTTGTCAAGTCATGTACAACGGGTCCAAGTACTCACGGACACTTGACATTGCCAAGTCCTGAAAAAAAAAACTTACTTTCCAGGGTCAGAGCCCTAGAACAGCAGGGAGGACACTTGTCTTGCATGTGGCTGACCTGGATTCCATTCCTGCACCCCGCAGGGTCCCCTGAGCTCCACCAGGACTGATCCCTGTCAAGAGCAAGTTCTGAGCACTACTAGGTGTGGCCCCCAAACAGGGAAATATATAGGTATATGTGTGTGTGTGTGTGTGTATCTGTATACATATACTTCCAATGTTGGGGTAATTTATGTCTTCCATGAAGCACTTAATTTATTTTGCCCAATGCCTATTTTTTTTTTTTTTGCTTTTAGCGTCACACCCGGAGATGCACAGGGGTTACTCTTGGCTCTGCACCCAGGAATTACTCCTGGCAGTGCTCGGGGGACCATATGGGATGCTGGGAATTGAACCCAGGTCGGCCGCGTGCAAGCCAAATGCCCTACCTGCTGTGCTATCTCTACAGCCCCCCAATGCCTATTGAAGCAATAATATTTTTTTTTCATCTCAGTCTTTCCTTTGCCTTTTTCTGTCATCACACACTCCCACAAACAGAGTTGAAGAATTCCAATTTTTTCTTCTTTTTGGGCACACCTGGTAACGCTCAGGGGTTACTCCTGGCTTTGCACTCAGGAATTAGTCCTGGGGGTCTCTGGGGACCACATGGGATGTCAAGGATCGAACTTGGGTTGGCTGCCCGCAAGGCAAATGCCCTCCCCATTGTACTATTGCTTTGGCCCAGGAATTCCAATTTTTTTCATGCCTTTGCAACTCTCGCTATCTTTTCTGAAATTTTACAAAAGGGATAGCTACCCTAATAGATGTGAAATGCTATCTTGTTGGGAGTTTGCTGAGTATTTTGCTAAATGACTTTCCCTAAAGGTTTTAAGAATCTTTTCACACGCCCATGCGCCATTTGGAGAATCCTCTGTGGAGAAAAGTCTATTCCAGTTCACTAAAAAATTGAGCTGTCTTTTGGTGATGAGCTGCACTTCAGTTATACCAAGCCCCGATCAAGGCTCTGATCAGACATAAGATTTATAAATATTGTAAAACTCTCTCTGTGGGTTATATTTCATACCCTTGATCGAGCCCTTTGAAGCACAAGAGTTTTACATTTTCATCAAGTCCAATTTTTTGTTTTTCTTCATCTGGTGCCTATATTTGGGGGTTACATTGAAGAGAGCATTGCCAAACCAAGATCAAGATCCTGAAGATTTCCCTCATGTTTTCTTCTCAAGGTTTTGTTATTTTAGTTTTTTAAAATGTAGGGTTTTCAATTGGGAGTGAGACATTTTTTTGTTTTTTAGATAGTGCAAGGTAAGGGTTCAGCTTCATTCTTTTGCAGGTCCTCAGTCGACTTTTTTATTGTATTTTGTGGAAGGGCCCTTTATTTTGTCCTTGAGTAATTTTGGCGTGCTCGTGAATCAATTCACCATAGTTGTAAGACTTTATTTCTGGACTCCTTATTCTATCCCGTTGGTATGTCTGGTGTTTATGTGTTTATGCCAGAACCATGTTTGGTCTTTTTTAATTGTAGTTTTGAAATTGGGATGTGTAAGGCCTTTAACCTTGTTTTTCTATTTCAAGATACTTTTGGCTAGTTGTAGTCTTTTGAAATTCCACATCAACTTCAGGATGGATTTTTCCATTTCTGCAAAGCCTGTCGTTGGGGGGTTTTGATCGATAGGACATTGGATCTTGTTATAATGGCACTGTCATATACTTTGCACAGTACTGCCTTCTCCATGACACCAAGTCTCTCGGTCTGTGACCAAGGAGACCTTCCATTAACTTGCATGTGGAATTTCCATCAGCAGTGTCCAGTGTTTAACACACACATATCACACCTATGGGTTACATTTATTCTAAAGATTTTTCAGTGCTGATATAAAGGGAATCGTACTTGACATGTTTTTTTTTTCTTTTTGGCACTGTCATTATTAATGTACCAAAAGAAATTTGATTTTTCTTTATTTTGTTGTTAGGGCCACACCTAGTAGTGCTCAGGCCTTACTCCTGATGAGGCTCAGGTAGGTGCTGGAGATCAAATTTGGGTCAGCCACATGCCAGGCAGGTACCTTAACCTCTGTACTCTCTGATCCAGAAAGTTATTTTTTTGTGTGTGTGTTGAACTTATATTTACAGGTGTTTTGTTCCCTTCTTTATTTTTTATTTTTGGTTCACACCCGGAATTGTTCAGGACTTATTCCTGGCTCTGTTCTCAGTGATCACTCCTGGTGGGAAACCATATGGGATGCTGGGGACCGAATCCCCGTTGACTGTGTGCAGGGCAAACAC
The DNA here is from genome assembly GCA_028565675.1 of Sorex palustris. Classification (NCBI taxonomy): domain Eukaryota; kingdom Metazoa; phylum Chordata; class Mammalia; order Eulipotyphla; family Soricidae; genus Sorex; species Sorex palustris. The sequence goes on along the minus strand of JAOXYA010000016.1, from coordinate 30,286,588 downwards.
CCAGCCTTGCTGTACTGTACTCTGGCCCCCAAAGCACTGCCTCAATTGGTTCTATTAGGGATCGAACCCAGGACCTTCTGAATCTTAAGCAGAAGTGATAACCACTGCACTATGGACCCACAAGCTTGTACTACAGATTTTCTATATTTACTAACTCTCTCTCTCTCTCTCTCTCTCTTCTCTCTCTCTCTTCCCTGCCTCTCTTTTACTCTTCCTTTCCAATTTGGATGCCTTTTACCCCATTTTTCTTTTCTTTTCTTTTCTTTTCTTTTCTTTTCTTTTCTCTTCTTTTCTTTTTTCTTTCTTTCTTTCTTTCTTTCTTTCTTTCGGATTGAACCCAGGGCCTCACACAAGAACTCCACCAGTAACCTACATCTTATTCAACAGCTTTAAGTCACTGATTTGGATGAAAACATCAGAAAGATCATATTTGAGGAAGAAGCAACCAACATTGCTAATAATAACTCTTGCAGTTAAAACGTTCCAGAGGATTATCATCAAGATAGCATGAAATGGGTTATATATTAAGAGGTTGGGGAAACCTGGTTCAACGATCTCAGATAAAACAGACTGAGGCAAGGGGCGGGTGGGGGGGGGGGCTAACCAGAGAGATAAGAAAGATAATACATTAGATAAGGTGCTTGCCTTGCACGCAGCTGACCTTGGTTCAGTCCCCAGCATCTGCCAGGGTAATTCCTGAGTGCAGAACCAGGAGCAACCTTGAGCATCGCTGGGTGTGACCCAAAAACAAAACAACAAAAGGGTTGGGCGCAGGGATCTGCTCAGTAGAACATGTGCCCAACGTCAACAGAAGCGTTACAGCCACAATCAGGCATTTCACTCTGGACATAGGATTTATGGAGGCTTCTGACCTCTAGGTGTCTACGCAGAGAAAGAGCCTAAGAGGAGAAGGTGGAGCATGACACAACTCTTGAAGAACTCTTGAAGAACTCTCTTCGACTGGAGACATCTGGGCAGAGTGAGCAAGATTTCTGTGCTTAAGAAGTGTAAGTGGCCATCATGTTTGGTCCATCATCTACTTTCAGCACACATTTCCCATCCTGAGCGGGCACTCCGAGCATCCTTTATTTAGTGGTCCCTTCTCTATCCCAGCTGCCTTTTCACCCAGCATGTGAGGGTGGCTTCCAAGCCGTGGAGCGATCCTCCTGGCCTTTATCTCTACTATCCTTGGGTGTTAGTCTCCCATTATGTTACTTTATATTCCATAAATGAGTGTAGTCATTTATGTCTGTCCCTCTCTCTGACGGAGGCCGGGGGGGTGGGGATGAGGGAGTGGCAGGAGGGATACTGGGAACATTGGTGGTGAATGGGCACTGATGGAGGGATGGGTACTTGATCACTGCATGACTGAAATGTAATCACAAGACTTTCTAAGTCTGTAACTGTCTCTCACAGTGATTCATTAAAAAAAATGTATAATAGGGTTTTTTTTTAAAAAAAAAGAAGTTTAAGTGGGGTCTGAGAAACAGCTTCAAGGGCCTGAGTCTACTCTGTGAGGTGGGGACAAGCAATCCCAAAGCATAGAGCCATGATCCTTTAGCACCAACCCATGTGGTCCAAGAAGGAATGTGCGTGGGCCTGCAGAGCAGACAGCACGGGGTGAAAATTGCAGTTTTCCCTCCTAGCAAAAGGCAGGAGTAAGCTGTACCAAATCCAGCGCCCACTGATGAGGCTGGTGGGAACAGATTGGAGCACAGATGCTCCAGATAAAGGGATAAATTCCTGCTGCACCTGGTGTGTGCTGCTCTGCAGGCCGGGGGGCTCGGGTCTTCTGACTCTTTTCTCAAAAGAAGCCAAACATCTAAGGTTGAAGGGATGGTGCCAGGGTTAAGGTGCTAGCACACAACTGACCCAGTTTGATTACTAACGCGGCCTTTGAACCCCAAAGCATGTCAGGAGTAAGCCCTGAGCACTGCAGGTATGATTCAACCCCACTCCCTACTTTTTTTTTTTAAATGGGGAGGGGAACAGAGAGATAAAGTACAGCCAGTAAAGTGTTTGCTATGGGTTCGATCCCTGGCACCCCATATGGTCACCTGAATCCCACCAGGAGTGATCCCTACTAAGTGCACAGTCAAGAGTAAGCCCCGCGGGGCTGGAGCAATATCACAGCAGGTAGGGTGTTTTCCTTGCATGCGGTCGACCCGGGTTCGATTCCCAGCATCCCATATGGTCCCCCAAGCACTGCCAGGAGTAATTCCTGAGTGCATAAGCCAGGAGTAACCCTTGTGCATCACCGGGCGTGACCCAAAAAAGAGAAAAAGAAAGAGTAAGCCCTGAGCACTGTTGGACGTGACTCAAATCTATTTATTTTAAAAAATTGGGGAGGACTTCAGAGATAAAACAGAGTGAGGTGCTCCCCTTGCATGCAACCAACCCCAGTCTGGCTCCAGGTACTGCATATTGTCCCCCAAACACCACCAGAAGTGAGCCCTGAGCCCTGCCTGATATGGCCCCCAAGTAAAACAAAAGTCAGTTCTCTGGAAATTTATATGAATGTATTGGCAAATAACCTCATTTCGTTCTTTAGAACTTTTTATAAGCTAACACCCCCCCCCTCCAACGCACCAGGAGTCATAATGACTTAAGATTTACCCATTTACAATCTGAACTTAGATGATCCTTGTTCCCTTTTAACCTTAAGGGTCTGTGAGTTTCAGTGTTATACAGTGTACCAACTGATTCTGAGAGATAGAGAAGCAACAGCAGTGCCATGACAGGCTCATAAAGAAGCCATGAGAAGCTAGGCCTAGGTTTCGGCCCCAGGATTCCTGGAATTGAGCACAGATACCTGGAACTGAGTCATGATTTTTGAAGTGAGACAGCCATGGTGGGATCAACTAAGGGTTATCAATCAGAGGCAGGTAGGGAAACCCCCCCCCACACACACCTCCATATAACCCTTATGTAACTCTTACCCAACCTTAAGTAACTCCAACTTACAACCAATCAGCTAAGTACAAGTAATGGAAAGCCCCATAGACTGAGGCCAAAAGGGTGGTCCGTGGAAAGCCCCTGTTTTATAATGTTATGGTATAAAAGCCCCTCACTTCTGAGACTCAGGGATACTTGTTCCAAAAGGGCTGCCACTGTGTTGGTGAGCCAGACGAGGGCCCTAGCTCAAGCTAGCCAAGCTAGCCAATAAAGACCCTTTGCTTATTGCACCGCAACTTGTCTTCGTGTGATTCCTCTGGGGAGATTTCGGCCCAGTTTAACAATTCTTCTCAAAACAAGTAGACAGTTTGTCTTTGACTTTTAAAAATCCCAGGTCCTGGTGCTTGTCTAGAAGTGATTTCCCACTCCTCTCACACCAGACCTTCTTTAAATTCCAAAGTCCAAGCATCAACTAAAACTGGTCAAGTCACCATCTGTAGCAATGGTGGAGGTGTTTTCTCCCTTCTTCCCTTCTTTTGTTGTTGCAGTGACAGGTGGTCACATGCAAGCTTGATGGGGGTACCCTTGCACACAGCCACAGTGCTTGCTGGGTTTGGGGGTATCTCACCCTTCATCTCTGCTGCCACAGAGACTGCACAGTTGTGTATAGCCAAGCTGCCCGGGCCATGCTGGGCACTTGTGCCTGGCACTGGGGATCAAACTCTTGGCCTAATGCTTGCAAGGCATTGGCTGGTGAGCTAGCTCTTGGGCCTTAGGTGCATTTTTAAGTTCTCCAGGTGATTCCAAGATGTGCAATCTTGGGAAGCACTGATCTAGCCTAGTTACCTTAATTTACTAATGTAATTCCCAACACTTTTCATTCCACTTAATTTCATGGGGTCTCCTAAATTTGTTTTTTGTTTATTTTTTAGGGGGGAGCTGACTCCTGGCTCTGTGCCCAGGGCATCACTCCTGATGGTGCTTAGGGGACCATCCACAACACTGGGGACTAAATGTGGGTCCACTGTGTGCAAGACAGGCCCCTTGACCCCAGTACTATCTTTCTAGCTTGGGTCTTCTGTTTTGATATTGTATATTTAACAGACTATCACCCTGCTCAGACAGAATTTTCTCTGGCTGTGCTGGAGCATGAACCCATAGTTTCATGTTTTCACAACATGCATTCAGGTACTGAGCCACATCCCCTGCCTGAGCCAGAATTAGTTAAAAGAAATGTTCCCAATTCGATTCTCACTCCTAAACTGAGGTTGTCCTTAGTAACATATTAGCCAGCAGAGGGCAGTATGGTCTAAGACAGAGAATCACATGCTTACGCTTTTACCATTTCCCCCCAATAACGTCGCAAAGGACTCATTCACTTCAAATTTCAGGCGTTTTACTTCATTTTTCTTTTATTAAAGATGAACAAAGACAACATATGCGGTTGCATTTATCAATAGAACTAATTATGCAACAAGCTCATGATGAATGGAAATTATCTGAATTTTATTCCCAGCACCAAATATTGCATGAATGAACGGGAAGTAGACTGATGGATAGACTGATGTTCCCAGACACCAACATAAATCATCAGACATGTGTAAGACTGAGTGAATTTACCATAATATTTTCAAAGTATTTAACAGTTCCATTATTTTTTATTTTTGGTCCACACCCAGGAATGCTTAGGGGTTACTCCTAGATCTGAACTCAGGAATCACTCTGGGTGACTTGGGGGGACCATATGGGACACCAGGGATCGGCCCCAGGTCAGCCATATGCCAGGCAAGTGCCCTCCCCGCCGTGCTCTCCAGCTCCAACAATTCCATTATTTTTATTTTTATTTTAGTTTGCTTTTTGGGTTACACCCGGCAATGCGCAGGGGTTCCTCCTGGCTCTGCACTCAGGAATTACCCCTGGCAGTGCTCAGCGGCCCATATGGGATGCTGGGAATCGAACCCGGGTCGGCCGTGTGCAAGGCAAACGCCCTACCCGCTGTGCTCCAGCCCCAATTCCATTATTTTTAAAACAAAGAAATCACGGGCATCTGCTATCTAAAGAACTCCTGAGTCTTTCTTATTTCACTTTGTTTAATTTGGGGGCCACAGCTGTGGTACGCAGGGCTATTGGAAGTTACTCCTGACAGTGTTCTGGGGGCCAGTTGTTATAAGTGCCCAGGATCAAACCTGGACCTCCTGCATGCAAAGCACGTGATCTGGCCCACTGAGCTCTCTCTCTAGCCTGGGTGTTTAGCCTTTAAGATAGATCGACAAATGCTGTCCTTCGAGGCAGGGGTTATGATTAACTGCTGTGGGTTGCAAAGACAGGACACAAATGCTATGACACATAGGCGGGCCCATGTCCTTGCATAAAGGACAATCGTCCCTTTTCGTGGGGGCATTGTCTGTCTAGCTCAGCAGACTCCACAGTATCAATGAGGATTTGGGGAAAACTGTTCGGCAAAAAAAAAAAAAAAAAGACATACAATCTTAGCAACTCCCCAAGTGAAATAAGATAGTGAAATGCCTTCCGACACATTGCTGCAGACTCCACTGCTCACGGCAGAAGTAATAGAGAAGACAAAACGTCTTGAGGCTTCAGGTAATGGGGATCTGGGTTGTGAGAATTTCACAAACATACCGACAGATCAGCAACCAACCATGTGTCTGGGATCCTTGCTGGTGGAGACAGATTTTTTTTCCTTTTTGGGTCACACGCGGTGATGCACAGGGCTTACTCCTGGCTCTGCACTCAGGAATTACCCCTGGCGGTGTTCAGGGGACCATATGGGATGCTGGGAATCGAACTCGGGTCGGCTGCATGCAAGGCCTACCTACTGTGCTATTGTTTCAGCCCCAGAGACAGATTTTTTTAAGCTAATAAAGGAGCAGCCTTAATGGGCCAGGCACCTCCAGGACAGCCTGGAAAGGAACATTGCTGGGCCAGCTGGGTGTGGAGAGGGACAAGTGTCATTGAGAGGGGATGCCAGAGAGGGAGAGGCACAGAAGACAGGTTTCAGGGCTGCCTGTGAGCATACACACACACACACACACACACACACACACACACACACACACGGCTGGATATAGCCTATGATTCAGAACTCCAGCTTTGGTTCTTCTAAGAATGGCAAGAAATTGCTGAGTACATTTTAGAAGGAGAAAGCCCTTATAGAATGTGTGATGGCTTGTTTTTACAAAACAGAGACTCTCTGAAGGGTTAATGCACACTGGAGAAGCCCCTGCACTCTTGAAAATGAAGATCCTCTCTTTCTGCTATTTCTCTAATTAAATTCCTTTCAATACAAAATTTTGGTTTACTGGAAAAAAGAAAAGTCTCCAAAGGCTCTGACTTCTGAGAAGCAGAATGGAGAAGAAGTATTTTTCCTCCTCTAAAAAAAAAAATGCTGCCAAAACTGAGAAATATTGAACTACAAGGGCAAAAGGACAACACTCGTGTGATACTACAAGGGAGTCAATCTATTAGGACATGAAAAGGAGTCTCTGGAACAAATATTTCTTGTGTCACTAACAAAAATCCTCAACCTGGCAGAAGAAGATGGTTCTGTGATGGCATTGTCAAACTCCTGCTATCTGAGAGACTCATTTGGGAGAATTTGAAATTCATTGTTACTTCACAGCAAAAAATGGGAAAATTATTTAGACACTCCTTCTAAACTGATCTGAAAAGAAAGTTAAAGAGAGCAAAAAAGAAATGCCAGCATAGTTTCCAGAAGTCTGGGAAGTACCCAAGAATCACAACCAAGCTTCTGAGGTTGATCTAATGGGCATTTATACCTTAATGATTTAGATGGTTTCCATTCCATGAATTACAATTTCTGGCTAAGGAAATTGTACAAAATTAAGTCAATTGTTTCAAAGAGATATCTATAGTTGAGATAAGTACCAGGAGGTTAGTTCCAGAGCTTGGAAGCCAGCAGCACAGGCTGGGGGAAAAAGCAGATCAGATAGAGAAGGGAACACCAAATAAAGGATGCTTGGAGGATTTGCTCAGGATGCGAGATGCGAACTGAAAGTAGACTATAGACCGAACACAGTGGACACTCAATACCTCTATTGCAAACCAAAACACCCTAAAAGAAAGAGAGAGCAAAAGGGAATGCCCTGCCACAGAGACAGGGTGGGGTGGGGGGGTGGGAGGGACACTGGGATCATTGGTGGTGGAGGGATGGGTACTCAATCATTGTATAACTGAAACCCAACCATGAAAGTTTTTAAGTCTACAACTGTACCTCATGGTGTTTCACTAATAATAAAAAAATAATAATAAAAGAGATATCTAAAATCTTCAATGTCTTAAAAAATAAGTGAAAACAAATGATAGTGAAAACCTTGGTACCATTTCTAACAATTTCTTTGGCATTTTATTCCTAAACATGAGCAGAACAGTAACAGATGAATAGCAGCAGTACCAAGGATGGGCAGCTGTGACCAGATGGGTCACTACGGAGTAGGTTCTATTGAAAGTCTTTTGGTTTTTCAATTTGGGGGCCACACCTGGCAGTGCTCAGGGCTCCCTCCTGGTGGGGCTTGGGGGACACCCCCCCCATGAGGTGCCAAGGATGCTAGCACCCTACCCGCTGTACTCTCTCTCCTTCTCTAGAAGACAATCCTGTGAGATCCCATCCAGGAGGGTTTTGCTGGAGCTGTCCAAGCAGAGAGTATGTCTGTGGTACACAGGACAGGAGAGGCAGGGATGTTGCTCACCAGCACCGCTCTCAGTCTTGGTTTCATCATTCACAAAAGCAAGGGGGCTAAGGCTCTGAAAACCCTGCCATCAAAATCTCTAAAATTCATGAATGACAGTGACTGGAAGCTTGATTCCCATCAACATTAATGACAGGGAAGACCAAGCAACCACTGGCTCTCCTGCACAGCCTGGTCTAAACCAAAAGCCGTATCCCTCTGGCCTGAAATAGGCTTTTATAACCATCTTTTCTGCTCTTAGTTCCCTTGCTACAGGGCCTCATATTGTCCTGTCTAAGCACCTGGTTTGCTAGATGATAAATAAGCCAGAGAGGTCCAGTGACTTGGCTGGACCACCAGAGCTAGTTAGTGATGAGCAGGGACAGAAGCCTCATCGGCTCTTGTCAAGTCCACCTAGGGTGCCCTTCACTCCTGATAATGAGCAAAGCACAGAACCAAGAAAAAGAGGGGCTGGAGTGATAGTACAACGGGTAGCGTATTTGTCTTGCACTCGGCTGATCCGGGTGAAATCCCCAGAATCCCATATGGTCCCCCAACCACCACCAGGAGTAACTCCTGAGTGCAGAGCCAGGAGTAACCCCTGAGCATAACTGGGTGTGACCCCCCCCCTAAAAAAAGAGGGTCTGGGGAAAGGGGTACGTTTTGGGAAAGGCACACCAGCTAGGAAGCAGTCACAAGGGTGGCTGCTCTGTTCCAGAGACATGAGTGTGGATATGACTGTCACAGGCACAGGGCAGGCTTCCAACCAGACACATTTCACATCTCTAGTCTAAAGCCTTCGAAGTGAAAGGAAAGTCTGAGGCCGAGGAAGGGAGAGCCCAGATATTCTGGATGAGATCCGGAGAAGGGATAGAAGGTTGGTGGAATGTGACTAAAATTTCCTTAACCGAGAAAAATCAATCCAAGGAGAGAAGGATGGTATAAGTCAGCCCGGGGTGCAACTGCAGCTTGGTGAATGGAATGGCATGTGATCAGCGACACACAGCTTCTTGACATTCTAGTGAAAAAGAATTCTGAGGGAAGTGATGGTTGGGCCAGCACTGATGTAAGTAAAAGTAAAGGCCCTCCCGTTGATCGTCGATTTGCTCGAGCGGGCCCAGTAACGTCTCCATTGGAGACTTTGT
>JAOXYA010000016.1:30257777-30273929 GCA_028565675.1 Sorex palustris | reverse complement strand
AGAGGGAGGGAGAGGGAGAGGGAGACGGGGGGGAGGGAGAGAGAGAGAGAGAGAGAGAGAGAGAGAGAGAGAGAGAGAGAGAGAGAAGACGGGAAGCTCCGAGATTACAGAGAAGTTGCCACTTTTGAAGCATCTCGATCTTAATTAAGAGCAGAAGAAATCGGGGCAATAAAAGTAGGAAAACCTGAAACGTGCAAAAACTTATACTATAGACATGGGAGAATCTGGCAGAGAAAACACTGGAGGAAAAAAAAAAGGGAGTGGGGGCAGGTCGGAGATGGGGGCCACAGGCAAACTTGAGTCTTCCCTGGCAGGCAGGACACAACGTCGACTGTTCAACACATTTATGTTCAGATGTAATCACCGGAGCAGTGGATAACATAAGCTAGGTTGAATTGTTCTGTCCTCTTATCTAATTAGTTAACAGAATAACTGCTTTTTCTTCATCTTCTTTGGGGATTAGTATAAACGGGTGCTGCCTAGGGTAATAGATGATCTCTATAGGGCTAGAAGCCATTTAGAGGTCAAAACTGACGCCAGTGAAAAATTTTCAGGATGGTTGCCTTTGAATCTTTGTTGAAGAGCCTCTTTTTAAACAGAGATGCCCACTGTTCTGACACGTTTTCATTAACCTTGCAAATTCACAGATGAGTTGGAGAAGTTGAACAGTCCCAGGGGGTATTAAAAAACAATTTTCTTTAGAGTTAATCGTCTTTTTAAAAACAACTAAAATCTAGGTAGTATCTAGGAGTGTTTTTAGAACATCGTATGTATTCCATGTAATTGACTGCCAAGTGTTTCATTTAAAATAAAGTGTACTGAGACAATGGTAGAGCAAAAAACTCTGGTGTCCTGTTGTGACAATATATATATGAAACCCTATCTCTGCATTGTAAATTATAGCTTCAATAAAAACAAAATATTAAAAAAATCTTTTGTTAGACTTTGCAATGTTAACTGCTCAATAAAAATATATGGACTTAAAGTACTGGGGAAGCAATGGAAATTCTGACAGCATTTGATCTAATTCTGTATTAATTTCCTATATTCTGTTGGCTGAAAGAAATGTCTAAGGGTAAACTTTACTAGGAGAAGATTCTGCGAAAAAACCAAAGCTCTTAAAATGGTCAAGTTAAAAGCATCAGTCAGTCAGGTCAAGTGGAAAGAAAAGATAATGGAGGCCCTAAGGAAAACTCCATTTCCCTGACCTTTCCAGTGCCTAGCGGCTGTCCACACTCTGTAGCTCTCAGCCTCCTTCCATAATCCAATTGCCTCATCACAACCTGCCTCACTTCCATCATCACATCTCTGACAATCACACTTCCTTCTCCCTCTTTTATTTAAAAGGACCCAGGGATTATGTTAATATCATTAATGCACATTAATAGTGAATTATATTGTTGTCCAAATAATCCTGGTTTATCATTTTTGCAACCTTGATTTCCCAAAGCTAGCTAACATGGCTATAGGGGGCCAAAGCAATAATACAGCAAGTAGGGTGTTTGCCAACCTAGGTTTGATCCCTGTCACATGTCTGGCATGAAGAGGCTCAGGTTCAAGTCCCAATACCCTGTGTCCCCTGAGTAGTCCTGGAAATACCTCCCAGACTTCAGAGGACTTTTCTCCAAATTTAATCAGTGACATTCCTAAAGTCTGGTTTAAAATTGTCAAACTAGCCAGTGTCCTTTGGCCTATACAAAGGCAAGAAGGACAGACCAGATTTTAAGTTGTTTTCTTTCCTTTTTTCCAGGGATTGGGCAACACTCAGTGGTACTAAGGAGTTACTCCTGGCTCTGTGCTTGGGGAACTATATCTGGTTCTAGGAATTAAACCAGGGTCAGCTGCATACAAGGCAAGCACTTTAACCCCTCCCTGTACTATCTCTTTGACTCCCTGCCCCAAGTTTTTGAGGGGGCAAAACAGGGTAGTGCTCAAGTCTTATTCCTGGCTCTGTGCTCAGGAATAACTCCTGAAAAGGCTTAAAAGACCCTATGGGGATTGAACCAGAGTTGGTTGCATTAAACATAAATAACTCACCCCCTGTATGAACTATCCCTTTGGCCTCATTCAGTATGCTGTTTAAAAATCATTTGCCTTGGGAGCTGGAGTGATAGCACAGCGGGTAGGGCATTTGCTTTGCACGCAGCTGACCCAGGTTCGATTCCCAGCATCCCATATGGTCCCCTGAGCACCACCAGGACTAATTCCTGAGTGCAAAGCTAGGAGTAACCCCTGAGCATTGCCGGGTGTGACCCCCCCAAAAAAGTCATTTGCCTTGGAAGCTGGTGCAATAGCACAGCAGGTAAGGTACTTTTGCCTTGCATGTCAACCGAGGTTTGATCTCCAGCATCCCATATGTTCCCCCTAGCACTGCCAGGAATGATTTCTGAGTGCAGAGCCAGGAGTAAACCCTGAGCATTGCCAGGTGTGATCCCAAAACTGTAGCACTGTAGCACTGTCCTCCCGTTGTTTATCGATTTGCTTTGTATTTCCTGTTCTTTTTCTTCAGGGAAGTGCAATATCCATATTCTAATAAGTCAACCCTAGCCTGCAGAAAAGCAGAAGATCCAAGAAACCAGCAGAGAAACAAGATGCAAGAAATTTGGGTCCCTAGATAACCTCATGGAAAACTGTCTCACTGCTCCACATGAATCCATCATGAAGGAAAAAGAAAATGCACAGTCAGCCCTTGGTGTTTCTAGACTCCATGTTTATGAATTGTTCCACCTGCTAAAGCTTATTTGTAACCTCCAAAGCAATAGTTATGGCTCTTTTCTGTTTATTCATGGCAGTGGAGAAAATTTGGGGTGGCAAATGCACATGTGCCCAGCAGAGGAGGAACAAGGTGCCATGCTGTCTTCTTGTTTCGACTCACACTGCAAACAAGTTCTCTTTGTGAAATGCATGCTGCCATGTTGGGTCACATTTTTGTGCTCTTTGTTGGTAATTTCACAGTTTAATGCCCCCTGAGGCTGGTGCTCAAAGTGCCATCTAGTGTTCTCACGTGCAAGAAAGCTGTGCCTAAAGAAGGAAATAGGTATTAGATAGGTTTTCATCAGGTGTGAGTTATAAAATTACTGGTCATGAATTCAATGATAACGAGCTATCAAAAGCAATTAAATACAGTGTCTTTAAATAGAAATGCACATCAAACAAGGTTATGGGATATGGCTGAGCAGTAGAGCACTTGCTGGATTTGATTCCCGATTTTTGTCCCTCCCGCCCCGCCCTCAAAAATAGAGCTAAAGCTAAGAGTTACATGATGGAGATCAACATACTTGGAAAATTCATCTCTCTGAGCCTATTGTCCATGTAGATCAGAGAAGAGAATAAGACTGTTGGAAAAATAAAATGAAAAGCTCATGGGAAGTTCCATCACATTGCAAGTATCTAATAAATATGTCCTTTGTGTTTCTATTTCCTTTAATACACATGCAGGCATCTAAGGGGGAAGTTTCAGATGTCAAGAACACTTATACAAAATGGTAATCAGCAGTACTCCATCTCAGCTGGGAACGGCATAAAGGAGATAAATGAGAAATGCATAATTGCATTTGATCAGAATCACCTGATAATGCAAACAATAGACAATGCTCACATCCCCATGTGGAAGTGAGGGACATGGGTGTACATCATTAGTGAGGATGATTTGAAAGGAGATGAGAATGTATGGGGGATCAGGGACCACAAATGATCTCTTAACTCAATAGTTTTCTTACAACTTCAAAGAGTAACTCTTCCTACTTCGACCAATGCTTACCACATGTGACCTCTGGCTTACCACATTAAACAATTCCCTCCACTTAAAATACTTAAAGAAGGCATAAATGCAAACCGAAAATCCCCTGAATTCTGAGCCCCCAACACACACACCAACTCCCTTTAAAGCAAGGAAGCTGCGTTAGTGATTTAAAAATTATTGAATGGTTATCATATGCAGAGAAGTTTAAAAAGTGTAAGATGCCATTGATAAAACCAACAGAAGGCAGAATACCTTAGAATAAACTCAACAACAAATTTGCCAGCATTAAATTAAAGACCCCAAAATACTGGTGAGGGAGGGCTAAGAAAGACTTGAATAAATGAAAACACAAATTTATTTATTGTTGTTAAATAAGAAGACTTAACATTTTAAAAATGTCCATTCATAATGTATATATTTATTTAATCATGAATACAATAAAACTACTGGCAGGATTTGGGGGTATGATAATAAGACAATGTTATAAAATTCCAAAGGAGAAACAGAATGAACTTGGAGTCTTAAGAATGCAGGTTTGTATGTGTTAGATAAAAAGAATAAAATGCTTTTGTTAGAGCCACAATTTGGAATGGCTAAAGGCAGACTCTCGCCAAGGACTGTGGGTAGCACCGAACCAAATAATGTTAACAATGTGGAGTCCCTGTTTCTAGGTAACTGCAGGAACTCTCCAGGAAAGGCCAGATGTTTCCAATGGACCCTTCTTGTGACAGTCTGACAGTTGCAGCCTTTGAGCTGGGTGACCATGGTGAGGCTAAAGACTAAACCTTTGATCTGTATGTTTCTTTTGTTCCCAGGCTCTGTGATCACAGTGAGAACAATTCTTCTCCAAATGGAGACAGGGACTTGGCCCTTGTGCCCTGATGTTAGGACATGAGAAGTGAAGGAAGGGAAGGTGGCCAGTGTGTGAGCCAAAACTCATTGTTTCTGTTGGACCACATGGAAGCATTCAAAGACATTATTTACCAGTGTTAAACAGCAATATAGTTTTTTTACTCTTCTGATCCCTCCTTATTGCTGCCTGAGGCTCAGAATGTTCTCAATTTTTTAAAAAGGGATGGGGCAGGGGGATGACTTGGGCTGGAGGATTGGTACAGCTTGCCTTGCATGTGGCCAACCAAGATTCCATATCTTCAGCATCACATATACTCCCCCAAGCCCTGTCAGAAGAGATCCCTGAGCACAGAGCCAAGAGTAAGCCCTTAACACTGCTGAGAGTGGCCCCCACAAGTAACCCCCCCAAAGCAGGGGAGCAAAGCAAAATGACACATGATAGTATATGGAACATGTATGCACCCTATCCCCACACAGAGAACTGGAACATTCTAAAAAACTTTCTGGCGGCAGTGTGCACAGAGGGCAGTTTAGGGCAGTTATTTATCTAAAGTAACATTGGTTTTCAGCACTGTATACATTTTGCCACACCACATTCAATATCAAAGAACCAAGAACCTGAGGCCACAGTCCTTTGGGCACCCTCCACCGTTTATTCCCAACCCTCTTTTGAACACTCTTCTCCTGAGTCAATGGCTCACACGGAAATCTCAATCAACTCATCAATCAATGGTCCAGCAATCTTAGTCAATCATGTGGCTAGGTAACCAGCTTCTGAATAAGCCTGGACACTTCAGCAAAGACATGTTTAAAATCCACAACATAAAACCTCAAGAAAATGTAGAGGGTGAAACCACTCTACATAACTGAATGACCGGTACCTACACTGGTAAAACTATGTCCTGTGAGTCAACCAGAAATGAAGGAGGATCATACAGTGAGTTATGGCTTGGGTGCCTAAAAGCAACAGCAGGCTGTCTTGGGAGGGCTATAGGGGAACAGAAGAGTGGGGCTCCAAAGTTATTCGCCAGAGGGATGAATGACCAGATGATAGGATTTAAGGGGAAAGGCAGAAAGGAGCCAACAGCAGCATTGTGTTGTAGTCTCAAGTTCCTAGGAGCTTAATAAATGGCTATAGGACCTGGAGTGATAACACAACAGGTAGGGCATTTGCCTTGCACGTGGCCGCCCCGGAGGGTTCAATCCCCTGGCATCCCATATGGTCCTCTAAGCACCGCCAGGAGTAATTCCTGAGTGCAGAGCCAGGAGTAACCCCTGAGCATCACATGCACACACACACACACACACACACACACACACACACACGCAAATACACACAGAGCAGCTATTTCTGGTGCAGTGCAGGAAGAGGTTGGGTGGGGAGAGGGCAGGTGTGGGGCGAGCCCTCCCTGTGGTGCTTAGGGACCAGTTAATGTAATGGATTTTAATCAAGGGTTCCTGCCTGTATTCAACCTGAGCCTTCTCCCTGCGCTCTGTTCATCTTTTGGGGTGCTTTGGGTTACTCACAGAGTGGTGCTTGGTTGTTGCTCCTAGTAGGGCTGAAGTAACTTTTTTGGGGGGGAGACTTCTTTTTTTGGTCACACTTGGCAATGCTCAGGAGTTCCTTCTGGCTCTGCACTCAGGAATTATTCCTGGAGGTGCTCAGGGTACCATATGGGATGCTGGGGACCGAATCTGGGTGAGTTGCATATAAGGCAGCGCCCTAACCCCTGTACTATCACTCCACCCACCTGAAGTAACTTTTATATGAAATTAAATAGTATACTTTCCAGGACTGGAGAGATAGGGGGCTTGTCTTGCTGACCTGAGTTCAATCCCCGGCACCCCACATGGTCCCCTAAGGCTTACCTGAGCATACAGCTGGGAGTAAACCTGGAGCACAGTTGGATGTGTCCCCCAAACCAAACCAAAAAAATAGTATACTTTCTGCCAAGTTCACAGAACAATTATGTTTGAATTGAATCGATGTTTGACTAGAAAGAGTCTCATGCTGACAGAAGGCTAATTCCAGAATGCTTTTCAAAAAATATAATATTGTTGCAATGGTTTTGTCTGTTTTCTAAGTTTGCCAATTTTCTGGATGAATTTTCTTCATTTCCTACTAGGGATTTCTGAGTTTGAATTTTGAGTTTTGATTTAATAGAAAAAAGTTTCTTTTAAAATTCTTGTTGCTGTGGCTGTGTGTGAACCCCCCAAATAAAAAAAATATTTTTTTTGTTTTGGGGTCACACCTGGATATGTTCAGGGGTTACTCCTTGCTCTTCACCCATGAATTATTCCAGGTAGGCTGGTGGGACCATATGAGATGTCAGGGATTGAACGTGGGTTGGCTTTGTACAAGAGTGCAGAGCCAGGAGTCAGCCCTGAGCATTGCTGGGTGTGACTAAAAAAGTAAAAAAAAAAACCCTTAGTTTTATTACTTTTTTTTTCTTTTTGGGTCATACCCAACGATGCACAGGTGTTACTCCTGGCTCATGCACTCAGGAATTACTCCTGGCGGTGCTCAGAGGACCATATGGGATGCTGGGAATCAAACCCAGGTCAGTCGCATGCAAGGCAAATGCCCTACCCGCTGTGCTATTGCTCCACACCCTAAATTCTAACTTTTTTAAAAAAAAATAAAGGCTACTGTTAGTGGTAGCTGGAGCATCTAATTTCCTCATATACTGAGGTATCAGTCTCTAATTAGAGATATGATTTGCAAATATGTTCTATTCCATACCTTAAAATATGGAATAAAAAATGAAATCTAAATTACTTTTATAGCTGGCTAATGTTATAAACTCAAATACTAGTAAAAATGGTTTAAAGAATTTTTTTGAAAGTTTAATTTCAGGTGATTCATTTAGCCATTTCTTTGCCAAAAGAATGCCCAATGTTCCAGCCCTGTGGTTTTGGTGAAGGTTATCCTTATTCTATTGAAATTTTGCTTTTTGATATAACAATCAATCAGCAATGTTGTGGGTCAATTTCTACACTCTATTCTTATTTTTGATTTTTGGCCACACCTGGTGATGCTCAGAGGTTACTCCTGGCTCTGCGCCCAGGAATTGCACCTGGTGGTGGTCGGGGACCATATGGGATGCTGGGGATCAAACCTGGGTGAGCCGTGTACAAGGCAAAATGCCCGTCCTGCTGTCTGTCACTCTAGCCCCGTGTCCTTTTGCACTGATCTGTTCCACTGATCTGGGTTTCTTTGCCTTGCTACACCTTCACAGTTACTTGACAGCTTGCTTAGAGTAAGTCTTTAGTTAGGAAAGGGGAGTGCTTTAACTTCATGCTTCTTCTCAAATTTATGTGGCAAACCTTAGTCTGATTCCTTTGAATTTCTATGTAATTTTTAGAATCGGCCTGAATACATCTACAACCCCCCTCCCCCAATGTTTTAATTGGTTTTTATGAAGTCTCTGAATGACTTGGAAAATAGTATCGCCCTAGCAATGCAGATTCTCCTCATCTTAAACATAGTATGACTCTTCATCTGTTTCGGTCTTTTCTTTCCAAATGGCTTTTCAAAGTGTTTTTGCCATATCGAGTATAAATATCCTGCATATGTTTCTGTTAGCTTCATGTCCATATATTTTTTATTTTGGTGTTATTATAAACGGTACTGTTAGTTTCCAATTGTTTGTCACTAGTACATAGTTTGTATGCTTCAAAGTTTATAAATTTAGTACTTTGGAAGCTTTTGTGAGAAATGTCTTGGAATTTTCTTTAGAGATGATCCTATGTTCTTCGAAGAAGAGAATTTTTAATTCTTTCCAATCTGCATGCTTTTGCATTTGTTTTATTACTCCTTTTCATCTTCCAAAAGACTGTTACATAGAAGTGGCGAGAATGAACATTCTTTCTCTCCTTGTTTCTATGCTCAAGGAAACCATTCGGTCTGTAGCAGTTAGTTTGATTTTAGCTCTGGGTGTCATGGATGTCACTAATCAGATCAAGGGTGTTCTCTCTTCCTACTTTGTTTTTTTTTTCTTTTTGAGTCACACCCAGCAATGCTCAGGGGTTACTTCTGGTTTTGCTTTTGCACTCAGGAATTACTCCTGGGGGACCATATGCGATGCCGGGGATTGAACCCAGGTCAACTGCATGCAAGGGAAACGCCCTACCCACTGTGCTATCTCTCCGGCCCCTCTCTTCCTACTTTGATCTAAGTGCTTATTCACAATGGCTATTGAATCCTAACACTTCTGCCCGCATTGCTATGATTATATTTTTCTTCATTAGGCTGTTAGGAACATGTGCTGGCTACCCATGACGTATTCGATATGCCAAACACAGTAACAAGTCTCATAATGTTACTGGGCCCGCTTGAGCAAATCGATGAACAACAGGAGGACAGTGACAGTGAAGTGAGCCACTGTTGTATGGCTGGGATAAAACTTGTTTTGTGTGGTGCATTACTGCTTTCCAAATCAATGAATTTAATTTGGCATTTCTTCATTTATTTTGGGGTCTGGGGGCCACATCTGGCAGTGCTCAGGGAAAATTCCTGGCTCTCTGCTCAGGAGTGAGCCCTGGCAGTGCCTGGGGGACAGTGCCAGGAATGGAACCAGGGTCGGCCACCTGCAAGGCAAGGGCTCTAGCCTGTGTCGTGTCTCTCTGGTCTTGTTATGTTTACTTGAATAGTTATCATTTCTGCTCTTCTCCTTCCTTCATTTCCAAAGTCTAAGCTTTCTTCTAACTTTATTTCTCTCTTGAGTGAAGAAATCCTTTCATTTAATTTTTTCAAAGAAAGCAAGCCAATTTATTAGGACTCTGTTTGCTTTTTCCTTTTAGATGTAGGTAGCCTGATGGACCATGCTGCAGGTACAAGTGTTTCGGGAATATGCTACCCTCACCCCCAGGAGCTCAGCACCCCTCCGGGGCCTGTCTGCTGCCCGTCTGTCCCACGGGGGACTCTGCAGGGCCTTTATCATTGGCCACTGCTGCTTCCATTACTGTTTCATTTACTCGA
This sequence comes from Sorex palustris, assembly GCA_028565675.1. Classification (NCBI taxonomy): domain Eukaryota; kingdom Metazoa; phylum Chordata; class Mammalia; order Eulipotyphla; family Soricidae; genus Sorex; species Sorex palustris. The sequence goes on along the minus strand of JAOXYA010000016.1, from coordinate 30,264,354 downwards.
CATAAAGTGTGAGATCACGTGTTGCTTGTTCCCCTTTGACTCATTCTGCTCAGTCTGATCCTCTTCGGTTCCAAGTGCTGCAGGATGCCTCTTTTCCGAGAGCTGAGTCGTATTCCAGGGCTCATATACGCCATGACTGTTTTGTTCCCTCCTCTGCGGTTGAACACAAGGGCGGTTGCCAGATCTCAGCTATTGTGGAGAGCGCTGCCCTGAACACAGAACTTCCTCTAAAAGCATTTCTTTCAGTGCAATTCTGTTATCAATAGTCCCTCTTAGTTTTTCTTCATCTCGAGTCTTCATTTTCATTTTCTCTCCCCCACCCAGGACACTTTCATTAGATATGCAATTCTGAGCACACAGTTCACTTGTTTCATTACCAAGAATGCAGTTACTCAGACCTTTCTGGACCTGAGCAATAGTGCAGAGGGTAGGGTGCTAGCCTTGCATGTGGCTGACCTGGACTTGATGCCCGTGTCTATATGGTTCCTGGAGCCCGCAAGGAGGGACCCCTGAGCACAGACCCAGGATTTAACCCTGAATACAGCTGGATTGTGGGCTCCCCCCTCCAACACATAAGTATGTCATTTCCTCTGGGCTTCATGATTACAAGTGATAAATCCCTAGTCATTGAGGTCATTCATAATTCGTGAATGAAGTAGGTAATTGTCATTTTGCTATAACTGCTTTAGAGATATTTTCTTTTCTTTGGTTTTAACTTACGGACTATGATACATTTGAGTGTGAATTTTCCCCCTTCTTTCTCTTTTTTTTTGGGGCGGGGAGGGCAGACTTAGCAGTGCTGAAGGACTATTCTTGATTCTGAATCTGTTCGTAGGGGCTTAGGGGTCACTCCTAGCAGTGCCCAGGTGACCAACCAAATTCAGTGATGGAACCAGGGCCAGCCATGCACAAGGCAAATGTACTATCTCTGTACTATCTCTCTGGCCCAGAGTGTAAAATTCTTCGAATTTATTTTTATTTGGATTTCCTTAGATGCTGCTACTCTTTCGTGCGTTTGATTTTGTGCCACACCAGCAGTGCTTGGAGGATGCTTTTAGCATGCTGCTTGAAGGCGGGGGGTACGAGGTGGGGGTGCGACTCTCCTGCTAGCACTGAGAGAAGGGTCCCCACCGGGTATCAAACTCAAGCTTCCACATCCCAACACATGTCCTTTGGGGTATCTTCCTGACCTGGATCCCTTGATTTTATAAATTTATTATCCTGGTTTGAAATGGTTTCTTTTTTTTGCCTTTTGGGTCACACCTGATGATGCACAGGGGTTACTCCTGGCTCCGCACTCAGGAATTACTCCTGGAAGTGTTCAGGGGACCATATGGTGCGCTGGGAATTGAAGCCAGGTCGGCCGTGTGCAAGGCAAACACCCCACCCACTGTGCTATTACTCCAGCCCCTCAAATGTTTTAAACTATTACTTATTCAAGTATTTTCTCAATTTTTTTTTTTTGCTTTTTGGGTCATACCCGGTAATGCACAGGGGTTACTCCTGACTCTGCATTCAGGAATTACTCCTGGCGGTGCTCAGGGGACCATATGGGATGCTGGGAATTGAACCTGGGTCGGCAACGTGCAAGGCAAATGCCCTACCCACTGTGCTAACACTCCAGCCCATAAAATTTTTTTTATTATTGGTTTTAGGAGAACTATCTAAGATAGCCCGACTATCTTAGGGCGGACTCTTGGTTCTGTGCTCAGGGATCACTCCTGGTCCATACCTGGGGGATCATATGGGGTGCCGGAGATGGAACCCAGGTTGGCCACATGCAAGGTAAGTGCATTACCTGCTGCACTATCTCTCCAGCACCCATTTAAATATTTTCTGCCTTAGACCCCTTCTTAACTAAAACTGCTCACCTCCCTCCCCCCTCTCTGTCTCTGTCTCTGTCTCTGTCTCTGTCTCTCTCTCTCTCTCTCTCTCTCTCTCTCTCTCTCTCTGTTTTTCTCTCACATCTGGCAGTTCTCAGGACTTAGCCCTGACTCTATGCTCAGGGATTACTCCTGACAGGGCTGAGGGAAAACACGGAGTGCTTGGGGTTGAACTCAGCCTCCTGCAGAAGCGTGCACTGACTCTTTGAGCTATCTTCCTAGCCCTTCAAACAGTTTCCCTGGGCTCTCAATTTTCAGCAACTGTACCCATACATTCTGCCCCCCAAGAATTCTTCCTAGTTCCGTGATTAGAAAAAGCAGGGTTTTAATTTCCTGCTCTGCCCCAGAGTACTTATAATTGCATTATCCCTCTGCGCCAAATGGCAAGGGGATGAACCGAGCGAAAAGCAATAGGAACAGTCCCAGCACTCTCGGGACTGCAGTAACTCAGAGGGAAGATTTCCTCCCCAGAGTTATGTGGTGTCTGCTTAATTGCTTTTGCAACTGGGTTTTATTTTTTTGTGTTTAGTCTATTACTATATAATGAATGACACTGGATGGCTTTCAAATGTTAAGCTATCCTTGTATTCCTGGGATAAACCTCATTTGGTCCATGATGGCTTATTATTTTGACATATTGTTAGATTTTATTTACATAATTTTCTTTTCTTATAATGGCTTTGGCTTTGCTATTGGGGTAATGCTGGCTTCACGGAATAAATTTGGAAGTACTCTTTCCTCTTCAACTTTCTGTAAGTTTATGAAGATGTAGTAATATTTCTTCGTTAATTAAAAAGTTTGCCATTTTAAAACGCTGTTTCTCAATGTCTAAGAACATTTAAATAGCTGATGAGTGATCTTTCTGCCTTTCTAATACAAATAGTGAATACCATATATTCCCTTCTAATTATTGTTTTACTTATTTCCTACAAATTCTCGTGTTGTCTTTTCATCTTAACTTAGTTGAAAGATGCTTTATAATTTCCCATTTAGTTTATTCTTGGGTTCATAGATTCTTCAGAAGTGTGCTGTGTAGCCTCTGATGATTTGGGAGAATTATCTAATTTTCTCTCTCTCTTATGCTTGGAAAAGTTGGACTGGTCACTCATCTTATCTCGGCTATGCTGTTTTGCCTCCGTAATGGACCCTGGGGTGAACTCCAATCATGCTGATCACTCTGGGGTTAGTCTCACCTTGGGGATCAATTGCTCACCCCAACACATGAAGCTATGCAGGCTGAGGGCAGGGTGACATGTCTGTGTCCCGGCTGTGGGCCCTAAAGGACTGCACTCTGTCCCCTGAAGAAGGCAAAGTCTCTTACTGATTTTTTAAATTAAATTCCATTGTCAGAGAACACTCATTGGAAGAATTAAATCTTAAAATTACTGAGCTTTAGGTTTGGTTTTTCAGTGTTGGGAATCGAACCAAGAACTTTACACATGCGAGACAAGTGCTTTACTGCTAAGCCCCATTCCTCAGTCTTGAGACCATTTTTATGGATTAAATTATCTTCTGCTGGAGGCTGAAGCAATAGCACAGCGGGTTGGGCGTTTGCCTTGCATGTGGCCGACCTAGGTTGATTCCCAGCATCCCATATGGTCCTCTGAGCACCACCAGGGGCAATTCCTGAGTGCAGAGCCAGGAGTAACCCCTGAGCATCGCCAGGTGTGACTCAAAAAGAATTAAAAAAAAATCTTCTGTTTTGACGACTGTTCTTTTTGCACTTGAAAAGTGTCTACTTTGTTTTGGGTGCTATGTCCATCCACAGTCCTATTAATTGTTACTTTTTGTTTGTTTGAGGCCACACCCAGCAGTGCTCAGGAGTTACTCCTCATTCTGTGCTCAGGGATCACTCTTGGTGGTACTTGGGGGACCATATGGAATGCCAGGGGTCAAACCCAGGTCAGCCAAGTGCAAGGCATATGATGCTCTACCCGTTGTACTATTGCTTCGGTTCCTGTGCTATCAATTATTGAAGAAATGGTGTGAAATTTTCTGGTTTCACTTGTTGACATACATACTTCTCTATGGAGGTTTTGCTTCCTGTATTTGAATCTCAGTATTACAAACAAAATAATTTTGGCCTGCTAGATCGTCTTGGTGAACTGACTACTTCATTTTGTTTTGTTTTTGTGCCCCACCTGGCGATACTCAGGGTGTACTCCTGGCAGTGCTCAGGGACCATATGAGATGTGGTTGACAGAACCAGGTTGGCTGGATTCAAGGCAAGTACCTTACCCACTGTCCTCTCTCCGGCCCCTGACTACTTTCTTATGAAATGACCTTCTTGGTCTCTGGGAATATCCTTTGTCCTTTGTTTATAGAGTCACTCTGGCTTTACTTTGAGCAGTGTTGGCCTTCTACAGAGTACATTACTTACGCCATGTTACACATGGTACAATCACAGATTGCTACAATGCAACTCTAACTAAACTAATATGACTATCTACCTATATACCACCCCGTGCATTACATAATATAAAACATTCAGCTCTCTCTTCTGTTCTCTGCTCTCCCACTTCTGTCGTGCTCCGGACACTCAGGAGATGAGACTGTGAAAGCTTCCTCCCCGCCACCGATATTCCTTGGCACCAGTTATGTGCCCTCAGTTCAGATCCATTCCAATACGACTGTGGTCGGCATTAGCTTCCAGAGTTAAAGGGTAGGTCCTATAGATGCCAAGTACAAGTCTGGGTTGCCGCTGGCACCTCTGATCCCCACAAGCTATCGAAAGAGGTTTCCATAGCCCCCAAGTTGGGCCCAACTTGGGCCCAGTCAATTTAGCACATTGGCCCCAGAATTTAGTAGGGCAGTAAGTGCTTACAGAGCACTTAGTGTCTGGTACTTTTTTTTTTTCTTTTTGGGTCACACTTGGTGATGCACAGGGGTTATTCTTGGCTCATGCACTCAGGAATTACTCCTGGCGGTGCTCAAGGGACCATAGGGGATGCTGGGAATCGAACCCGGGTTGACCGCATGCAAGGCAAATGCCCTACCTGTTGTGCTATCGCTCCAGCCCTGTGTCTGGTACTTTCTTTTAGAAGTTTATGAAGAAGGTGATGGGAGCAACCAAGGGGTGTGTAGCAAAGTCGACGGAGGGCAGTGTAGTTCCCTTGTTCTCTCTCCCAGCACCCCTCAACTGTGTTCAACAAACTGGAGTATCTCAGAACCTCTTACAAATGGCATCCTCTCCCTGGAGCACTGACCCATGGGTAACTCCATGTCCAGAACCTCTCTTCTCCCTGGAGGAGGAGAAATGGAGACAACAAGTGCCCACTTCTGATACAGCTGGGACTCTGATCAGACGTCCCGAGAAGAGCCCACCCCGGCCCAGTGCGGTAGGTCCAAAGACCCCGCACTCACCCAGGACATTCCAAGGGATCTGGAAACTCTTGTGCGAGGAACAGGGGTCAGAGAGCAAATATGGAAACAAAAGATGCTCCCAGTGCTCTTATCACTTAGGAAATTCCAAGGGATTTAGAGAGTCTGTGTCAGGAACTGGGGTCAGAGAGCAAATATGGAAACAAAAGATGCTCCCAGGGCCCTTATCATGGAGGAAATTACACGGGCCTCGGGAGCTCGGTGCCAGGAGCTGGGGACACAGCCAACATATATATATTTGCTATTATTTCATCCCCAGAGCCATTATTTTATTCTAATATTCTTGAACATCTAGAACCTTTTTCTGCTATGGGCTTGGGGGTCCCACGTGGTCTTTTGCCCTCTATCTCTTTTTCTTGTTTGTAAACACCGCTGAGGAAATGTGCTTTGGGTGGGCGCGGACCCCAGCCACAGTTTGGGCTTTTTGTGATATTACTTGTGATATTGTAATATTGTAAAACTTTTTCTAAGTTTGGGCTTGGTGTAATCTTGAGATGGTGGGACTGCAACCTGCCATCTTGCGTTTTGTTTTTGCTTTAACCCATCTGTCGTTCGTTCCTTTTTGCCTCTGTCACTTTTCTCTCTGTCAGTTGGTTGAATGGTTTCCCCCCTCTTTGTCCTCAGGGTCACACGCAGTGGTGCTCAGAGCTTATTCCTGTTTCTGTGCTTATTCATCACTCCTGGTGGTCCCCAGGGGACCCTATACACGAGGGATTGAACCCAGGTCAACCACATGCAAGGCAAACACCTTAATGTATATACTATCACTTTGGCCCATAGTTGGGTATCTTCTATGATTCTATTTTTGTTCTGTCTTGGTTTTTTTTTGGCTACACTTGGCAATGCTCAGGGTTATTCCTGGATCTTGTGCTCAGGGATCATTCCTAGTGTACCCAGACCAAATATGGGGTCAGGGAATGAACCAGCGGCAAGCCCCTTACTCTCTATACTGTCTCTCTGGTCCCGGTACTATGCTACCTCCTCCATTTAGGATATTAAGTTTTTTTTCTCTTTGGGTCACACCTGGCAATGCACAGGGGTTACTCCTCGCTTATGCACTCAGGAATTACTCCTGGTGGTGCTCAGGGGACCATACGGGATGCTGGGAATCAAACCTGGGTCGGCCGCGTACAGGGCAAACACCCTACCTGCTGTGCTGTCACTGCAGCCCCTATTAAGTTTTTTATTACTTAGTTTTTCATTACTTACTGGTTGTTTTACTAATCTAAAGAAGCCACCCATGATGTATTCAATATGCCAAACACAGTAACAACAAAGTCTCCAATGGAGACGTTACTGGGCCCGCTCGAGCA
>JAOXYA010000016.1:30237392-30248587 GCA_028565675.1 Sorex palustris | reverse complement strand
CTTCCCTCCATTGTCCCCTCCCTCCCTTCCCTCCAGTCTCACCTCCCTCCCTCCATTCTCATCTAAATCCTTCTCTCCAGTCTCACCTCCATCCTTCCCTCCAGTCTCACCTCTCCTCTAGACTCACATTCACCCTGACCTCTAACTTCATGTTGTACCAACTTCCCTATCTCTGTCATCACTAACCTCCCCCCCCACCCCGCAACGATTCCCAGTTGGGTCCTCGGCATCACTTGATGTTTCTATTTTTATGTGTATGGGAATTTTGGCTATGTTTTGGGAGCCACACCCAAAGGTGCTGAGGGGGCCACACCTGGCTCAGTGTTCTGGGTCCCATGTGGTGACAGGATGGACCTGAGGTTTCTCTCCTGTAAAGCATGTGCTCCAGCTCCCATCTAGACGGTGCTCAGTGGCCTGGCCGTGTCTGGTTGCAGAAGTCCTCCTGGACTGGGGTGGAGTCAGACTTCAGGTCCTGGCTGCTACGTGCTCTCCTCTGCCTGAGGCAGGACCTTCCCCTGGCATGACAGTGCCCTGAGGCTGGTTCTCTGGGCCCTCTGGTTTGATGTCCTGTGGCTAATACTTGAGAAAATGTGGGAACCTGATGGTGGGGGGCAGGGCAGAGCAGGGTCCTGGGTCGGACCTCTGCACTGCGTGTGGTCGGCTCCCCTGGGGCTCCACCCATGTGTCTCCTGTCCCCTCTCGCCAACTCTGAGTCCCTGGAATGTCCCCCTGTTTCAGCATAGCGTCTACAAACAGGGAATAAATTAGACTCGTCTGATGAGTACTCTGAAGGTTCACGGGGATGGTCCCCGGAGACCCGTGTTCAAGCACGCCCGTGTACCAGCTACTTCTACTTTACCAGGGGGCTGCTGAGCTAATGGAGGGTGGGAATAGGTCCTGGGGAGGAGTGTCTGAGGTCGTCTGTCCAATCAGTGGTGGCCGAGGGAGAGCGGCTGAGGCCAACCAGCAGTGTCTGAGATGTCATCTGTCCAATCAGCAGTAACTGAGGGACCGGCTGAGGTGATCTGTCCAATCAGCAACAACTGAGGGAGAGTTGGCTGAAGTGACCTGTCCAGTCTGCAGTGGCAGCGCAGACTGGGTCCGAGCCAGGAGGCCCAGATTTCATCCCTGAGTTGCTGCTGATTTGGGATCAGGTGCTCTCACCGTGTGTGGATCCCGGGGGCCCTGCAGCCCGACTCCCGCCTTGGATCCCGTGGCCAGGGCCAGGGAGGGGGCAAGCCTGGATCCCCACCAGCGTTGGCAGAGTGGGCGTGGCCAGCAACTGGAGGTGCCTGGAGCTTGGGTGAGGGTCGGGGACAGTCCGGATGACTAGGAGGGAGATGGGAAGGACCCCAGAGAGGAGGGACTGAGCAGGTGGGCATGGGAGGATGCTGGAGCTCCTTGAATGTGGAAGACCCCAAAGCCTAGCTCAAAGGGTCCGTGGGGACCCCAGGGTGTCCCTTCACTCAGACCCTGCCCTGACACACAGGCACAGGGAGGACAGATTTAAGCCAGTACTGGGCTCCCGCCTTCCTGCCCTGGACCACCATTCGAGTTGGACCTTTGCAGCCACAAAAACCACCTAACGGTTGTGTGTGTGTGGGGGGGGGGTTGGGGAGGGGCCACAAGGTGAATGAATACTAGATCCTCCTTCTTTTGGAGCCAGGGGCCAGCACAGAGAAGTAGATCTACCCGGGCACCCCAGGCTTGGATTCACAACTGCCTGGGACCCCCTTGTAAGCTGGATGCCAGAAGCCCTCCCCCATCTGGGGGACGGACCCTGGTGGGAAGAGGGTGGAGGAGTGGAAAGGAGGACGGGCAGCTGCCTGCGGCCAGGGCTCCCCGCCAGGGCCGGCTGCCCACTGCCATGTGGGCAGTTGACACACCCAAGCGATGCCGCCACTTTCTCTGCAGGGTCCTGGCACGACGCACCCTGCCCGCATGTTGGGTGCCCAGAGTGCCTTCTGCAAGCCAGCCCTGGGGTCCGAGGGGGAGCGCTGGCGTCAGCCCTGAACACACAGCTCTGTGGGGCAGGACAGATGAGGTGCCGCCCGCCTCTGTCACAGGGAGGCCAGGACTGGGCAAAGGGGACGTGGGAGCTGGGGTGCGGGCTGGCACTGGGCATTGCAGGAGGTTAATGGGCCAAAGGAGGAAGAGTGGGGTTCACACACCTGACAGTCTCTCTCTGAATCCCCCTGTCTTCCCCCCGGGACCCCCGCTCCTGCTCCATGTGGTTTTTCTCAAAGGCCAGCCCCTCTAGGCCTCACAGCCAAAGTCCAGCCCAGACACTGTCATCATCCTTGGCAGAGGCCCCCAACCTCCCCGCCTGTCCAGCCATCAGAAGTTTGGGGGGCAGGTAGGGGCAGGTCACCTTGTCCTCTCCACCTTCCTGGCTCCTTGAGACGGCAGAGGAAGTTCTAAGCCTCTGAGCCCGGCCCCGTCACCATAGTGTTTTCTTTTGGGGGATACACTGGGGAGTCAAAAACTCTTCCATAAAGATTTGGCTAAAATATGTCACGCCTCCCCAAAGCTTCCTTCTGACTTTGACTTCTGACTCGGAGAGAACACACTGCCCCCATGGCTGCCTCCTGTGTTGGGGCTGAGAGACCTGGCCTCCGTGCTGAGACCCTGACTGCTCCCAGAGGCAGGATGGGCTTCTCCCAGGGAGAGTGGGGGCACAGGAAACCATGAGACCATTTGTCCATGCGTCTATCCATGCACCAACTTGCCCATCCATCTATCTACCCATCCGTCTGCTCATGCGTCTGTCCACTCACCTACTCATGCATCCATCAGTCCGTCCATCCACCCATCCATCTGTTCATCCTTCCATTCACTCACCTACGCACACATCTATCCATTCATGTATCCATCATCTGTCCATTCATGCATCCCTCCATCTCTCCATCCATGCATCCATCCACTCATCTGCTCATTCATCCATTCGTCCACTCATTTTTTCATCCATCCCTCCATCCATCCATCCACTCATCTGCTCATTCATCCATTCGTCCACTCATCTTTTCATCCATCCCTCCATCTCTCCATCCCCCATCCATCCCTCCATCCCTCCATCCATCCATCCACTCATCTGCTCATCCATCCCTCCATCCCTCCATCCATCCCTCCATCCCTCCATCCATCCATCCACTCATCTGCTCATCTTTCCATCCATCCATTCATCCATTCATCTGTTCAGCCCTTCACCTGTTTATTCCTCCATTCACTCACCTTCCCACCTGTTCATTCATTCACCCACTTACCCATCTCCCCGTCCAGCCATTCGTTTTACTCAGTATGAGAATGATGTTTCTGGTAGGATGCATCCCACATTCTCACACAAGACCCGTCTCCTGCAGTCATTTTAAAAGTCACAGGCTCAGGTTGGGGCTAGTGGACAGGACCTGGGAGGTGAGGAGAGGCAGAGATTGTTGGGGTCTGGTTGGGGAGCCCTGCTCTGACCCTGTGAGGCCAGTGTGGGGCTGCGGAGTGCCTGGGATAGTTGAGGCGGAGTTTCAGCTCTCCCCTTTCTGAACTGTGTCTTTCGGGGAAATCGCTTTCCCTCTCTGATCCTACCATCAACATTTGTGACCAGTGAGGAACAACTGAAGACACACACCATGGGGGCCTGAGTTGGTTTGGGCACCCCCTTCTCTCTTCAGGGAACCTCTGATTCAGGTTGGAACACAGAAATGATCCTCAAAAATGCAAAGAGAAGGGCCCACCCTCACTCCCAGCCCACTGAAGACACTGACATGGCCTTGCAGGCTTCTGAGGGCCCCCGGAGTCTGGAGGCCCCTGCCCCGAGGACGAGGGTGGGGGAAGGCACCAAGTTCAACCCACAGATGCCCACCTTCCCTTTCTGCCATCAGGCTCTGCCCTGCGCTCTGGGCGCCCACCTGGACCACGTGGGCAGCAAGTCAGCCCCATCCTCCGCCCCAACATCCTCAGCCTTTTCCCAGTACTGGTTTCTTTGGGTGGGCGCAGGCTGTGCCCTGAGCAGGCAAGCCTCGTGGGTGCCTGGGGGCCAACTCCCACCCTCCCACCTGGCAGGGGGACACATACCCTCCCAGTCACGGCTGCCCCCAAACAAGGCCCTGAGCCTCCCTCAGTCTAAACTCCTGCCCCCTGCTGTGTGTCCTTGTCCTCGAGTCCTGTCCAAGGGATAGTCAGTCATGGGTCTCCCCTCAGACCAGCTTCCCGGGGCTCTTGCTCAGACTAAGGGAAGACCTGAAAGATTGTTCTAGAAGCTCCTGGTGTGGAGGAAGCAGGGAGAACTCAAAGGCCCCGTGAATGGAAGAGATCAGTAGCGGATAGAGAATAAGAGTTGGGAGGCCCAAGGGTACCCCCAGACTGGGCATTGGTCTTGAAGACCCCAAGGTAGGGGGTTCTGCCGAGCATTTCCCAGAGTGGAGGGTAGACAGAGGGGCAGGTAGGATCCCCAAGGGAGGAAGTTGGGAATCGGGGCGGGGGGGACACAGGAAGGGAAAGCACACCCTCCCCACTGGGCCTGGGGGTGTCGAGCACCCTGGGCCTCATCCCGTGAGGGGGTCCCGGCGGAATTGAGGCTGGGCGGCCTCCCCTGGCAGCCTCCAGTGCTGTCCTCTGTCCACACTGAGGGAAGCAGCCCCGGCCCCCCACTGCAGTGCATCTACGCCCTTGGAATTTTCCAGGTGAAGTTCTCCTCAGGCCCTCTCCAACTCTCTGTCTCAGGGTGTCTGCTCCCAGCCGCCCGACCCCCCGCGCCTGCCGGGCCCCAGGCCCCCTGCGGCGCCCCACCCTGCCCTCCACACAGGCAGCCGTGGCCAAGGCAGGAGACAGCCCCCCAGTGACCCCCGCGTACCTCTCCCTGCTCCCCACCGTTCCAGACACATTTGCGATTTATCTTTCTCTGTTGTTTATTGTGTGGAGGCCAGGCCTCCCGGCCAACTCGGCGCTGGACGGGCCAGCCGGGCCCCGAGACGGCCGTCCCAGCCAAGCCCAGAGCAACCCCCCGCCTGCCGTCCCCTCAGCCGCCCTGTGCAGCAGCCTCAGCCTCTGGCCGACGGACGCTCTTTATGGGGCCCCGGGGCCCGTCTCCCCATTGTCTGCCCTGTTTACAGCCTCGCTGGGCTCTGCTAGGATTCCATGCGGGCGGGCGACGCCCCAGTCTGGATGGGGCCTGCATGCCATCCCGCTGAGCTGCCCCCTCGGCCTGGGCCCTCAGCTCCTCCTCCGTGGTCTCCTGTCCCTGACCGTGGGGGAGCCCTCACCCCTGGGGTCCGCAGAGACTGAGCATGGCAGGCTCTATACTCCTCCGGGCCGCCTGCCCAGGAGGAATGATGCCTGGTGTCCTTTCCGGAGAGCACTGGACGTGCGTGTGGAGTGCTGGGCCCGTGCAGGCAGTGCTCGTGGGCGTGTGCATGCCTACGTGTGCACATGCCTGTTTACGGGTAGTTCCATGCATTGCTCACGGAAGCATGTATACTCGTGCACGTTGTGTTCGCATGCAGTGCTCAAGTGAGTGTGCGTGTACTTGTGCACATGCGTATTTACGTGTACTGCCTTGCGGTTATCATGTGTGTACCTGTGTGCGCACACGTGTTTGTGTGTAGATCTGATGTGTGCTTTGTAGCACTCATGTGTACTCATGTATGCACATGTGTGGTCACATGTCATTCGGGTGTCTGTGGTGCTATGCAGTGCTCATTTGTGACCCTGTGTACCTATCTATGGTCTCGTGTGTATATGTATGGTACTGGTGGTGTTTGTATGTGGACTTGTGTATTTGTATGAGTATGTGTGTGTTGGTTTAGAAGAGGTACACACAGACACACATATGTGCACGCAGGCATATATCCGTGCACACACGGCGCACACACACATGCACTATACAAAGACACGGGCATACATGCGTGCACATACACATATGCACACATAGACACATGCACACGCAGTCCATGTGCCTGAGTGCTTAGCTCAGTCCGCTCAGGAGTGGGCAGCTCCCAGGGCTGTCTGTCTGTCCCTCCCTCGGCACCAGAAGGACGCGCCTGGCCGCCCAGGCACACGCTCTTCACTCTCACGGCCTCGGGAGAGCAGCCTTCTCTGCGGGGCTGGGCAGGGCTCTCTCAGTTTTAGAGCAAGGACCTGGAGCATGACCACCTTGAGGGTGTCTCTGGAACCCATCGGAGGACCAGAACTGCCCCTCAGGCCTACTTGTGCCCAGGAAATTGTTCGGGGCCAACTCTCCTCCGACGGTGAGGCCGGGCACCTGTGGCTTTGCACTGACCTGGTGGTTTCCTCTCCCTACCTCCCACTCTAGAAATTGGGGCCCTGGGTACCGCGTCATTGTGCGGTCTGGGCTGAGGGGTGAGGGGCCAGGCAATAGGAGGGGCCTGAGGCGGGGTAGGGCACAGCCCTGGCTGCTCCTACCCTTCATTGGAGCGTTCTGGCAGCACCCCGACATCCCCGTCCGAGGCCAAGGGTCCCCCTGCACGGCCACTGCCGGGACCCCCAAAGGCCAGCCTGATGGTGCATTACCTCCTCGGGATATCAACTCCCGGGCCACCTGCCCAGGAGGGCCGATGCCTGATGTCCCTTTCGGAAAGCCTGGACTTGCATGCTCCTAGGGTCCCCGATGCTCCCCTGCCAGCACCCACTTTGCAGAATATGCAGAGAGGCCGCCTTGGCAGGGTTGGGTGTGGGGGGTTCAGGGCGGCTCTGGACAATGGCAAGGTCACTCCCAGGACACAAGGACTGGGTCCTCCGACATAGCCTGCTGGGGTCCACCCCTCCAGGGAATGAGGGACCCTGAGACCCTCAGGGGTTGGGGCCCAGAGAATCTCATCTTCCTTCCCCTCCCTCCCCTGCCCATCACTCCATCCACTCAGAGTCAGATTCCCAGTGGCGTGGGCCAGCCACGGGCATGAGAAGGGGTCCTAGAAACCCGGTCCCCACTAACAAGCTGATCCCAGGCACAGGCTGGAGGGAACAGCTGGTATGCACGGGGGCCGGAGGGGGGGAAATTGCCTGCACCCTGCCATGGGCCGGCCCCGGGACCCAACTCGAAGTCAGACATCTGTGGGCCGGAGGCGGGTCGTACCACACAGCTGAGTCCCCAGTCCCTGCCAAGGGTGGCCCCCCCTACATTCCCCCCCCTCGGAGTCCCCACCCCTCCCTCGTGGCCCGGGTTTGAGGCAGCTGGCAGACCCGCCAAAGCGCCAATGGCCGTCTTCTCTGTTCGTGCCATTGACACGAGAACAAAGCGTTCGGCGCGTTGAAGCCAGTCCCTGGGACCCTGCCACCGACGGCCATCTGTCATCTTTCCTTATGCACTAGAAACGTCTGCCTCTCGGGTCCCCCCGGCCCCCCGCCGCCTTTCTAGCAGACACTCATAAATCTGTTTGCTTGTTCCCTACAAGCCGCCTGGGGAGAGGGCTCGCTCGCCGCGCCCGCGCCCCCCATGCAAACTCTCGACGCCTTCGAGACTTTATGGTTTTGGATTATGGACTTGGCCTCCCGGGTCCCCTGTGGCAGGCGGCTGTTCGAGCAGAGGGGGGAGAAGCCTGGGGTGACCTCAGGTTCACCCCTCCGCCTGGCCGGAGCGGGAGGACCAGGAGAAGCACGCGAAAGGCCTGCAACATCTGGGGGTGCAGAGGGGCTGCAGGCATCCGTGGCGGCTCTTCACCCAAACCTGCTCTCTCCCTTCCCCCATTCTGAAGTTTGGCCCTTGGCCCGAGGACGGCCTTCCCAAGGGGGGGGGGGGTTACGTGGGAGTGACGATTGCGGCCTCCTTGCAGCCAGGACACTTCTTGAGGCGGGGGGGCGGGGCTCCATCTTCAAGTGGCGAGCAGGTTGGCCCGTATCTGACTGTGAGATGCAAAGCCTTTGCTGTGAGGGCACGCTCTAGACCCCAGACGCTTACACTCACTCACCCACCCACCCGCCCTCAAGCAATGTGGGGAGTCACGGAAATGTTGGCACCCGTAAAAGGTTTCTGAATGCGCAACAACCTGGATTGAATAGAAAATCAATCGTGTTGGGCGCTGGAGCAATTAGTACAGTGGGGAGGGCGCTGGCCGTGCACGCGGCCAACCAGGTTCTGATCCCCAGCATCCCAGAGGGTCCCCGAGTCAGCCAGGAGTGACTGAATGCAGAGCCAGGAGTAAGCCCTGAGCACTGCCAAGTGTGCCCCCAGCAAAAAAAAAAAATTTTAAATAAAATATATATCAAGCGTGTCATAAATCCAGGTGTTTCTAGCAGTGCCAGCCCTGAGTGGAAAGGAACCCAGCAGGGGAATGCATTCAGGAACCAAGGGAGAAGTCAAGTGTGGTCACTGCAAGGCCCACTGGGTTTTGCCCACACCAGCCTCTTGTGCAGGAGGCACTGCCAGGAGAGAGGCCCCATGGATGGGCACAGGTTTTGCCAGCAGGAACCCCAGGTTCAATCCCTGGCACCCAACATAGTCCCTCAAACACCACCAGGAGTAATTCCTGAGAGCAGAGCCAGGGCTAAGCCTTGAAGCATCTCCAGGTGTGGCCTCCCCCCAAAAACAAACAAACAAAAGCGAAAATAAACCACAAGTCTATAGCCACAGAAGGCAGGGGGGTGGGTGTTGGAGGGGGGCTTTTGGAGGGAGAAGAACGAACACATGCAACCCCTTTTGTGCAGGGAAGGAAGAGGAGAGAGGGAGAAAGAGAGTGAGGGAGAGAGCGAGGGAGAGGGAACTCGGGGTGTGGGGACACGGCTTGCAGTGGGCACATGCTGGGGGTACAGGACAGGTGAGAGTGAGGGGGGTGGCAGCTCTGAGCGGAGGTCAAGGCGCAAAGCTGGGTGGGAGCCGCGGGCTTGAAGCAGGAGTGTCGTGATAAGATCTGAATGTTGGCAGCACCAGTCCTGGCAGAGGCATGGGCGGGGACCACGGGGAGTGACCCCTCCCTCACACCACACACTGAGATCAAGACTAAACCCCCCAGGAACTAAGATCGAGCCCCTTCCCAAGAGAATCCGGCAAAGGCAGAGATTGCCTGGGGGGGCGGGGGAGGAATTGGCAAATAGTTTGGAAATGCAATACAAAAGGCACAAGCAAAATCAAAATCAATGAGGCTTCACTAAAATGCAAAGCTTGAACTCTTTCCACCAGCCACACATGCTAGGGGAAAAGGCAGCTCAGATAGAAAAGGGAGCACCAAATAAAGGGTATTGGGAGGATCCTCCCAGGATGGGAGAAGCATGCTGAAAGTAGACTATAGACCAAATATGATTGCCACCCATTGCCTCTTTTGTAAACCACAACACCCAATAAGAGAGAGAGAACAAAAGCAATGCCCTGCCACAGAGTCAGGGTGGGATGGGGGGATGGGTGGTAGGAAAAATACTGGGATCTGTGCTGGTGGGAAATGGGCACTGGTGGAGGGATGGGTATTTGATCACTATATAGCTGAAACCCAAGCACAAACATTTGTAAGTCTACAACTCTACCTCAAAGTGTCTCACTAATAAAAATTTATAAAAAAAGAAAACAATAAAAGAACCCTCAGTAAACCTTCTCAGAACCTCATATTTCAATAGGTATTTTGTTGTTGTAGTTTGGGGACCACACCCAGAGTTACTGTGGGGTGACTCCTGGCTCTTTACTTGGGAATCACTCCTACTGTGCACATCGGCCCATATGTGACCCCAGGGTGTTTGAACACAAGGCAACGACATGCAAAGCAAATGACTTTCTGCTGTATTATCTCTCCAGCACATATTCAATATCTTTATTGAGAGTATATATCAATAAGCGGCCCTCACAGAAAATGTATAATTTATTAAAATTTTAATATATATGCACCCTGAATTCAACACTTCCATGAAGATAGGGTTCTATCCTCTTAGTAGGTTTTTAGAGGTGTTTCTAGGAAATGGTTTTCAATACAAGTATCTCATCCAATTAAATAAGCTTCCTATGTGTGTGTGTGTGTGTGTGTGTGTGTGTGTGTGTGTGTGCACGTATACACATAAAAATATATGTCTGTTGGGCTGGAGTGATAATATAGCAGGTAGGGCATTGGCCTTTCATGGGGCCGGCCCAAGTTTGATTCTCAGCATCCCATATGGTCCCCTGAGCACCGCCAGGAGTAATTCCTGAGTGCATGAAACAGGAGTAACCCCTGAGCATCGCCGGGTGTGACCCCAAAAGCAAAAAAAAAAAGCAACACTGAAACAATTTTTCCAACGTATTCCAGTAAATTTTTGTACATCCATATTTACCTGTACAGTACATATTGGTTTGTATAATACAGATGGTTAAAAAGGCTAAGTTTATTTTCTTTCTGGCCTATGAAATTTATATTTATTTATTTGGGGCTTGTTTTATGTACATGTAAAATATGTCCAACAATAGTGAGAATTTTATTTTGCTGAGTTTTGATAACAAAAAAAGAAATGAAACTGTGTATGTGAGAGCAAGGTACTTAGATTATTAGATCTTCAATTTTATACCTTAAAAACACTGGTTAACTTAATTGACATTACATAACATGAGCCCTTAGTGCAGTGACTGGAATATAATAGATGCTTAGTAATTTCTGGACCTAATCACTATTTCAATTCTTATGTAGCATCAGTGTATGGTCATCACATTGCTTCAACACTGCCTATAAAACAAATAAAATGTGAATTCAAGATATAGTGTATCTTTTCATTTTTCACAAGCAGTTTATTTTTCTTATACTTGCTTCATTACTTTTCACAGATATAACTTTCTGAAACTGCTGAAGGAATCCTGAATTATGTATAATATATATGATATAAGCTTTAAGTTGAGTGTCTATTGCATTATTACTGATTTGACTCTGGCTACTGTATTCTTTCTGTTTTATTTCTGGCTTAATAATAAAAACACTCAACCCTGGTTCTATTCAAATTGAGTCAGATGAATCAGATATTCCGATGCAGAAATTAAACTCATAAAACAGTTTACAGATTAAAGAAGGCATATATATATACATATATAATCTCATATGACCTCAATGATAGTATTATAAATGAAGTATATTACGGATAATCCCATGTTTAAGGTGAAGCAAAAAAGATAAAGGAATACCAATTTATCCGAGATCACAGAAAGTGATGAAATTAAATTTCATAGCTATATGTTAGAAAAGATGAAGTCATGAAATTTACATACAAGTGGTACTACATGGAAAGTATCATGCTAAGCAAAATGAGTC
>JAOXYA010000016.1:30199490-30237292 GCA_028565675.1 Sorex palustris | reverse complement strand
TATCTCACCCGCACGGCAGAGCCTGGCAAGCCACCCGTGATGTATTCGATATGCCAAACACAGTAACAACAAAGTCTGCATTGGCGACGTTGCTGGGCCCACTCGAGCAAATCGATGAACAACGGGAGGACAGTGACAGTGACAGTGATATTCTAAAGAATGTCTTAATGGCCCCTGCCAAAATAGAACAATCTTCACACTGTTTCCTTTATAGATACTTTTTTGTAGCATTTTCAGCGGTTTTTCATAACAGACAATATATCATATATTGTTTTGGCTGTGCTTTGGGGCAGGGACTGGGGCTTGGGATGAAAACATCGCAAATATGGTGGTGGGACGGTGGGATTGGTGTTTGAATATTAAATGTAATCAAATATTGTGAACTACCTTATAAAATAAAAATACTAAAAAAATCGTGATTTGCAAAGTTGTCCATCAGACAGTTGTCTCAAGCATTTATTGCTCCAACATCACCAGTGTGACCTTCCAGAGTGACCATCCCTCCACCAACGTCCCCAGTCTCCCTCTCAATCCCAACCTGCCCTTTTTGACACATAACAAATTTGCTTGATATTGCTTATTCCAACAAAACTTGAAAAACTGGCAATAGAACGATCGGAAAAATAAATCAGTAAGGGCCAATTAGTGATTATTATATGATTTTGACCTCTTTAAATAAGAAAATTGAAACCATTTAACACAATATAAAACACTCCTATTCTCATTTACATGTATACGTCTTCAACTCTGGAATCTAAAGTATATCGCATTAAATTTTATTTTATACTTGGATCTCATTATGATAATAATCATTTCAAGGAAAAAGAAAGAATGTGGTCCAGAAAGACAGTGTTTGATGAAAGGCGTGTTCTGCACGTGGGAGGTTCAGTTCCCAATATTGCTTGGTCCTGAGCTCAAACACCTCCAGGAGTAACTCCCCCTATCATAGGGCCCCTGAGTTTTGCCAGGTGTTCCCCCCACCCAATAAAAATAAATGACTGCTCTGAATAACAGCCCCTCAACCGAGGGGAGGATGGGGAGGCGGGGAAGGAAGAGTACATAAAATCCTACAAAATACAGATGCTTTGAAGGTGATTTGTTTGGGAAGCTGCTGTGGTCAGGGGTACTTGCTTTTGCCCCTGAGGCTGCAAGTTAGGTTTGTGTTTTTGTTTTGGGGAGGAGGCCAGAATATGGGCCATGCCCAGTGGTGCTCAGGGATCACTCCTGGAGGTACGGTGGGGCGAGGGGATCAGGTGTGGGGCTGAGCACCAACCCCGGGTTTGGCTGTGTGCAAGGGGAAGACGTCTCCAGCTTTTGTTTGCCAATCGATCTGCCGATTTGACTCTGGTCTCTGCTGGATGGGAGACCAGCACCAAGCGCGTGATACAAACCTCACGACAGGGATAATGAGAGGAGGAACAAGCTTGCAGAAGTCTGAGTCGGGTAGACCAAAGACCCCACCCCCACCCCATTCCGGTCCAAGTCGATGGTGTTAGGTGCCAGGGTGGGAAGAAGAGGATGCTGGGGCCCGTGATGTGGTGATAAATGCCCCAGAGTGAGGGAGGTGGGAGTCACCAGCTTCTCTATGTGGGCTCCATGTTCAAACGGAAAGCTGGGGCCATAAACCAGATGTGGTCTCTGGAGACCACCGTCGAGCACTCCTGATCACTGAGCCAGGAATAGGCCCTGAGCACTGGTGGTATGACCACCCCCCCAAGCCAAAAGTAAATAAAATTAAAACTGGAATTTCTTTTATTTATTTATTTATTTGCTTTTTGAGTCACCCCTGGCAATGCTGAGGGGTTACTCCTGGCTCTGCACTCAGGAATTACGCTTGGCCGTGCTTGGGGGACCATATGGGATGCCGGGGATTAAACCTGGGTCTGCCGCATGCAAGACAAAACACTGACCATGAGCCAAAAAAAATTATGTATTGGATTTCATAAAATTAAAAAAAAACGCTCGTCAAAAGGCACCACTTCAGGCAAAATTAATTTATGATTGAGTTTGCCAGCTGAAACGAGTGTGTGGAAGCTTTACAAATTGATGGGAATGTTCCATGTCTTAGTAGGGATGGATGCTACCCTGTACATTTTTTTCTTTTAAAAAGGGATTGATTGTGTTCACATATAACACTGTAATTTTTAAGTACTTTTTTGGGGTGGGAGGGTGCAAAAACTTGGCTATGTTCAGAGTTTGCTACTGGCTGTGCTCAGAGATCACTCCTGATAGACTCAGGGGACCATAAGGGGTACCAGGAATCAAACCTGCGTAGGATTTGTGTTAGGCAACTTGTCTTTGGTGCCTCTGTAAATTTAAGGCATTGAAACAGGCTGATGTATAGGTTTATGTATCATTAGATGCTTTCTGTTGTAACCATAGTTAATATCTCCCTCATACCTTTATCAGTTTTTTTTTTCCGTTGTGGTTACAATGGAGGATCTGAAAAGATAGTACAGTGGGGAGGGCGTTTGCCTTGCACACAGCCGACCCAGGTTTGATCTCTGTCATCCCATATGGTCCCCCGAGCACCATCAGGAATAATTCCTGAGTGCAGAGCCAGGAGTAATCCCCAGCTGTGACCCGTCCCCTCAAAAAAAAATGATGAGGGACTGGATCAATAGCACAGCAGGTAGGGCGTTTGCTTTGAACACAGCCGACCCGGGTTCTATTCCCAGCATCCCATATGTCCCCCAAGCACCACCAGGAGTAATTCCTGAGTGCAGAGCCAGGAGTACACCTTGAGCATCACCGAAAAAAAAAATGAGATGACAGCCACAAAGCAACCTAAAGACATGAGGAACACAGTTAGCCCTTTGACATGGAAATCCTAAGCTCTTTGGAGAGGAGAAACTGAGGTACCACCCAGATGCAGAAATCCAAGTGTGGACACCTCAGAAAAAGAAGCTACAGAAGACTGAATAGGTCGTGATGAGATTAGGAAAGCCCATCAGCAGTGCAAAGTCTGAGATTATGAAATAGCCATCAGTATGATAAGGCTCTCCCATGACAAAGCCCAAGTTAACTGCATGCAGAAAACTCCAGGGGGAAAACCATGTGGAGGAACTGCATGTGACCTCCCCAGAAAGCCATTCGGCATTTGCTCTCTCAGTCATGTTTTCCCTTGAACACCTCTCTCTCTCTCTCTCTCTCTCTCTCTCTCTCTCTCTCTCTGCTTCCTTTTTCCACTCTGCAGAAGCCCCCATTCTCTTTTGAACACACATTTCTCTCTTTGTCTAGCATCACACCTAAGTAAAATTCATTCAATAAAATCTATCTTGGGGGGCTGGAGCGATTGCACAATGGAGAGGGCATTTGCCTTGCATGCAGCCAACCTGGGTTTGATTCCTGGCAGCCCATATGGTCCCCCAAGCACCTCCAGGAGTCATTCCTGAGTGCAGATCCAGGAGTAACCCCTGTGCATTGCCAGTTGTGACCCAAAAAAGCAAAAAAAAAAAATTATCTTGGACTGGAGTGATAGTACAGTGGGGAGGGTGTTTGCCTTGCACGTGACCAACCTGGGTTCGATTCCCAGCATCCCAGAGGGGCCCCTGAACACCAGCAGGAGTGAGTCCTGAGTGCAGAGCCAGGAGGAAGCTCTTCTCATTTCCAGGTGTGGCCCCCAAACTAAGACCAAAGGGACAAACAAAAGCTATCTTGCTTCACTGTTTAATCTCCTCCTAAAATTATTTTTTGGCGAGGGAAAGGCAACAGGTCTAAAAGGCCTGTGCCGAGGTTCAGGCTGACTTTCCTCTCCTGCAAAGAGCGATTCCTGGCTCTGGCCGGAGCTCTCAGCTTCTGGAGCACTGGACGGCAGGGGCCAGGGCTCATCTCCCATGCCATGCAGAATATCTGGGCACCTCATGTGGCTCCTGAGACGTGGGCTTCCATGCCACGCCGGTGCTCATAGCAGACTCTACCCGCCCTGACTCATGCCAGGCACCTCCCCGGGGCTGAGGTGGGCCTGGCAGAGAGGTGAGAGCACTCTTCTTGAGTTCACCTCTCTCATCCTCCCTTTACCCAGCCACCAGCAACAACTCCATTTGATAGTGTTCAAGAACAAACAAAAGCAAACATGACAATAGACATTGAGGGGGAAGCGGGGGGGGGGTGTTCTCTCTCTCTTTCTCCTTCTTGGCGACTGGGATGAAGATGTGATGGCTGGAGCGCAAACAACCAATTTGGACCATGAGATGAGGTGGATGGTCTAGGTAGATATGGCAGTCCAAGAACAACCAGGAAGCGTTCCTGGGGTCCTGGTGAGTCTTGACTGCCTCTCTGAATTTTTTGAGAGAAATAAGCCTACTTGTTTTATAGTCTTCACGTTTTTATTGAATTCAGTAAAGGTTGTATTTATTCATTTTTAAATTTGATTTTGTTTTTATATTTTTTTATATTTCATATTTTTTAAATTATTTTGTTTTTATATTTTTTCACAATACTTTATTATATTCAATATT
Source organism: Sorex palustris (assembly GCA_028565675.1). NCBI lineage: Eukaryota > Metazoa > Chordata > Mammalia > Eulipotyphla > Soricidae > Sorex > Sorex palustris. The sequence continues at coordinate 30,232,832 of JAOXYA010000016.1, read as the reverse complement.
CCAACACCAATCCCACCACCATTATACCTTCCCACCACCATTATTTTGAATTTTCCCACCATCACCCAAGCCTGTCCCAAAAGCAGGTCCTAAATAATTTGTTTTGTATTACTTGTTATGATGGGCTGGAGCAATAGCACAGCGGGTAGGGCGTTTGCCTTGCATGCAGCCAACATGGCCAACCGGAGTTCGATTCCTCCGCCCCTCTCGGAGAGCCCGGGAAGCTACCGAGAGTATCTCGCCCGCATGGCAGAGCCTGGCAAGCTCCCCGTGGCGTACTCGATATGCCAAACACAGTAACAACAAAGTCTCCAATGGAGACATTACTGGGCCCGCTCGAGCAAATCGATGAACAACGGGAGGACGGTGACCGTGACCGTGACCGTGATTTGTTATGAATAATCTGCTAAAAAATGATCTGAATCAGTTTCCTTAGAGGAAAGTGTGTGAAGATTGGAGCCTGGAGCCGTTAAGTCCCTGTCTAAGAAAGAGACTACTAACATGCTGTTATAGGTCAAGGATTGTGTGCTAATTTTTTTATATCTATTGAGATTGATTGCCTTCCACTTTACAACCCATCAAATGGGTGTGCTATTCTTGGTACATCAGTGGCCTAGAGAATGAGATGTTACTCCAGGAATTCTAAAAATTTAAATAGGGTGATACAGCTGGAGTTAAATTTTTAACTGGATGGTGACTTAGGGGTCCAGAGGCATCTCTGCAGCTTTTTGCTCTCTTCCGAGACTTATTTCTGAGTCTCTGGATCATGGCTGCTGATGAGCTTATATGGTGCCAGAGAAACTTTGTGGGCATGACTGCCAGGGACCCAGAAGCACAAGGAGATGAGGGGAGGGTGCCCATCCCCAACTCTGCAAGAGCCTGGAGATTTCAGTCACAAAACCTGGGTTTCCCAGTAGATTCATTCTCATGGATGAAGCTTGTCCTGAGCCTATGGAGATCAGCCGTGAGCACGGTGGTGATGAGTTCTGGAGGTTTTCAGTTGTTGGGGCTCTATTGGGGCTCCGTGGTGCCCCAGATGAGCAGATTCTTAAATTTTTTGAGGGGGAGTCACACCTGGTGATGCACAAGGCTTACTTCTGGCTTGTGCACTCAGGAATTACTCCTGGCGGTGCTCGGGGGACCATATGGAATGCTGAGAATTGAGCCTGGGTCAGCCGTGTGCAAGGCAAACATCCTACCCACTGTGCAATTGCTCCAGCCCGGATTCTTAATTTTCAAAAAACAGATTTTCTGTCATTAGAACCAGTTCCTGAGGCAGTACTAAAGAGGAGAAATTTTCCCTGGCCAGGGCAGGTTGTGAATAATCATAAAATTATCACTCTTTATTATAATTTTTTAAAATTTTCACCAGCATGGCAGAGCCTGGCAAGCTCCCTGTGGCATATCCGATATGCCAAAAACCATAACAACAAGTATCATAATGGAGACGTTACTGGTGCCTGCTCGAGCAAATCGATGAACAAGAGGACAGTTGTTATAGTGCTACAGTGCAGGGCAGGTTGTGAGGACCCTAGAGGAAATAGAGGTATCTGGGGGTGGGGGTGGGGGTAGGGGGAGGTTCCTGGGGGAGTTGGGGGGAGCATGACATGTGGAATCCAAGAGGGCTAGGGAGGGGGGCGGAGAGTGATGGGAGGGAGGGGGAGGGGGGAGGGGCAGAGGCAGTGAGGCGGGTGAGGCGGTGAGTGTCTCTGGGCGCCTGCGTCTCAGGCTTCAGCATGCTCAGAAGTAGGGGAGGGAGCCCCCATCTTCCCACCTGTGGGGAGCCTGGTGGCTTGGCTGAGAATGGCCATGAGGGCTCTAGAAGCCTGGGGCCAGGTCTGGGGGGGGGGAGCCATGTTCCATCCTGTGACTTGATCCTGCCCTGAGACCCCCGAGGCCAGCCTGGCCCCTGCCCACTGCTCCCCAGAGCCCCCGGCTTTATGCCCAAAGCAGACAGGGGGGCTTCGTATAAAAGAGCCCCCTGAGGTCCATCCCCACCACTTGCAGGGTCCCCGATACCACTAGACGCAAACTTGGAGGATGAGCTGTGAGAACACACCTTACCCAGAACTACTGGCATGGTCCTGAACCAAACCAAGCCCTGCAAGTTCTTGCTGGCCACTCCCTGGCCAGGCCCACCCAGGCCTGGTTTCCCCGAGCCCAGTTTAGTCCCTGGCAAAAAGAACAAGATGGGGCAGATCCAGGGGGCATAGGTGAGCCTGGAGTCTGGGCTGGGAGGGAGACCCGGGGGTGGAGGGTGTGACAGGACACTGGTTACAGACTCCGGGACGTACTTAGAAGCAGGTGGGCAGTCCCCAGGACAGGGGGTGAGGGGGAAGGGAAGGTCCTGCAGCCCCATGGAGGCCCAGGGGAGCCCAGGACAGGCTTGGCCAGGTCACTGCTGGGTACTCTCAGTTCTCCCGGGGCAGCGGGTGGAGAGTAGCCAGCAGTTCGGGACCACTCACATGCCCGTCACTTCCTGTCCCATGACCGCTGGCCCTGAGCTCACAAAGCACTGTCCCCTCCATCAGAGCTGACTCTGGGCCCAGGGCAAGTGGCTAAGGCTCAGTCCTTCCCTGGGGGGGTCTTCTCCCCTGCAGTGTAGACTGTCCCCCCTGCCAGCCCATCGCCCATCTGCCGGCCAGGACCGCACCCAGCCCCACACCCTCCTCTGTCCCATGTTTCCTCAAGGCTGAACCCCAGAAGGCAGCCCAGTGTCTCTGGGCTTGGCCCTCAGCCCGTCACCCCGCTGAGGAAGCCAGGCAAGGTGTCGAACTGAGCAACCCGCACTGGAGGCCTGGGTGGGGTCACATATGCACCATGGGGGGGTGACCCGGGTCAGGCTGTGGAGGTTGCAAGGGGCCTGGTCCCAGGGAGGCACAGCAGATGCATGGTGCCTGGGGGGGTGGGGGGCTCAGGGGAGCCAGATCTGGGTGGGTCTGCCCCTGGGAATGACCAGCAGAAACTTGCAAGGCTCGGTTGGGTTCGGGGCCATGTCAGGGGTGTTGGGTGGCCTGTGTTCTCCCGGCTCAGAGCTTGGGGTTACTCCCAGCTCATCCTCCAAGCTTATAACCTAGTGTTATGGGGGACCCCGCCATGCTAGGGATGGACCCCTGGGGGCTCTTTAATGGGAAGCTCCCCAGTCTGCTTTGGGCATGACAAGAGCAGAAGCCGTGGGTATCTGGGGAGCAGTGGGCAGGAGCCAGCCTGGCCTCGGGGTCTCAGGGCAGGATCAAGTCACAGGTACTGAAATGTGGTGACTTGGGGGTTGGGGGGCCAAGCAGCTGTGATTGGGAGGCTGCTTCTGTATTGGGGGTCCCAGTAGGGGCTCAGAGGTGTACCGAAAGGGATTGATGGACATGACTTTCTGGAAAGAGGGGAGGGCGGGGAAGGGAACCCACTGAGACCCCACCGAGCATGCCCACCTGTGGGGGTCTGAGGTCTACCTGCCCTGGGTCTGGGGGTGCACAGAACAGGGCCATCACCAGCACAGCCAAGGCAGGGCTGGGCCGTGGGGTTCTGCTTCAGGGCTGGACACCCCCCAGAGGGTCAGCCTCAGCTCTGTGAGCACGGGACTGGGGGAACACCTTGATTCTCTCCCCTCCCACAAACACCTCTGTCAGGATCCTGCAGGGGCGGAGGTTTTGTGGTGCCTGGCAGGGTTGAGGGGGCTTCAGACCAGGAAACTGCAGAAAGCACCCTGGAGCCGTGGGATAGAGGGTGAAGAAGGGGGGCAGCCCTCTGGGCCCCCGGGCCGCCCAGTGAGCGATGACCTCAGCACCCCACCCTGCCCCCGCCCTTGGAACCACGGCCCCAAGCCACATCTGGCCCCCTCGGGTGCTCCCCTCAGCTGAGCCGGACCCGCTGATAGATCGGGTGTCTCCAGGGCTGGCGGGTGTGGCTAAGTGGCTTCCTGGCAGGGACTCAGGGGCCACCTCATCGCCTTGGGCCGACGGTGCAGTCTCCCGGGCCCCCACAGGCGTGTTTAGCGGCAGCCCCGGCACCAGCTGTGCCCAGGACTGGGGGCAGCGGGGAGTGGGCGGCCTTCCCGGCAGACACCCCGCAGGACTGGCCCGGGTGCCAGGGTGAGTTGGCATGGGTCACCGCATGTACCAAGCAGGCAGGAACACACACACGCTCACACGCGCCCACACACACATGCATACACACTCACACATGCACGCATGAACGCAGGCCACTCTCTCTGCTCTTCTGGCTGCTGGGTCCACTCAGCCGTTCTGGAATTTTCTGTCTCCTCACAGCAGGCCTCACTGACGTTCTGCATCTGCTTTGGCCCTAAGGAACTGGGCATCAGGGCATGAGCCTGGGGGCAGTGAAACCCCAGCCCTGGCCCATCACGCCCAGGCCTACATGTGGGTATCTGGGCAGGTGGGTCGCCACAAGGTCGTCCCCTGGGCCGGCTTGACTGGCCCTGGAACAGAGGTTCAGGCATGTAGGGTAGACCCAGAGTGACCCAACTGCCAGCAGAGTGGAGGTTGGGGCCACCAAGGCCGAGACTCGGCTGAGGTCGAGAAAAGTCTCCTCGTGCTCGACTGGAGTGTAGCCACCTGCATGTGGACGGCAGGTGGCCCCACCAACAAGAGACCAGAGAGCCGGCTGTCCCCACCAGCGGGAGAGAGAGCCGGGAGGAAGCAGGACGCCACTGTGGGGAAGGCTTGGGTGCTGGGAGACGGGGTGTCTCCTCCGTCTGTGAGTGGGATAGCAAGGCAAGAGCGCCCTCAGGAAAGGGGGAAGGGTGGGGCTGAGCACCGTTGAAGATGGCCCAGGAGTTGGGCGGAGGTAGGGTCCGGGCGGAGTGGGGGGCTTAGGAGCAGGGTGGGCGTGGCTCGCCTTAGACCCCAAGTCTTGGAAACGGGCCCAGCTGGTTGGCTGCAGAGAAGCGGGGAAGGAGACAGCCCCACCCAGGCTGGGCAGGGCCGGGGCAGAGAGCAGCCAGCCCAGGGGGTGCGGGAGGCAGGCCTGGGGGGCCCGACTTGGGCAGCTTTTGTGCCAGCCCCCACAGAGGGCCCATTTATCCCACCTCCTCCTTCTGCTGGAGGAGAGGCTGGGGCTGGGCCTCTGGGGTCACCCCCCTGGGCCCCGTAGCAGGCAGGCTGGCCCGCCCGGGCAGCAGAGCCTCGTTCAGTGGACACTTGTTCTTTGTCTGCATCTCAGCAGGGGAAGGTGCCAGGTTGGTGTCCAGGCTGGGTCAGTGCGGCCAGTTGCACCCCCACCCCGCCCAGGCTTGCAGGCAGTAGCGCGGCACCTCGTGGGGGTGGGGGGGTCCACGAGCCAGGAAGTTCTCGGAAAGAGACCACAGAGGCTGGGGGTGACCCAGGGGGTGGGCCGTGTGGAGCTCCATTGATCCGGGACCGCCTGGAGGGTGGCAGGAACTGCACCCAGGGGTGAGGTGTGCCCAGACCCACCCAGCTCAGGCAGGGACATGGGGGGCTGAGGAGGGCTGGAAGGAGGGTGGGGCTCAGGGATGGGGAGCCCAGAGAGACCACGGGGGCTGGGCAGGGGGATCAGTGGACCCTTGGCCAGACATGAACTCACTTGGTACCTGGCACGGTCCAGGCCCAGGAGCGCTGGCCTCTTCCAAAACCCTCTGTGTCCAGCAGTGGGGATGGGGGGTGGGGGTTCAGGGGGTCTGGACACAGCCCCGACTTCATGTCCCACTGGGAATGCAGCTGGGGGTAACGTTAGGTCCCAGACCAGGCCCCCGGGAGCAGCCCAGTCCCACGTACCATCTCCCTCAGCCCCAGGGCCTTGTAGCCCTCCCAATTTGGGGATTCTGAGATCCCCCAAACTCAGAGCCAACTCCAACTGTGCAGGGCCTGGCTTTCTGCGTCTGTGAGTGGGGGCCGGGGCCAGTGGCTTTCGGGAACGCTTACGAGCCAAGTGCTGAAGGTCTTTAGCAGCAATGCCCAGAGGCTGGAGGCTGTGTGAACCCCAAGGGCCGCCACGCCGGCTGCAGCCCCAAATCCACAACAGTAATAAAGTGAACAAGTGACCATTTCCTATCCCTTGTCCAGTGCCCAGAGCAGGGCCAGAGTTTCCTGGTCTCCCCAAGGATGACCACGTTCCCCTTCATGGTCATCCCACTCCAGAGAGGAAGTGAGTCCGGGGACCCCAGGAAGAGATAGGATGAGGACCGGGTGCTTGGGAGAGGTACCCGGGGGGGTGGGTGACGCTACCCCAGCAGCCCAGAACGGCCAGCAGGGTCTCGTCTAAAAGACCCTTGGAATCTGGGTCCCTACCACAGGGCCCCTGGCTGGAGGGGATCTTGATCGTGGGGTCCCTGGGTTGTGACTGAAGTGGACTTCGACCCCCAGACCCAACCAACCAACTCTCTCTGCTCCAGGAGATCACCCCCTCCCCAAGGGGGCCAGGCCCCTGTGAGTGGGGTCGGTGAAGGTCTGGGCAGATGTGGAAACTGAGACTGAACTGGGGTCCACCGTGAGACACCAGCCATCCCTCCCCATGCCCCCCTACCCCCCGACACACCCCGGAGCTCTGCTGCCCCCCAGGGGCGAGTCCTTGCAGGCCCCCGGCCAGCGCCTCAGCCCTTCCCAACCGTCTTGCCCAGGTTTTCCCCGCTGTGGAGTGGGGGGTGGGCCCATTCGCCGTCTCTGGAACCTCCTGGAACCTCGGGAGGAATGAGGTCATGTTTGTCTATGGGCTGGAGAGGCCTGGAAAGGAAAGGCTGGGCAAAGACAAGGCCCCATTGTCCCCCCTTCCCCGGCCCCCCGCCAGCTCCCGCCCCAGTCACCAGACAAGGCCAGCCCTGTCCGAGGCCCCAGAGACCACCAAGTGCCAGCGGGGGCGCTCGGCTCCCACCTCTGCAGGGCCTGGCTGGTCCGAAACCCCATCACCAAAACCTGGTCTGGGAGGCCTAGAGGCCAGGCCCAGGGGGCCCAGCCTGTGAGAAATAAGCCCCCATGGCAGGGGGAAGTGTCACCCTCCTCCCCATCACAGGTGGACAGCGCTAGGAGGGTGGGGCCCGGCCCACTACAGGACCAGCTGAGGCCCACTTGTCCGGTGGGGTTGGGTGGGGGTCAGGCCTGGTTCCTGGGGCTCACAGATGTGGGGGTCCCTGCAGGGGCGGGCTCAGCCCTCGTGAGTGCAGGCCCTGAGTCCCCGCCCGTGTGCACTGTAGAGTGAGAGCTTCATGGAGCGGTCCCAGGGTGGGGGCACTTGAGGCCTGACTGGCCTGACGGGACAGCAGCCCTTTGGCCCACGGGGTCGGACACCCCTCCTTCTGGCCTCGCTGTCCCTCAGAGGCCGGGGCACGCGCACCATCCGCCATCCGCCCTGCGGAGATAAATACACGCTCGAGCTTCACGCGTCCAAAAGTAAACTGTCCATTTCCTCTGGCTCTCCCTGTGTCTTCCCAGGCTTGGGGAGTGGCCCTGATGTCCACCCATGCAGGCCAGAAGCCGGGAGGCAGGCCTTACCACCCACGGCCCAGACCCCTCCATCTGGTCACCGAGCAAACCCCGGACCACCGCCCTCTGCCTTCACTGTGCCCCCCGCCCCGTGTCCAGCCCCGCCTCCTCCCGGCCACTGTGCTGGCCTCGTGCCTGCTGCCCAGAAGGGTCGGAGCAAGGCTTACAATGGAAGTTAGGAGCCGGGGCTAGAGGACCCGGGAGGGACACCTGCCTGAGTACAGCCAACCCGTGTTCAGTCCCCACCCTGCCAGAAGTGATTCCTGAGCACAGAACCAGGAGTCAGCCCTGCGCGCCCCTCGGCGTGGCCCCCAACCAAAGATAGAAGCTTCGTAAATCTGCCATGCGTCTCCTCTGCCACTGTCCCTCCTCTCCCCGTTGTGTCTGGAAACAAACTTGACACCATCCAATCTTCCCTCTTTTTCCTGCAGGTGCACACACGCATGCTTGCATGTATGCATGTGGGCGTGCCTGTGTGAGCATGTGTGCATGCGTGCATGTGTGTGTGTGCATGTGTATGTGCCTGCGTGCCCATGTGCATGTATGCGTACGTGTGTGTGCCTGTATCCCTGTGTGCGTGTGTGCATGTAGGCATGCATGTGTGTACACACACATACACATACATGCCTGCATGCCTTTGTGCATGTGTATGTACATGTGTGTGCACCTATATGCCTGTGTGTATATGTGTGTGCATGTAGGCATGCATGTGTGTGCGTTTGCCTACATGCCTGTGTGCATGTATTTGTACATGTGTGTGTGCCTGTATGCCTGTGTGTATGTGTGCGCGTGTGTGCCAGTATGCGTGTGTGTGTTTGCCTGAGTGCCTGTGTGCATGTATTCGTACGTGTGTGTGCCTATATGCCTGTGTGTATGTGCATGTGTGTGTGCAGGTATGTGTACATGTGTGTACCTGTATGCCTGTGTGCGTGTATGCATGTAGGAGTGCGTGTGTGTACACATGTACACATACATGCCTGCATGCCTGTGTGCATGTATATGTACGTGTGTGTGCCTATATGCCTGTGTGCATGTATGTGTGTGTACATTTGCCTGCATGCCTGTGTGTGAGTGCTTGCCTGCGTGTGTGTGTGTGTGCACGTGCGTGTGTGTGTGCCTATTCAGACATGTGCGTGCGTGTCTGAAGCCTTTCCCTGCAGTTCTGCCCCAGCCAGGCCCCCTTGAAGTGCCTCTTCAACCCCATTGCTCCCTCCGCCCATGGGGGCTCGCTCTGAATTCACAGTCAGTGTCCTCACCCGAAGTGCGGAGCCGAGTTTACCCCACCCCACTGAGCTCCCCATGGCACCCTGATTCTTCCTCCTACTGGGTGTCGTGGCCATGCCCTGGTGGAGTGGGTCCAGGCTGGTGGTTGGTCCCCTTGCCTCAATAAGGTGATGATGGGTACCCTGTGAGCCTCCTGGGTTTGGGGGCTCCCCAGGGACTTGGAGAGTCATGCTCAGGCTGCACTGGGCCCACAGGGCACCCCTGCACCTGCTTCCAGGACCCCCCGCCCTCCCTCCCTGCTCAGAGCCTAGCACCCCTGCAAGGTCTGTAAAAGCCCAGATGTTTGTGAAGGGCAATGGGGAGGGGGCTTTCCTGGAAGCTCTCATGCTGGGGGGTGGGGGCACAGGCACAGAGGCTGGCTCACTCAGGACCGTGGGCGGGAATGGGACTGTCCAGCCCCAGGACTTGTCCCCTCAGCGAGCCCCAAGGCCCAGGTCTGTGTTGGAAGCGTGAGGGGCCCACAGCTGTGACCCCACAGCCCCTCCAAGCCTCCATGCAAGCGCATCCCTGCTTGCAAAAGCCCAGAACTCCAGAGCGTTCAACTCTGCCCGGCCTGCCCTGCCCGCGGCGAGGCTGTGAGAGCCTTTGTGGGGGAACTGAGGACAGGCCACATCGGAGGAGCGAAACCCACTCACTTAGGGAGAACCCAAGGGACCGTCGAGGACGGAATGTCCGAGGGCAGCGGGCAGCGCCGAGAAGCCCCTCCTAGGCCCCCGGGGAGTGCAAGTTCATGGCAGGACACACAGGGCCACTGCTGGGCCCTGTGAGAGGGAAGCCAGCACTTCCGGGCCGGGGGGTGGATGGACCCCCACCCCATGGCGAGCAGAGGTGTCCATGGGGGCCGGCAGGCTGAGAGCCCTGGGGTCGTGCCAGGCAGAGCAGATAGCCCCTCCCCAGAGGCGTGGGCACCCCATGCCACTCAGGAGCTCTAAGCTGGGAGCAACCCCCACTCCACAGAAGAAGCTAAGAGGGGACAAAGTGGCCTTTGTGTGACTGGAGGAGGGCGCGCGGGCACACAGGAAGCCCGGGGCCGTGTGGTGGCCTGGGAATGTTGGGAACAGCACTGTCAGCAGCCCTCTCCCCGACACCCTTGGGCAGGATGGGACAGATGGCCAGTCACACGCTCACACCTCAGGGCTCCCTGGTTGGGTGCGGGGAGCCAGCCGGGCAGGGGGCAGCCGCCCTCCACCCAGGCCTGGGAACGTCCGGGCCGCTGCAGGCCCTCGGGAGGCTGGTGAAAGACCCACTTACCGTGATGGATGGACCCTAGCGGGCCGGGCCAATTAGGCGAGACGGATGCCAGGAGCACGCTATAAATATCCCGGCCGCCGGGCCCAGGAATGCGCACGGTGGAGGGAACGCGCCCGGAGAATGTTCGGCACAGACAGGACAGGGTTTGTGTGTTTTAAAAACATGTTCTGGGCTCCGTTGAGACCCACACCAGGGCAGCCGCTGACCAAGGGCCCACTGCTAAGGTGGCACGTTGTCGGTACACCTGGAGAGGAATCCCACCTGCACCAGCTGGGGGGATGGGACTCTCTGGTGGGGGGGAGATGGACACTTGCAGGACAGGACCTGGCCCCGGGTCGGGGTTCCCAGCCAGTGAAGCCGCCTCCCCCGCACCCAGTTGCCCCCCCCCAGGACGGCATGTGCCCATCGGGGCGCCTCAGGACCCCGCGTATGCCCCTGAATCCAGTTGCTGGTGGCCCCATGTTCCCCATCTTGGGGACTCGCCAGAGGTCCAGGCTCTGCCCGGGCTGCTTAGCTGGTCCCAGACTTTGAAGAGGCAGGAAAGAGGTCAGGGGGCAGCAAGGCCAGCCCGGGGGGGGGGCGGTTAGCAGGCTCTGAAGCTGCGCCCAACTCCCCTTCAGGGCCCAGGGACAACCTCAGTCCCTGGGCTGAACCATGACAGTGAGGGGCTGACCCCACTCCCCACCCAGGGGACAATGAGGCCCTGACCCGACTCCCCACCCCAGGGACAATGAGGGGCTGACCCCACTCCCCAGGGGACAGTGAGGGTCTGACCCCAGTCCCCACCCCAGGGACAGTTAGGGGCTGATCCTACTCCCCACCCCAGGGGACAGCAGGACAGTGATGCATGCAGAGAGACCCAGGTGTGGGACTGAGCTTGGCTTGGTCTCAGGGTTCCTTGCCCCTCCGTGGCAGACCAGGGGTCCACAGCAATGCCACACCTCTGTGAACTGCAACCCAGGAGAGCATTTGGGGGGCATCTCTGGGAGTTTGATGCCAAGAGAAAGGTCATCTGGGGAGAACTCGGGGCTGGAGCAGGCCCCTCAGGGCGGAGTGCACCTAGAGTGCACCCAGAGGGGTCCCGGCTGGCCGGGCACCAGCGTGGGGAGCAGAAGACCGCTGCCAGCCCCACGACCTCTGAAGGTGGCTTCCTCAACCACTTGCTCCCTGCAGCCCACAAGCTGTTCTCCTAAGACCCTCCCCTCCTGCCATGAGACCCCACAGACACACCCACCCACCTCCCTGTGCCCAAAGAACCCACCTTTTCGCTGTGGGGGTCATCTGCTGTGACACTGACCAGCACCCCCAGAGGTTAAGGGAACTCACAGGGGCTTCTTGGAGAGGGGCACCTGCCACTGTGGAGTTTAAGGCTTGATCCCAGTTTAAGGATTAATTTAAGGCTTGATGCTAGTCTCCTTCCCTCTCTTGAGAGACTGCAGCCCTGCGACTCAGCATACATCCCTGCTTCCTGTGCCCTGCCTTTCGCTCTGCACTCAGAGCACGTATAGAATTGCTGCTTTGTCTTCCAACTGTGTGTGTTTCTCATCACCGCGAAATTATTGTTCTTGTAGAACACGTTTTATTGGAGACTTTATAGCATCATAGTTAAGAGCCGGAGCTTTGAAGTTGAGCTGGGTAGGATTTATGTGGGAACTTTGCCACCAAGGGAACGGGGGACCTCGGGCAAGTTACCACCTAGTTCTGCCTCTGCCGAGAGGACTGTTAGGAGGCGAGGGATCATTTCTCCCTCCCGAGCTGGAGGCAGAGAGAGCCACAGGCATCAGAGAGAAGATATTCGTTAGTACTAGTTCCAAGGCAGGTGGCTGTCCACAGCCGCCCCTGCAGTTAGCATCCTGCTGGCGATCAGTGCCATTGCGATAAGGCAAGAAAAGTAAAGAGAGGTTTTGATCGTGAGAAAATCAGGCCCAGAAGTAGCCTGAGTGGAGGCTTCGTCCGGATCTTGGTGGACTTGTCTACTCAGAATGGGCAGGATTCTCCTTATTCCCTCCCCGGCCCCCGCCAGGCCTCCCCTTGCCTTCCCAAGGTTACAACTGACTGGGGCTGGAGCAATAGTACAGCGGGTAGGGCATTTGCCTTGCACGTGGCCGACCCAGGTTCAGTTCCCAGCATCCCATATGGTCCAGGAGTAATTCCTGAGTGCATGAACCAGGAGTAACCCCTGTGCATGGCCGGGTGCGACCCAAAAAGCAAATAAATAAATAAATAAATAAATAAATAAACGGTTACAGCTGACTGTCCTGATGTCTGGAGGAGGAGGAGGAACAAGGGACCAGAGAAGGGTGGGCATAAGCAGGGTGTCCTGGCAGCTGTCGGCCATTGCTGCTCTTGTTTCTGGCACAAGCAGGGTTTGCTCGTGCCAGTAACAGTCCAGAGGTAAGGCCTTGCATGCAGCCAACCCTGGCTCAATCCCCTGCACGGGAGCAGGGATAGTCCCTGAGCACCACTGGGGGTCAGCCGATCCCCTCACCCCATTGAAAAAAATTAGTAAATAAAGCCAAACATTTCCGGTCTAGGTATTTGTCCTGACTTTTATTTATTTTTTTTAACCCCACTCAGCGGTGCTCTGAACTTAGTCCTGACTCTCTGCTCAGGGATCACTCCTGGCAAGGACCAGGGACCCCTGGGGGAGCCGGGATGGCTGTGTGCTAGGCAAATGCCTGGCCCCCTGTTCCTCCAGCCCCTGTCCTGACTTCCTTCAAACAACAGTCACCTCTGTATTTTCCAGATAAAACAGAAAATCTTTTGGCATTTCCTAAGGAAGACTCCAAGCCACCGCCCTCGCGCGCGCGGGAGGTGTCGCCTCAACACAGACCCGAGGCAGGGGTGGGGGCTGGTGAGAAACAGACCCCCTAGGGGCCCACGAGATGGCACAGCGGGGAGGGCGTTTGCCTCGCACACAGCCAGCCTGGGTTCGATTCCCAGCATCCCATACGGTCCCCTGAGCCCTTCCAGGAGTGATTCCTGAGTGCAGAGCCAGGAGTCAGCCCTGAGCATCACTGGGTATGGCTCCAAAACAAACAGAACAAATAAAAAAAAATCAACCCCCTAACTAAGACTGCAAGGTCGGGGCAGTGCCCTGGGTCAAACAAGTACAGACACGAGGGCTGCCAAGTGCACCCAGGAAGGAACGGGATAAAACAGTGTGGGGGTCTTCTCAGATAAAATGTTAGCAAACGGGTCCCAGGACAAGAAGGGAACAGAACATCGTCTTGGCCTTATACCTGCTGGGCTCCTGTCAGCCCGTGGTGTGAAGTGTTCCAGCTTCTGCTCCTCTGCCTGCCCCCAGCTGCTGTGTGACCTTGGGCCAGTCACCAGCCTCTCTGGGCCTCCGAGCCTCTGGTCGCCAAAATGTGGATGTGTGGATCAGCTGTGCCGAGGGTTTCTGCCAGCGGAGCCGGGGCTGGGGATGATTCTGGAAGGAGAAAATGGGCAGCCGTGAGCTCGCCCAGGCCGCTCAGGTGAGCCCACAGCCGGGCAGACGTGTGTGCTGGTTTTGTTCTCTGGGGCCAGACCCATGGCCAGGGTTATGGAGCCAACCTGGATTCGATCCTGGCATCCCGTTCCCAGCCCCAGCAGGAATGACCCCTGAGCATCACCAGGTGTGACTCCAAAAAAAAAAACAAACCCCAACCAGGAGTTAAACCAGAGAAGTAGCACCCAACTCTGGGAGGAGGGCTGTGAGCTAACAGGGGTCAGAGGGCCCCAGAGAGAACAGGTGGGGTTCAGGGACAGGGTGTGGGTGCGAGAAGTGAGGGTCAAGCCAAGGGGGTGCCTTCTTCTGGGGCTGTATTTCCAGACTCCCGCTCTGCCCCTGGCTGCTGTGTGACCTTGGGCCAAACACCAGCCCTCTCTGGGCCTCGAAGCCCCTGTGCTGCCTGAGATGCCGCGAGCCTTCTCCCTGACTGGGGTGGGGGGTGTCTTCTGCCCCCCCCAGCTCACCCTTCCCCTCTCTGGAGACCCCAGCCCTGCTGGTCTTCTCTCTCCCAATCCCCTATGTGAGCTTGTCTGCAGGAGTGAGGGGAAGAGGGAGCAGAGGAGGGTGGGGAGTGAGTGGATGGAACAGAACAGGGTTGGGGGCACTGGAGTTCTCTCGGTGGTTGGCAGAGAAACCGACGACCCCTGGGGCTGAGAACTCGGGGTGCAGGTGGGGCTGAGCACCCACAGGCTGTGGGGTTCTCCCGGCTGTGAGCACTGTGGGGGGAGCACGGGGAGGGGAGTCTGGGCCTCTGCAGACCAGAAGCTGCCCCAGGCACCAAGGAAGAGGGTGGAGGTCTGGGGCGGGACAGGGGACCATGCCGGAGGGTGGGGCTCTGTGGGACCCCACTGACCTGGGGAGGTCACAGGGCGGAAGTGGGCAAGACAGGGAGGGGAGGGGCACCCCCCCGTGTGGACAGATGGTTTGGGGGGAGTTGGGTGGGGACAGGAAGGTGAGGGGGCAGGCAGAGGGGGGCCTGGGGTTCAAGGAGAGCCGGGGGGGCTGCGAGGGGGCTGGGAAGGGGGAGGGACCCTGGGGGAGGTGGACCCCACAGAAGAGGCTGCTTCCGGGCACCCAGAACGAGCTGGGCTGAGGGCACAGGCTCAGAGGTATGGGGGCAGTGGAGGGGGGTGGGGGGTGAAGGTCAGATGAGGACGCCAGGATAGGGGCCGCTGAGGTCAGAGGTCACATAGCCCTCGGAGGGCGGGGGAGGTGGCCCATCGGAGCCTGGAGTCGAGGGCTTTTCCCTGCATGCAGAGTTAACAACTAAAGGTCGGGGCTCAGACCCCCGCCTTCAGGGTCCCGTCCCAACGTGGGGGTCCCACCTGACTTGCGCCCCCCCCAAGAAACCTGCACCCAGAGAGAGGAAAGGCGGGCGCAGACCCCGCGCTGCCTGTGCCGTGGGCCCCCTCTGCGTCCCGCCCTGCCCCACCCGTCCAGGGTGAGAATTCCGGCCACACGTCTCTGTGATGTGGTCACGTTGGAAAAATGCTAATCAAATATTCTCCTCGTGCTTCCTTTCTTTCCCAGGCTGGATTCCTAGAAGACAGGAATTTATGGTGTGAGAGAGCTCCAGGCCGTCAGCCTGGCCAAGGTCAACAGCCCCAACCGCCACTGCCAAGGGCCCGGCGCGGAGCCCAGGACATGCGGCCGGACACCTCGCGCCCTCGGCCTCCCGCCGTGGGCTCCCACGGGGCCCCCCAACGGAGGCCCTTGTCTAGGAAGCGTACCCCCCCACCCAGGGGTCTGCAGAGATGCCCCCCGGGGGCAGCTGCCCTCGAGGATGGGGGACAGCCAGGCTGTCCACACGCCCCGTCCCTCCCTTACAGAGACAGAGAGATGAGCCAGGAGCAGGCCCCGGGCTCTCCTGTCACTCCTCTGCTGGGTGGGGTCTGGGCCTGACTGCTCCCACCAGGTGAAAGGGTTTAGAGGGAGCCTAGGGGTGGCCCCCTGAGAGCCCTGAAGTCACTCCCAGTGTCTTGGGCCTAGAGAAATAGCTGCACCCTGGCTCGTGGCAATAGCACCCCTAGTTGAACCTCCCCGGGTGGCCCCTGCCCGGGGAACAGCTCAGAAGCCTCCTGGAGGGGTAAGGGAGACACACTTACGGGGAGCCCGGAGACAGTGGCCACCCCAGCAAGAGGACATAGATGAGAGCAAGCTCCCTAGAGAAGGGGCCCTGAGCCGGGTTCAGCGGGAGGGCACGAAGCGGGGGGCTGGGGGACATTCCAGCCAAGGCCCCCGCCTGTGCTGAGCCCAGAGCTTTATACCTCGGTAAGACTTTTCGTGTAAATAAACTCAAATCCAGACGAGACAGGCCCTGGGGAACAGGCACGGGCGGGGTCTGCTCTGTCCAGAGCGGGGGGGCCCGGGAGAGGTGTAGCCCGAGGGCCCTCTCTCAGGCCCTCCCCACAAAGGTCCCCTCCGTGGGTTCCCCCAACCTCCTTCCAGGCCCTGGACCAGGAGTCGAGGGATGCTGGAGGCTGCCAAGGGGGTCCCAGGGTCCTTCCAGGGTGCCACCAGCAGATGGACCTGATTGTAAATGTCTTGGGGTCCCCTAGAAGGACAATGGCATCCCTTTGAACACCGTTTCTAGGCAACCGAGCCCCTACATTATATGGCTTGGGGGGTTTTCCCTTCCTGATGTGTGCGTTTGACCTCCCTGCATGGAAGGGCCGGGGCCACACCCGGCGACGCTCAGGGCTCCCTGTTGGCGGGGTTCGGGGAACATACGCAGTGCTGGGGGCCAGTCCCCTTGACCGCACGGAAGGCGAGAGCCGTGACACCTTGGGTCTCTGTCTCCTGACTCACGAGGTTGCAGGGCAGCCCGACACTTGTTTCCACAGTAGAGCTGGAGATCCCTCCTTAGACACGCGGCTGCCTGAGTCCTGCCCTCACCACCAACACCGCGTCCACCTGGCTGGGGGGATGTGGGGGTCTGCCAGCATCTGCAGCACCCCAGCGCTGACCGTGGTCCACCTTACACCCCAGTCCTGCCCCGGGAGCCCTCCCCACCTGTCCCGGCTCACTGTCCCCTCTTCTTAAAGAATCACAAATGCCACATTCCCCCTGTCACTTTGTCCGTGGGGTCTATTGCCCCCAAATTCCCAACTCCAACTGGATATATATAAATGCATGTGCATCATACCTCTACGTACCTGGGGGATCCCCAGACACTCTCAGGACCCAGACTCCTTGCGTGATATTTGCTCCCGCTCCACAGAACTGATTCAGGTATTTGGGTCCAGCAGTGCCGAGAGCCCCAGGCGGACATCCAGCCATGCTCGAGGCCCAGGGGATTGTGGGGGATTGAACTGGGGGCCCTATGCACACAGGGCTTGTGCTCTAGTCCTTTGAACCGTCTCCCCTAGTCAGTGAGTAGATTTAGTTGCTATGGGGGTCACTCCTCGTGGTGATGTGGGGTCACCCTAAGGCAGCAGGGATCCAGCCCAGGGCCTCGCAGATCCCAGGGTCCCAGGCATGCGACCACATGTGTCCCCCGGCTGTAGCAGGATGCTTTGGAGGAGCTCCAGGGATGTCAGTGAGTCCCGAGACATGTCCCCAGGAGATCCGGCTGGGCAGAGACACCCTGGATGCCCCACCTGCCCTGTACCTGGGCCACAGGTGGGCGCCCACGGGACCACATGGGCTTGTCCTGGGCGGGCAGGAGAGGGCAGGAGAAAAGGTCAGTCCGTGGCAGGGAAGGAGGAGGTGGGCGGCTGCACCCATGGGCTCGGCACCTTGTCCACAGCTGCCGAAAGGCCCCAGCTGGGCAGGAGCCCCGAGACACCGTCCCCCAGATGGAGACTGAGTCCCCCAATGGCAGAGAGTGGCAGCCGGGTCCCCAGCTCACCCCTCAGGATGAGACCCCCCCTCCGGGGTTGAAACCAGGCCTGAGCCAGGCCAAGGAGCTGCCCGAGTGACCCTTGAACCACGCGGAGGGTGAAGGCTGCAGAACAGAGCCCCAAGGCACAAAGCCGAAGGCGCCAACAGGCCCGCGCAGCCTTATCCAGAGGAAGTGGCCTTTCCTCCCGGAAGCCGGCCCGGCCCGGCCCACCGATGAGTCATGGGTGCTTTCGAGGCGGCCGGCCTGGCCCGCCCTTCCCGTCCGTGCCCACGAGGCCATGGCAGGCATGTCACCTTATCTCGGCCGCCCCACCACCCCGCAGACATGAGGTCAGGCCTGGGAGAGCTGGGGGTCATGCAGCGGTCAAGGGTCCCTGGCCAAAATGCCCAAATGCCAGTCAAGGGTTCGAGTCATTGGAGGCTGACGGGGGCCGGGGGGGCTGGGACCTAAGCCAAGTGTGCCAGGCCAGTGGGGCAGGAGGCCCGAGGTCAGCGCCACTGACCCTGCCCCTCCCAGCATCCTTCGGCCTCTCCCAGGCTCTGTTAGTGGCCACAAAGGCCAGACAGTCCGGCCGCACAGAGGGTGCCCACAGAGTCCTCCCCGGAAAACCGCCCATCACCTTGGCCATGCGACAAATCAGCAGAGCCCAGCCCTGCCCCTGGGGCCCCAACCCCATGTGGACACCACACCAGTATATGGGCATGTCCGGGACATGGGCTCAGTGGCCCCGAGTGCCCACACCAAGGCCTCAGCTCTGTGCGTACCAGTGTCCATCCATCCCCTTTGCTTCGTCCCAAGTCTGCTGAGCCGACAGTTTTTTTCCAGAAGGTTCTTGTGAGAGACTAGATAGTGCCTTGGCCTTCCTCGGGGGTCCTGACCGGGGCTGGGGGGGCTGGGAGTTGGGTCTGCTGCCCGCCCCGCTCTGTGCAGGGTGGGGGTCCTCATTCAACTCTACTTCCACCCACCCCAGCAGCAATGGGACGTATATACATGTTAGTGACAACGTCTCCACCCTGGAGACCCACAGATCACAGGCGAGCATCGTCCTGCCCGAAGAGAGTGTCCACCAGCTGACCGATAGCCACCCTCTCCTCCTCCCCTCCTGTCCCCAGCCCCCCAGGGGCCACAGTGTCCTGACACTTCCCATCAGAAAACTGTTTCATCTGATTTTGCTTTTCTTTTGGTACTGTTGATGGGAGGGATGTTGGAGCCTATCTAGGCGTGTCCAGGGGCTACTCCTGGCCCTGTGGGTGGGGGTCGCTCCCAGCAGCACTTGGGGGACCTCATGGTGCCAGGGGTGGACCCAGATCTCCTGCCCAACAGGCCGCATCTCCTCCGTGCTGCTCCATGACCTTGATGTGAGTCACGAGATCACAGTCACACGTGTGAGTGAGACCATCAGGGATGCCGCGTGCAGCCGGCACTGCACTCACCAGGCTTGCGTGTGCCTATGTGGCTGTCCATGTGTGCACATGGGTGCCTCTAAGTGTGGGTGTGTTCGTGCATTGTGGGCCATGTGTGTTGTGCATGTGTGGAATGCACTGGTGTCTATGTGCACTTGTGCTTGTGTACAAGCATGTGTGGTTGCATGTGTGTGCGTGTGTGTGCACATAAATACTCTGTGTACATGTAGCATGCACGTGTGTTTATGCATGTATGTGCGAGTGTATATGTGGCATGATTATGTGTTTAGGCATGTGTGTGCATGTGTATGTGTATTTATATGTGTGTGTGCCTGTGTATATGTGTGTTTATGTGTGCGCATGTGTGTTCATGAGTGTGTATGTGTGTTCATGAGTGTGTACGTGTGTATTTATGCACATACATGTACGCATGTGTACATGTGTCGTGTATTTATGTGTGCATGTGTGTGCTTATGCATGTGTGTGTTTATGCATGTGTGTGCATGTATGTGCATGGGGGTTGCACTCTGCAGTCTGTGCCTCCCCATTTCTCTCCCTACCCATTTCACGTGAGTTCTCAGGATCATACCCCGTGGAAGATTCTAGAGAGTGTCTGCCCAGATGGCCGCCCAACACCGTGTCCTTCAGCTCAGCGAAGCCAGTGGGTTTGGGCCGAGCTCCTGCTGGCTGCCCCTGACTCTGGCCCCTGGGGGTGAAAGCCCCGAAGGACAGCCTGCAGCCCCCATCCCCTTCCAGAGGGTACGGTGGGGAACCAACCGGAGGGGGCAGCAAGGCTGAGAGAACTTCTGGGTAGTAGGAGGAGGGTGGCCATGGGGGGTCCCTGCACGTTTGGGGGCAGAAGTGTGTGGTGCAGATGGAGGTGCATCTTAGCACAGCTGGGACCCCGACCACCAGCGGTCTCTGAGCAGGATACGTATGGGGTCACTCGACTGACATTCTCGTCCAGCGTGGGGACACAGACCTGAGCCCACGCCGCGGCCCAGACCCTCTCCCCAGGGGCCCATGGGAGTGAACTTGAAGCTGCCCAGACTGTCTGAGCTCCCAGAGCCCCCAGCAACCTGCTGGGGGTTCTGCAACATGCCAAGAGTCAGACTGGGATGAAATGCCCAGTGCTCCAGGTTCCCGCCGGGAAACGTTCACACGCCCGGTCAGGGTCAGCTGCCTCCTGCCCTGATACTATCTCCTCTCTGGCCTCCGGCTTGCCTCCAAAGCCCAGCCTTCCAGTTCTAGCCACTGTGCTTTCTGAGTGTGGCCCTCGATGCAACGGCAAGGGAATGTCTCAAATGAGACTACAGACCCCCTCGTCCAGGAAGCCCTCCCTGAGCATGAAAGCAGTCAGTGCTGTGGGGCTCCCACACTCCTGTGCTCCCCTCAGAGCACTTCCCTGCATTGCCCAAGCCCCCCCCTGCCAGGGCACACTGGGCATCTGAGGAGGAGAGGCTGCTCTGAGCTGGGGGGGAAGGGGGGGTTGGACATTCAGGCCTGGGCACTGGAAAGGAGGCCGAGTGGAGGCCCAGCCGGGGAGCAGAGAGGACACCAGTCTGGGACAGCACCTGTGACTGGGTCCCCCCCGACTTTCCTGGTTGGCCCCTTCAAACCCCACAGCCCGTGTCAAGCCTCCCCCAGCCAACAGCTTCTCCCCCCACCCCGCAGATCAGCTCCCCGTGCTCCCTGCCTCAAGTCCTCCGTGGCCCCCGGCACCTGATTCTCACAACCCCGACACCTCCAGCAGCTGTTCCCAATGCCCACCCCCTGCCCCCCACCCCCCAGCCTGTGCAGTAAATCCTGGATAGGTCCCCCAGGGGCCCCTCCCGAGCCTCTGCTCTGCAGGGGTGCTCTTCCCACTGACCCGCCCCTCCCCCACAACACCCTGCTGCCTGGTGAGACCCTCTGGGACACGCCTGACTCACCCGACTCTGGGCTCAGGGCCCCGTGGGGCCCCACTCCACCTCCAGGCTCGGGGCCCACATTTGTTGCAAGACCCGAGTAAACATCCCATTTTATAACCAAGGGGTGCCTCCCCGAGGCACCTCGAGGGGCCATGGAAATTTTTCTAGTTTTTTGGTTTTGGGGTCACACCTGGTGATGCTCAGGAGTCATCCCTGGCTCTGTGCTCAGGAATCACTCCTGGGGATGGCCAGGGGACCCTAGGGGATGTTGGGGACGGAGCCCAGGTCAGCTGAGTGCAAAGCAAGCGCCCTCCCTGCTATGCTGCGGTTCCCACCCGGGTCTTGGAGATGCTGTGAGTGCGGCCAGGTTCCATCCTCCTGAGAACCCCTGGGGGTCCGTGCTCTCCCCCCACACTCCAGGCTTGGCTCCCTCGGGGCTGCCCTCCCCCGCCCCGGGACCAGGTGGGGGTGCTCCGGAGCACCCTAACCATCTCTGGCAGTGCCTCCTGAAAACCGAGCCCCCTGGAGTGTCCACTCCTCAGAGCTTGGAGCTCCCTGCCCACTGCCTGAGGTACCCTGGGCCCCCACCGGGGCCCCCCGCTAGGTGGGGCGCGAAGAGGACGGGCGCCGCAGGGGGAGGTGTTGAGGAGAGGCTGGTCGGGGAGATGATGGGTGCGGTGATGGGCCCACTTGGCAAGGTGGGCGCACGACGGACCCTCGGAGATAAGAGCGCAGAAGTATGTGAGGGATGTAAACAGGTGGGGGTGGAGCCCGCTCCCCCGTACCAGCCGGAGAAACAGCCGGCCCGGACCCACGAGACGCTGCCTCCCAGCCCGGCTGGCTCACCCGTGGCCCGGCCTCACCCCGTCCACGCTGTCACCTCCACCCCCGGCCCCGCCCGCCACAGCCCGCCTTCCCAGAGCCCGGACCGAGTCTGCAGACTTCTCAGCACAGACTGTTCCCCAAGTGTCTCGGGCCCCTTCAGGCGCTCCTGACCGCCGCTCCCAGTGCCGGCCACCCAGGCCAGTTTCCTCTTCCCATCTGGGGGCATCCTGGAGCCCACGGGGCCCAGGACAGCTCCCTAGTGTCCTGCCACCTCTTCTCCTTCCGGACCCATCACTGCCCCTTCCAGGGTCATCCTTCCCAACTTCCAGCCCTTCCCTGGGAGCATGCTGCCTCCTGCCACCTTTGGGTCTTTGCGACATCACACCCTGGTTTGAAAGGCCTGACACCCTGCTCCGGGCTGCTGGCAAACTCCTATTCAACCTTCAAAACCCATCCCATAGTCTCCCTCCTCCATACTTATTCCTACCTCGCAAATCAGGTATGGTGGCCCTCGGCTGCAACCTAGCCCTCTCGGCCACGGCCCCCAGCCAGCCTCTTTGTCAGAGCAGGGGCCTCTTGTGTGTCTCTCTGGGTGTCTAACGGCCTCCCAGGGAAGCTTCAAGTTCAAGGCTCGAGGTTCCTTCTTTGTGAACAGGCTCAGCACTGTAAGGCCAAAGGGCTCAGGACCCCTGGGGCCCGCCCTGTTACAGGGCTCAGGACCCAGGATCCCGCCCCCTTACAGGGCTCAGGACCCCTGGAACCCACCCCCTTATATCCCCTCACAGGGCTCAGGACCCCCGGAGTCTGCCCATTACAGGGCTCAGGACCCCGGAGCCCGCCCCCTTATACCCTCTTACAGGGCTCAGGACCCCTCAAGTCCGCCCTGTTACAGGGCTCAGGACCCCCCGGAGTCCACCCTCTTATATCCCCTTACAAGGCTCAGGACCCCCGGAGCCTGCCCCGTTACAGGGCTCGACACCCCGAAGCCCGTCCCCTCACAGGCCTCAGGACCCCCGGAATCCACCCCTTTACACACATGCCCCCCAGCAGTCCTGGGCCCTGGGCCTTGGGGGGGGGTGGCTGGAGCATTGCTCTTTCTCCCGATGACCGCAGACGTGGGTGAGACCCGTCCCAGCCCTGAGTAGGTCTCTGGATTGGGGTTCCCTCTGAGTAGCCCCAAACTGGGGGACTTCTGTGGTCTCGGTTCCAGCATAGGCTGAGAGCCAGCCTGCCCCGGGCAGCGGACACGCTGGCAGGTCCAGGCTGGGCAGAGAAGGGTAATGTCATTGAGCGCCAGGTCAGCTCAGCTGTCCTCGGCCGGGTGGGAGGCCGCCAGCTGCCCCTGGGCACAGCCACTGCGGTGTGACCCACACCGACTCCTGAGGCCACCAGCCGCGCCTGGGGACCGCTGTCCGCAGACAGGCCCGTGCATGTAAGGGCCAGGCCCCGGAGGCCTCCCCCCGCCCCCAGCAGGAAGACGCGGCTTTGGACCGAGGCTGCGTCATCTAAGAAACATTCCATGTTTTCCTTGGTGCGTGCTCTGGGAACTTCGGGGCAGAGGGTGGGGGGGCAAGGAATGGGCCACACAGGGCCCCCGGCTGGGGCCGGCCTGGTCTCTGACCCTCCTTTCCTGCAGGGACCCCCATCCAGTGCCAGACTGGGCAGTGGAGACACTGGCAGGTGCCCAGGCTGGACAGGGAGAGGGAGAAGGTTCATATGTACCAGGGCAGGCCCAGCTCTCTGAGACAGGGGTCCTTCCTGGGGACCCCTATGGTAACGCGAGAGACTCAGAGTTCTGCACGCCCACAACAGGCACCCAGAGGGCTCTGAGTGGACATAGCTAACCCAGTTTCGGTCATGCCCAGGGGCACACCTACCCACTCTAGGCCTGTCATCTTCCACGAAGATGTCTCCCCTAAGACCTGGTGGGCAGGACTCAGGCTCTTCACATTGCTTCCAGCGGAAGCATGTGGGCAGACCATGGCAGGGAGAGGGACCGACCAGGCCTGACCCGCAGGAAGGCCTGGGGGCCCGGCTGCAGAGCCAGGTTGTAGCTCACTACGACAGTCACTGCGAGGCAGTGCTGGGCTGGACGTCGGGATGGCACTTGTGCGAGTCGGCTGCTCACCGTCTGCCCTGACAGCGGCCCGACGAGCACTTTTGTGGACAATGACTCTGAGCCCAGAGAGGGAGGATCACAGCTGGGCCACAGCTGGGGACAGAGGCCGGCACCTGGGAGGGCAGCCCGGGCCGGAGAGGTCGCACAGCAGGGAGGATGCTGGCCCTGCCCACAGCCGACTAGGGTTTGATCCCCGGCATCCCACGGGGTCCCCCGAGCCAGGAGTGATTTCTGAGTGCAGAGCCAGGGGGAAGCCCTGAGAATTGCCAGGTGTGGGCCCCAAACCAATCAACAGACAAAACATTAACGGGCAGTCCTGAAGGGGGGCCAGAAGGCCCAGAAACCCGGCCGGGGGAGGGGGGTCTACCTAGGAGAGCCCCTCCCCCATGCCCAGGTGCAGGCATACATGAGGGGCCTCACCGTGTCGCTCGCGTGCTGCGAGTGACGGACCCGAGAATGATCAACGGGGTCCCACACCACAGCCTCGAGAGGCCTCGCCGCTGCGTCAGCCTGGGACCCCTGTCCCGCCGGGCCTACCCTGCCTACTGCCCCCTGCCCAGCGGGCGTTTGCTTTGGCCAGCCTCTCTCGGCCAGACAAGCCGGTCACATCCGGCCCAGCCGTCTAAACAGGCTGAGGCTCCAGCACCCGCCGGGCCCGGGGGAGCCCAGAATAACATCTGAGTCAGCGTCCCTGCAGACACCCCCGGGCCCCAGGGAGCGGCCGACGAGAGGCGGCGCAGACGGGGCTGGCCAGGGTCACAGCACCTGCTCTGAGGGGGGGCGGCCAGAGGTCACTGCTCGGGTAGACAGAGGAGGGGGGGCCCTGATGCCACTCTCCGGCACACTGGGGTCACCTCAGAGCGGGGAACCAAGGGCAGCGGGAGGAGGCCGGGCCCAGCTAAAGGTCCGAGAAGGCCCAGAGGATGGACAGAGAGGGGCTTCCATGAGCGGCCGGAGTAGGGGCTGGGCGTGCACACCCCAAAGAAGGAGGGCACCTCCGGCCTCCCAGCCGACAGGCACAGACCCACCGTCCCCCGGCCTCACCCCTGCCACAGCTCAGCCCTGTCTGGGCCACAGGGGCCTGGGAAGGGGCCGCCTGCTGCCCACCAGGAGCGGAGACGGGTGGGGGCAGGGCCCCGCTGTCCCCGGTGGCGGCGGTGGCCGCTGTCTGTCCCTTCACTTCACAGCCCTGCGCAGCTGCGGGTCGCCAGCCCAGGCAGCAGGCGGATACCTGAGGCCGCCGGCCGGGGCCTAATCCCGGCTTTCCTGGGGCGGCTCTGCTGTTCTTGGCCCGCGGCCGCCCCTGAGCCTGGCACGGCCCCGGCTTGGCGCTCACCAGCGAGTGAGGGCTTGGCCGGGCCCCAGGCGGGCTGTGGACATGAAGGAAACCTAGAACATGGACTTCAGGCGAGCAGCAGGGGTCCGGCGGGGGGACAGTCAGCACCCAGCCCCCACCACCGCCTCCCCCCCACCCCACACACCTCGACCAGCACCTAGAGACGCTCGCTGCCCCATCAGGAGAGAAATCAGAGCTTTTCCGGAGGGAAAGAACCAGAAGAGTTAACCCCACGGGGAGGCCCTTCCTCCTCCTTCCCGGCAGCCTTGATTGCGCCCCCGCCCCCCCTCCCCATGTTCCCGGCTCCCGGCCAAGCTCGGGGTGGGGGCGCTTGAGGAATTTTCTCCAGAGCACCGGGGGCTGGGCCACACCCCCCTTGGCTGCCCCCGATTCTTGTCGTGAGCGAGACATGACCCTCACTCACACTAGCTGCCGACATCGACAGAGGGGGAAACTGAGGCTGAGGAGGGCGACTCGGCCGGGGCACAGAGGGATTTGAGCCTGGTTGTGGAGGTCTGAAAAACTTGGGCTCCGGGGCCAGGCTGGACACAGCAGGGCCGAGTCTGCATGCGTCCAGGGGCATATCTGAGAGCGTGACCTTGTCTGCCTGTGTCCTGGATGTGTGTGTGTGCGCATGTGTGTGTGTGTGTGTGTGTGTGTGTGTGTGTCCCCATCTGTATGCCTAGAGGTGCCTGTGTGTGTGTTCCCAACAGTGTCCCTGTGCAGGCGCAAGTGATGGAACCTCAGTGGCACTCAGCGTCGGGGACTGTGGCCTCAGCTTCCCCACCAGCAGGAGCCGGACATCCATCCCCAGGTGCTGCCCAGGAACTGCCAGTCGGTGCCTGCCTGAGCTCCCGGCCCTCCTTCTCAGAGAAAGTCACATCCGTTCCTTCTTAGCTGCATGTCCTACTGATTTCAGGCAAAACCAGGGTTGCCCGGGGATGAGACTCAGCAGCCTGAGTTCACTGGCCCATGGTGTCCTGGTCAGGGGCTCATGCCATATCCTGCATAGCAGCCTAGTTTGGGGGCCTTTGGGGAGGGACCACTGGCAGTCACGGGGCTTCGGAGCTCACAGGGCCAAGACTTCACCCCTGTCCTGTCCCCCAGAGCCCACTGCCAGCCCCTTTCTTAGAGGTACCTGGACAAAAATCTTCCCCCTGCAGAAACTCTGTGACCTCTTTAAATGGAGCCACACCCCACCCCAGAGAGGGCAGGTGGGACTCGTTTCCCAGCTAGCCAAAAAAAAGTCGGCTGAACACCTCCGACTTGTCAACCTTTTGTTTTGTGTTGTTTTCCGTTTGGTGTGGGGGGGGGGGCTTTCCCTCGAAGTGCTCAGGAATTTAGTTCCTGCCGACCTTAGCCCCATCAGCACCAATGGTGGGATGCTCAAGAGCTGCAGGTCATCAGGCCCGGCGGTGCTCGAGGTGGGCTGAGGTGACAGCTGCCAGTGCGCACACACACACACACACACAAACACACACACACACACACACATACACACACACACACCAGCCCCGGGCCCGCTCCCGGCCACAGCGGGAGCCCAGGAGAGCAGCGAGTGGGGTCAGGCCGTGGTGTCGAGCCAGGGCGAGCCCAGACGAGGCCTCATGCACCGTGAAATCCTTCCCGCCCAGCCAGTCTGGCGTGTGGAGGGGCCCCACCCCAAGTTTCTGGACAAACAAGTGCCTCTCGGTGGAGGGACAATCGCTGGGCTCAGGTTCATCGGCTGAGCCCCTGGGTGAGTCACTGAAGCCCCTCAGGATCAATCCCCACAGGACACTTGGCCCAGACTAGCTGCTGTCTCCACCTTGCTCTCCCGAGTCCAGGATGTGTGCACCCCCAGAGCCCTCCCTGGCTGCCTGGACATCTTGGAGCGGACACACTCTGCCTTTCCAGGCTGCGGGGTCCCCCAACCTGTGAACAGGTGGAAGGGCGGGAGGCCCTGCTCGAGGATCCGGATGGAAAAGGAAAATCAGGTGACGCCCCAGAGAACCCTCCCCCTGCGTGGCCCCCTCTGCGTGATCAGCCCAGCCGGGGGTGGGCACGGACCCCCTTGTTGCCCCAGCCTGGCCAGAGGTCGGAAGCAGCGACCATCCCCCACACCACAGGTGGCTCGAGCTTGCTTAGCATTCAGGGGCAGAGCCGGGGATAGGACCAGAGCGAGGGGACGCCAGGCTGGCGGGCAGATGGGGTGGACCCCTGGCTCTGTCGAGTGTCCACAAATCTGCATCAAAGGGGTCACAGATTCCAGGATAGGCAATGGGCAGAAGGGCTCCAGTTCTCAAGATTTGGGGAGGGGATGGGAGTGGCCGGGGCTGGGGGTGGACGCTTAGACCAGAGAGAGATAAGAAGCCACCATCTCTTTGGAACCCAAGACAGCCTCGGCCGCCATCACCAAGGCCCCGGCAAAGAAGAGCCGTTTCACACTAGTGACTTTGCCCCGCGTTCCGAGGGCCAGGGACCCTGCCTCAGCTAAAGGAAAAGAGCAGGGGCTGGAGTGATAGCA
Source organism: Sorex palustris (assembly GCA_028565675.1). Lineage (NCBI taxonomy): Eukaryota > Metazoa > Chordata > Mammalia > Eulipotyphla > Soricidae > Sorex > Sorex palustris. Next base: position 30,205,410 of record JAOXYA010000016.1, on the reverse strand, counting down.
CAGCGGGGAGGGCGTTTGCCTTGCACGTGGCTGACCCGGGTTCGATTCCCAGCATCCCATAGGGTCCCCCGAGCACCGCCAGGAGTGACTCCTGAGTGCATGAGCTAGGAGTAACCTCTGTGTGTGACCCAAAAAGAAAAAAAAATTCAAAAAATGTTGCTTTCAGGTCTGGCTGGATCCAGGTGCTCCGAGCTGACCAGCTCCATCTTGGTCCCTTTCTCAGTCAGGTGTCCTGGTGTTCCTGCTCGTTTTCAGGCTGGCGGGAAGAACGGCAGAGGGTTTCCAGGCTCCAAAGTCCCCTGATTGGGTCCATGGAGCAGGCTTCATGCATCTCTCTCTGAGTCCGTCCCTGGAGCAAGGCCCGTGCGTCCATGCCCCAACCCCATAGATCGAGATAAGGGCAGAGAAGGTTCTCCCGCGAGAAAACGGGGGTGTCATTACCAGAGGGTGAGGAGCAGTTGTGAACTGGTCCCCAGACTCCCCACCTCCTCCCGGCCACCGCCAGCTCATCTCGGCCTGGCCGGCGCTGACCTCAGGCCAGCCCCTTCCTCTGTCCGGGCCCCGCGCCCCTGCTCTGAAAGATGGTACAAGCAGCCGTCCGCGTCCCTGAAATTGCGGGAACGTTCCAGCACTTCTGGGGACGGAAGTGGAGTGTCCGCCAGAGGTGTCCCGGGCCCCCAGCCTGGGAACACGCTTCCCAGATGACAATTGGGCTCCCTGCAGCCGAAATTCCACCCCGCAGGGCCCTGCCAAGGAAAACAAGCGCGAGAAACGGGCATTAAAGGTGAGCATATTTGACGAGTTTTAAGATGACAAACTATTTGCACAGGTGTGGGGCGGCCCACACCCCTCTTTCTCTCCTTCCTCTCCCTCCTCTTTCCAAATTCTTTCCCCCAGGGGCGCCGACAGACGAGCCAAGGGAGGGGTGGCTGGTCTTGGGGCGCTGCCCGCGTCAGTCCAGAACGCGGGGACACGGGGCGGGGGGCGGAGCGGCAGGTAAACACGCGTCCGCACATCGGGGCGCTGCCCCTGGCCCCTTCCTGCTGGCTCTGGTCCCCCCGCCAGCTGTGCCAGGGGGGACAGGCGGCTGGGCTCCTGGGAACCCCGGCAGGGCCTGTGCCCCCGTGAGCTCCCACGGTCCCGCCCCTGGCAGCACCAGCCTGGCACCGAGCACGAGAGGGGGAGAGTCGGGTGGTGTGGGCCCCCTCCCCGTGCCGTGGGAAAGGGTGCAGGAAACGGGCGTGAGCCCCTGCCCAGTGGGCTGCAAGGAAGCAGAGCGGGCGCAGAAGGACTAAGCATGGTGAGTGCCCGAAGAAAAACAACCAGGGGAGGCGATGGGGAGGGGTGAGGTGTGGGGATACAGGGGGCGTGGCAGCACTCCAAATCGCCCGAAAGTGACTGTTTGTTTGAACTGAGAAAGACTAGAAGGAGCCAGAGGTTGAGGGGCTGTGGGTGTGGGTGTGGGTATGGGGGGTGCTGTGAAGGAAGGGCCTTGTGGTGGGGGAACACACGTGCAAAGGCCCTGGGGTAGAAGTCAGAGGAAGCCAGTGGGGGCAGGAGAGGAGAGGAGCTGGCTCCCAGCAGTTCCTGGGCTTTGTGCTGTTTCACCCAGGAGGACACTGAGGTCCAGGGTCACCCCGTCTCGTCCCTGAGGGCCCGCAGAGCACAGTGGGCGGCAGAGAGGACAGTCCCGGCCAGCTGCTGCCTGCCGCTCGCTCGCCCTCGGGGAGTCGGGCCGAGGCCGCTGCTTCCTGTGGGAAGAAAGTGGGGGCCCTTTTGGCTGCTGAGTCATGGGGGGCACCACAGGCTCTCAGGCCACAATGGGTTCTGCCTCAGTTTACCCACCTGTAAAAAACCCGGTTTAATAACACGTCTGCCTCTGGTGCTGACTTCAGAGGGTGCTCAACGGGCTAATTACCGCCTGCTGGTTCCGGGAGCCTTGATGAAAGGGGGTGGGAAGTGGGCGCGCGGAACCCTGGGGGTAATTACCTCCCCCCCACCTCAGGGCAGCAGGATGGGTCAGTACCCAGCTCTCCTCGAACCCCGTCGGGTCCCCAGACCTCCGCACCCGGTGGGCACGGGGGCGGCCCCATCTGGGTTCAAACCGCACCTGGGCCGGGCCCTGGTGGAGCTCAGGCAGCGACTCGGGCCTCAGTGTCTCTGTCTGTGTGATGGGGGCAGCACCCAGGCGGCGAGGGGCCCTTGGGGGGGGACAGTGGCAGGTCAGACCGCAGCCCCCGAAAAGGGCCTTCCTGGGAATGGAGAAGTGACCGTGGGGCAGGGGTCTCAGGCTCGACCCCCACTCCCTGCAGCCCCGGGGCCCCTCCGCTCCACGCTGGACCTCACACGCCTGCAGCCCCCCCCCCGCCCCCAACTCCTCCCTTTGACCCCAGAGTCCCCGCCGGCCTGGGGTCGCCCCGAGCCCCCGACCCCTCTGTCCTTCCAGCTGGGCACGGGGCTCTGGACTCGGACCTGAAGGGGCTGAGGGGTGACCCCAAGACCCCTGGCTCAGGACCGGAGGGGCCCAGGGCTCGGGGCTCCCCAGCAGGACACCGGCGGGGCCTGATAGATGAGGGGAGGGGGGCGTGTCTGAACCCACCCGCCAAGCTGTCTCCCCACCGCCCTGCCTCCAGCCACCCACCCGGGGCCTTGCACACCCCCAGCTCGGCCACTCCCACCAACTCCAGCACACACACACACACACACACACACACACACACACACACACACACACCCGGCCTCTGCCAAGTCTCCTCCTCCAAGAAGCCCTCCGCTTGCCCCCTCATCACGGCAACTCCACCCCCACCCGGGCACCGGCTTCCCCTCGTCCCCACCAGAACGCAGGTCCCCACGAAGGCCTGACTCATCTCCCCGAGGCGGACAGCGTGTCCCCGGGACCAGGGACGACAAGAACCTCCTGCTACCTCAGACCCGTCCTGCACGCGCACGCCGTCTCCCTGAGCCCGTGCCGTGACCCCGTTAGGTCAGCAAAGGATGCACCCGTTGTCCAGATAAGGAAGCTGACTGGAAGAGGAGGTGGTGGGCCGTGCCCCCCGCCCGGAGCCTCCAGACCCCCGAGACCACCCTCCCCACCCCCGCCCCCGTGACGCAGCCTCCCCCCGTGGGCCTCACTGGTCGTGCTCGCTGGGGCTGTGGCGGGCGGGCCAGCTGCTGGCCTGGGCCGGACACTGGGCGGCCCCGAGCCTCCCCGCAGACTTACTGTACATGACTCAGCAGCTCTTGTGAAATCTGGGAATCTTGTGGGTAAGGCGAGGCCCGGGGGGACGGCCGTCTGGGAAGGGGAGGCTGGGAAGGGGTTAAGGGGGACAGCGGGGCACCCCCCCCGCAGGGCTGGACACCGCCTGTGGCCAGCCCCTGACATCACAGCTGCGTCAGTCCAGCCGCCCAGCCCCCCCACTTCCTCCAGCCGCACCCCCAGCAGACTCTCTGGCCTGGCCTGGAAAACGCCAGGGGCACCCACCCGCCAGCCGGCCGCTGGGGGGGGATCCAGGTTCGAGGCTCTGCAGGAAGCAGGGGCTGGACCCGTGACCGGAAAGCGAAGAAAGGGAGACGGAAGAAGGGACGGAGGGTCCAGTCAGAGCCCCGAGGCCCACCGCCCGCCGTTGTGAGCGTGACGGCCCTGCCCGCCCGTGGCAGCGCTGATCCCCAGGCTGGACTTTCTCCCTCCTGCGCTGTCCACGTCACCTTCCAGGCAGCCATGCGCAAGTGGGACTCGACGGCCACCAAGGGTGGTCTCCGGTGTCCGGGGTGGAATTAAACGGATCCCACGCAGGCGAGCTCGTTCTCAGCGTCCACTTGCGCATGTCCCCGCGAGCCAAGAAGGCACGGGCGGCAGTGCTGGACCCCGTTAGTCTCTCCCAGGGGGACAGTCCAGGGGGATTCAGCGGTGAGCGGCAGGGTGGGGTTTGGGCCCCGGGACCTCCACCCGGGCTGCCTGAGTGCCGGACACACAGCCGGCGCTGAGCTGACTCCAGGAGGCGCCCCTGAAGGCGTCTCTCCTGCAGACCTGGAAGGCTGCCATCCCTGGCTTTTGCTGGGTCTGGCACAGAGAGGGTGGACACTCCCCAGCCCTCCCCTGGGGCTCTGCGGTCACAGACCCCAGAAAACACCTACACAGGGGTCGGTATCCTTCCCGCAGCACCCAGGCTCAGAGAAGGCGTGCCGTCTGCCCGAGGACACACAGCAGTGGGGGTGAGACTTAGAAGCCCAGGGTGGTGGGGGTGGGGCGACAGGCCCCTATCCTGGGGTCCTTCCTCTTCCTCCAGCTTCTCCAGCTCCTGACTCTGCACTTCAGAATCGAAGGGGACAAGGTGGGCCCTCCTTGATCGCTGGGGTCAGATGAGCAAAGGGGTCGGCCCACAGCACACGGCAGGGGGCGGGGGGGTGTCTGGTCAAGGGGCTGCGCTGCTGGGGTCAGTCATCTAGGGGAGCCTTGGCCATGCTGAGGAATCCAGTGTTTGGGGCGCCCTGAGGATCCGTCGGATCCAAGGAGACCTCGGAATGGGGGAGGGGCAGGATCACCAAAGTGGGGCCCATTGAGGTCACCTCCCCTGGGAATGGCCCGTCCAGTCTCCACTGCAGCCCACGGGGGTGCTGAGAAGGTGGGTGAGCGCCTTCCTCTGCTCCGAACCTCAGGCTCATGCAGAGGGTAAACCAAAATGCTCCTGACAGCCAGGACCTGCAGAGACCCACCCCAGGACCTTTGCACAGACCAACGCTCAGGTGTCACCTGTCCCTGGGGCTGTTTCTGCCCGCCATGAGAGTCCACACCTTGCTTTTGATACAGTAGAATCTGGAAGAGTCTTGCCTGTTGTCCTCACCCCACAAGGACAGCCTGTGGGACAAACTCAGGCCTTTGACCTTCTGTCTCTGACTCCCCCCAACATGGACCCAAACAGGAAGTGTGCAGTAAATATTTGCTGGGGGCAGGTCCCAGGGAGGGCTGACTGTCCCATTGCCGCCAAGGGGCCCCCAAGCTGTGACCCCACCCTTTGGGGTACTGGCCCCACACCAGCCACACAGGTCTCTGCCGGTCCCTCTGGGACTGGGGGCATCAGAGAGGTGCCGTGACTTTCCCCAGAACACACAGCAGCTGAGGCTCTGAGTTCGAGGCTCTCCTGCCGCTGCCTCTGGCTGTAGGGGCCAGGCCACCCACTGCAGGCCACATGCCTCAGGGATGAGCCGGGAGTGTGACCGCGCAGCTGACACGGCTCGAGCAGATGTGGGCCGGCTCCCCGGGGCCAGCACCCGCGGTCAGCCAAGTCCCACCCAGCCTGGCTCTGGCCCCGGGGGCGGGACGGGGGAAGGAACGTGGGCTGGGAGCTCCTATTGGACCGAATCAGGGGCTGAGACTCTCAGACTCAGTGCTGGGGGCTGGGTTCGAGGTGTAGGGGGTGCGGAAACTGCGCTGGGTAGGCAGGTCCCCTCTCCGCTCTGCCCGGCCTTCATCCCCAGAGGCATGTGGGAACAGGCCGGGCAGCCCAGTGGTCAGGCGCCCTTGCTCCCGCAGCTAGCATGGGGGAGGAGGGTCCTGCCTCTGGCCCCCAGCGTGGCCCCCCACGTGGGCCACAGCTGTGCTGCATGTGTCAGCCCCTCTGTCCCGAGAAGTAGGGGACACTTTCTGGCCCTGCCCCAGGCCACTCCCCAAGACTTGCCCCATCCCAATGCACAGGAATATCCGCCTTCACTTTACCCCAGGGAGCCGCCCTTAGTCTTAGGAGAAAGACTGACCCTCAGGGAGGGCAAGTGGCCAGTGGAGTGAAGGGGAAGGGTTGGAAGGGAGAAGAGAGAAGGAGGGGTGAGGAGAGGAGAGAAGGAGGGGGGAGGAGAGGGGAGCAGGAGGGGTGAGGAGAGGGGAGCAGGAGGGGTGAGGAGAGGGGAGCAGGAGGGGTGAGGAGAG
>JAOXYA010000016.1:30181648-30196640 GCA_028565675.1 Sorex palustris | reverse complement strand
CCCCCGCCCTCCTCCCGCCCTCTCTCCCTCCCTCCTTCCCTCCAGCCGTGGAGGCTGCAATTACGCTTTGGGGATAAAACGAGGCGCAGAGAGCAGGCTGGGGCATTTCTCCCCGAGATGGCGGGCCTGGCACTGGCGGCTCTGCGGCCCGGACTCCTGCTGCTCCTCTTCGTCGTGTGCCCCTCGCAGCCCGGAGGTAGGCCCCCCGTCCCCTCCCGGCCAGGTGCCCGCACCCCGGGCTCTGGGGCGGCCGGAGCCCCTCCAGACCGCGGACCGCGGAGGAGGAGCCGGTCACGGACGAGTCCAGGTGGACCCACCCCAGGTCCAGCCTCTGCTGCCCGCCAAGGGCTGGGCGGTCCCTGCTCGCTCCTGGCCACTCCCGGGGTGCAGGGGGCAGCGGGACACATGGCCCTGGGGGTGTACGGGACCCGTGTCCACCGCACCTGTGTGCCACACCAGGAGGCGCACCTGTCCGTGGTGCCGGGATGCAGCCACACTGGCACCAGCGAGCAGGTGGCCACCTGGGGCCCTGTCCCCGGGATGTCGGGCTCCCCTCCTGGGAAAATAGGGGTCCACGGGGCTCAGAAGGTGGGACACGGCCAGGGGGGTCCATGGCTGGTCGGTGGGCATGGGGCTGAGCTGCATCTGTGCCTGCTGGAGACCTGAGGGCGGACGCACAGGCGGGCTGTCCCCGACGTGTCCCCAATGTGGCTTCGGGTGAGGATGACAAATGTCCACACCGGACAGGTGTCATCGTGGCTGTGAGCCGGGGCGGGCGGAAGCACTCCCTGCATGTGCACAAGACAGCCCTCCCCGCACCCCACACACACACGGGGCACCCAGGAGATGGGACGTTGGGGGCAGCGTCCACCTGGGGCAAGCCAGCGTGGTCGGCCGCAGAGGCTAGCCAGAGGCAGCTGGGATTGGCCCCCCAGGCTCTCAGCCGTGAGAAAGCAGAGGTGTGGGATGCAGGCTGTTTGTGGGGACTGGGAGGGGTCAGGTCCAAGTGCACTCGGGGCCCTGAGAACCAGACCTCCAGCGGGGGGCCAGGCAGCACCGGGCGGAGGTGGGGGGGGCGGGAAGGAGCCACAGCTGTTTCCGGAGATTGCGCGGTGTGAGGCTTCCTGCACCAGTGGGGCTGGACGTGCCTTTGGGAGGGGGGACTTGCGGGTCCCCCCCCAAGTCTGGGAGCAGCGGCTCTGAGCACTCACCTCCAGGGAAAGTGAGGCTCAGAGAGGGGAAGGCAGGGAGAGCGACCCACCAGCCTGGGGACAGACGCACGTGCCGGGCCGGCTGGGGTGCCTCTCGGGGTACTCGCAGTCCACGATCCGTCTCCCTCTGCCAGCCCCGACTCTGCCGCCCAAGCAGAAGCAGCCGGGCCAGACGGGGTGTGTGGATGGATGGGGTGTCCTGGGCTGAAGTGTGGGGTGAGGGCGGGCGGGGCCGCGCACACACAGACTCATTCATCCATCCTCACGCTCACTCAGCCCCTTCGCAGCCACTCACTCGCACCCACTCATTCCCACACCCTCGCCAGCACCTCACACATGCGACCCCCCCCACAGACACACACCCACCGTCACCCACACCCTCACACCCAGCCCCACACACCCTCACCCGTCACACACACACACACACACACACACACCTCACACCTGCCCCCACACACACACTCAGACCAAGCTCCCATATACACACCCCTCACACCTGTCACATACATACACACACACACACACACACACACACACACTCATACCCTCACACCCGGCCCCCCCACACACACACTCTCTCACCCACACCCTCGCACCCAGCCCCCCCACACACACACATTCACACCTGTCATACACACACACACACACACACACACACCCTCCCCCACACCCTCCCACCCGGCCCCACACCCATCACACACTCACACGCACACACTCGCGTCTCTCCCTATGGGTCCCCACTCCCGCAGGACCAGAGAGAGAGTATGTGCAGGGCGAAGGCACCTGCCTTTCATGGGGTTGAGCCTGGTTCAGTCCCCAGCATCACACATGGTCCCCCAGAACTGCCAGGAGTAACCCCTGAGCCCTGCCAGGTGTGGCCCAAACACACCACCACCGCTCCGATTTAAAAAAAAAGAAAGAAAGAAAAGGAAAGGAAAGGAAAGAGAAATGTTATCAGGTGGAATCCCGTCCCCAGTTCCCCAAAACATTCTTAGGGCTTCTCTGTTCCCCACGTTAGAAGCGAGAATGACCCAGGAGAGTGGGTCCAGCCCTGCTGCCCAGCAGAAGAACCCCCAAAGGCTCAGCATGCCCAGAATTTTCTGCCACCCTCGCTCCTGGGGGCGGGCGGGGGTCAGGTGACTGGGGCAAGCTCTGTTTCGGGGGTGCTGTTGTTCTCTAGGCTGCCGGGGTGAGGCAGGGCTGCAGACTTGCCAGGAGGGAGCGCCCCCAACCCCCCCACGGATTGTTTTTGAAAATCCCTCGGCAACCGTTCGCAGGCAAACAACAAACAGCCTCGAGTGCTCTTATCTGCTCCCCAAGCGCCCCCTGGACTTAGTCTTGGCTGAGCCCCCAGCCAAGCCTGCTGGCCCGCGGCTCATGGACATCGCCCGGGTCTTTGAACCCAGAGCCCAGGCGTCGGGGTGGTGGGAGGGGAACTTGGGGCGGGGGGGGAGCCACTCTGTGTGCTGGGGACACCGGCCCTGGCTCTTGGGGCGAGTTTTACTCCATAGCCGGGTAGCAGCTGCAAAGCAGAAGCCCGTGGGCATTTTAAATGAGTCTCTTCTGCGGGCTTTGACGACCTGGGCCACTCCAGCCCGTTCCTCGTGTGCTTTCTCCACTCGGGTTTTACCTCTTCTCACACCGCGTGCCGCCTGATGAGGTCTGGGGGTGCATTTCCACTGCAGTTCCTTGGCACAGGAAGCACATCGCATAGCGGGGTCCCAGGACATGCATCACTGTTGCGGGGCAATTAGGGGATCAGAGGTGAGTCTTCTGGGTCCGTGTGACTCAGGGCAGCAGAACTGGAGGGACAGACGCCATGGATCCCAGCTCCAAAGGAGGGGTACTCCCCCTACCCCCGCCCGACAACTCTGACGGCCCTGGAAGGTAGTGAGCTCCCCGTCACTTGAGGCATGTAAGCAGGAGCCCCCGGAGATGTTGGCAAAGGGAGTTGTGGCCGGGGCCAGAAAACTGTTATGATTCCTGCAAGGCTAGGGCTGTAATTCAAAGATGCAAGAGACAAGTTCCAGCCAGACTCGCCAGCAGAACCAGCCAAACCCACATAAAACAGAGGAGGTGCTCCAGGCAGCTGCTCAGGCCAACCGAGAGCCGGCGGGAGAGGAAGGGTTGTCCGAGCCAAGGAGCAGAGCGGGGAAGGAAGAAGACCCGCTGCGTCATCTTTTAGGGTCCCGGGAGGGGCCATCTCTGTTTATTCTCCTCCCTTCAGCACTGGGCGAGACACCACAGGCAAGGGGCCCCCCCCAAAAAAAACTTCTCTGGCCATCCAAACCTCCCCAGGCCCTCAGGGATCAGGCTGGAGTTGGCCAAGCCTGCGGGATCTGAATCATGGGGCGGGGGGGGGAGACATAGCGGAAGACTGGCCACGGGTGAGTGAGGGGCAGCAGGAACCTGGAAGAGAAAGTGGGGGTCCAGCCAACCCTAAGTGGGGAGACCCTACAGGAAACCAGACTCACAAAAGCCTCCCTGCCACCTAGTGCACCTGCCCAGCACTTATTGAGCACCTACTGTCTACCTACTCTCCACCATGCGTGCCTACTGTATACCTGCCCCTTCCACGGCAAATCGTGCCATCGTGACAAGGGTCTTTTTTGGGGGGAAAGGGGGTGGCAAGGGTCACGCAGCCTGTGCGGGGCAGGATAGAGCTGTAGCTTGTACCTTTCCGCCCGTCTCCACCACCACGTCTGGAGACAGAGCCTCGGCTCTGCCTGGCGAACACGAGGTCGGGTTCAGAGGGGGGAGGTGACGTGCCAGATGGCAGAGCGGGCGGGGGGGGTAGGGGGCACGGCCAGGAGGCGAGGCCCCAGATGGGTGTGTGGAGGGGGGCCTGGCTCCCCCCACACACACCCTCCGGGCTGGGCGGGAAGAGGGGCCGCCCACGGAAGCGACAGCGCCCAGAGCCAGGCCAGCAGCATCAAAGGTCCCGCAGCAAACATGTGTGTCCCTGGCGCCGGGACCCGCGGAGCCCCGGCCATGCCAGATCGCACACATCCCCCAGGTCTGGATGGCAGTTCCCAGGGGCCCGGGTGGCGCCGGGGCCTTGGCACCAGGCGGCCGTGACAGCTTGGCACCCCACCCTGCCGTGCAGCCGCTGAGAGAGACAGCAAAACTGGCTGTGGACCTCGGGTGTCCCGGCCGGGAGGTCCCTGGACTGGACAGGAGTGGGGACAGCGTCCCCTGTCCCCGCTGGTGCTCCTGCTGTGGCCTTGGCAGAGTGGCTGGGCGAGGTCGGGGCAGGGGGGGGCTGTGGACATGACCCCACTCAGGCGTGTGTCCAGAGCCCAGCAGGATGGTCCCCAGGCTCCAGGACCCCGCCCGCCTCTGGGGACGGGCCGCTGCTGCTGCTGGAGGCGCATCCCTTTTCCTGAGGAAACTGTTCTCCTAAGACAGGGCTCTCGTGACCAGCCCCGGGGGCTGCTGAGCCCTCAGGGGCCTATGGGTGTAGGGATGACCCGTTCCCTACTCCCCCATACTCCCCCACCCCACCCCAGCCTGGTCCTCCCGGTGCAGCTGAGCCTTGCAGGGGGATTGGCTGTGCCCAGAGGGGATGGAGATGCTGCCTCCGGGTCTATCCTTCTGCTGCTCACAGCTGTTAAACTGTAGCTAGTCCAAGGTCTGAGGTCGCTGGGGTGTTCAAAGAGCGGGAGAGCTGGGCCGATGCAAACAGAAAAGCTCCCCGCTCTCCTGCAGGGGTTCCCGGCGCGATTCCTGGCGGAGTTCCCGGAGGCTTTTACCCAGGTAAGGGGACTGAAATAAGCTGGGGGGTTCCTTTCCGAGAGGGGCCCCCTTTGACCTGGCCACAGGGAATAACTCTGGGGGCTCTCAGAGTGGAGGTACAGGGTGCCCTCCCTGCTGAGGAGAGACACCCTGAGCATCACTGATGGAGCCCCAAACTTTTAAAAAGGAGAAGAAAAAAAATGTGGGCTTCCCATCACCCGGACCCACAGCCAGTCAGAAAGACCAGGAAAAGCAGGGGTTGGGCCCTCCCGGGAACCAGGCAAGGGAAAGCTAAAGCCTCATAGGTGGCCAACCTGACTTTGAGTCCTAGGAAACTGCGTAGGGTCCCCTAAATCCTGCCAGTAGTGATCCCTAGAGCAAAACCAGGAGTAAGCCCTGAGCACCGCCGCTGCGCTGCGTGTGGCAAGAAAGAGGAAGGAAGGGAGGAAGGGAGGGAGAGAGGGAGGCTGAGGGGGAGGGAGGGAAGGAGGGAGGGAGGGAGAAAGAAAAATGGGAGGAAAAAAAGAAAGGAAGAAAGGTAGAAAGAGGAAGGAAAGAAGGAAGGAAGGAAGGAAGGAAGGAAGGAAGGAAGGAAGGAAGGAAGGAAGGAAAGAGGGAAGGATGGAGGGAAGAAGGAAGGGAGGGAGGAGGAGAGAGGTGTCAAGGATTTGAGGACAGAGAAGGTGTGGCTCAGGGAAGGGTGGGCCACTGGCCTGGGCACCAGCTGTTGGCCAGTGAGACTTGGGGAAACTGAGGCTGAGACTGGACAGAGGAAGGTACTGAACAGGGGTTGGTGTGACCAGGGAGGGGGGAGATGGAAACTCACCATATGCTCCCCACCCCCACTCCCCAGGAACCGGCATTGGTGGTCTGGGAGGCCTAGGAGCCGGAGGAGGTAAGCTCAGACATCAGGTTTGGGGCCCCATTGCAGGATCTGGGGAGCAGTCGCCCACATAGGTCCTCAGACCTCAGCCCCCCAGACCCAGAACCGGAGCCCACCGGCCTCCCTGCCCCTCCCCCGTGGCCTGAGTATTTCCCCGTGGTCCTCTGGACGTCCCCTTAAGTGGGTGTCGCAGCCCCTGGGAGCCCAGCTTCCCCCCAGCAGCCGGCTGTGCAGAGTGGGGGTACGGGGGCAGTTCCTGCAAGCAGCCAGGAGGCCCGTCCCCAGTGGGGCGGGGGGGGGGGGAGGGGGTAGGGGGGACCCTAGGCTGCTGTTTATTGCTGTCATTTCCTCCCCTGCAGCACTAGGGCCTGGAGGCAAACCACCCAAGCCAGGTAAGAGACAGGAAGCGGCATGGGGGACCCAGCAGGGAGCAGGGGGCAGAGGAGCGAGGGGGGGCCACAGAGAGGAACAGCCGGACCTGGGCCAGGAGGCCGGAAGTAGCCCCGTGTCTCCCAAGGGGCTGAGAACCATCTGGAACCCACCCTCCGTGGCTCTCTGCCTGGCTGCTCCCAGACCCCCCCCCGCAGGGCAGACTGGGGGCCCAGACTCACCTCGACTGCCCCACTGACCCGGACCAAGCCCAGGCCCGACTCCAGGCTGACCTCTGGCCCGGGTCCCGGAGGAGCTCCCTCAGCCCGGGCTGTCCTGCTGGGCCTGGAACCGGGCGGGGGGCTTCCGAGGGTCTCTGATTAGCTGCAGGTGAGAGGGGCTAGGGGCCCCAGGAAGCAGGTGGAGGCAGGCGTGGGTGTGACCCAGAAGTGAGACAGGCCACACTGGGGCCTTAGCGTGCCCCATCCGTGGAGCCCGAGGACACAGCCCGCGTGGCCAGCAGCTCTTACGCAAGGCCAGTCCTGATGATCCAAGTACAAATGAATCCGAGGGCCCCGGACTCCCCCCTCGAGTGCCCCCGGGTTGTGAAACCTCAGGGCTGGGGCCAGGGCAGCCGGCCTGGCCAGGGCTTTCCCGGCTGGGGAGGCCGAGAGCTAGGGAGCTCCAGAGGGGTCAGGGCTGGGGGTGGGGCTGATGGAGAGAATGTGGGAGAGGAGGATGCTGCCTCAAAGATGTGGACTCCGGGTCAGAGGGCAACGCTGGAGTGGCGGTAGGCGTCCCACCGAGGGGAGGGCTGTGCCCAGAATCCCACAAAGCAAAGATGAAATTTAGGCTTCTGGAAGAGCTTCTGGCTGGGGGGGAAGTGGGTGGACGGGGACAGAGCGCAGACTGGGATGCATAGGTTCAGTCGCAGCATCTGATGGAGAAAGGGGCTGGGGTGCCCCAGCCCCAGGACTCCAGAGCTCGGGGCAAGGGCAGGGACCACCCACTCCCAGGCCCCAGGTTGGGGTGGAACGGAGGGTGGGCAGCCTGGGAGACGAGTCCGCTGGGAGCAGCGCACACACGCGTGCACACACACACTCAGCCAAGGGGTGGCGGACACCGGGTGCTGGGGCAGCTCACTCACTGGTCTTTGGAAGGCCGTTGGGCAGGTGGGGAAACTGAGTCCCAGAGAGGCCAGTGCCTAGTGACGCAGCGGAAGAGAAGCCTTGGGTGAGCGCATCTGAGTTCGGAGCTCTCTGCTGCCTCCCCCTCACGCCCCTCTCCTCCCCAGGGGCTGGCCTCGGCGCGTTTGGGCCAGGTGAGTCCACCCCCCACCCCCACACAGCAGAGGAGGGCGCAGGGGAAAGGGACAGCGGGCGTCCCTGCCCCACCCACCTGCCCGGTCTCTCCTCCCTTCCTGCCCTGCCCGCTCTTCTTCCCAGTCCTGCTGGGCTCAGCAAAGGTCCTCCGCATGTTCCCTGCCCTCCAGGAGCTCAGGAAACCGGCCTGGCTCCAGACGATGAGGGGCGGGGCCTGCGGCTGGGAAGGGGCGGGGCCTGCGGCTGGGAAGGGGCGGGGCCTGCAGCTGGGAAGGGGCGGGGCCTGGCTGCTGCGGGCTGCAGCTGGGTGCGCCGCTTTGGGCTTAGAGATCCCGTCCACCAGGGACCGGCTGCTGGGTCAGACTTGGCCACCCACGCAATTAGGAAGTGGGGACTGTGCAGGGAGAGGCGGTGGGAGACCCGTCCGGGGCGAGCCGGGGGGGAGACCCGTGTTTGGGGGCAGCCCTGGGGTTCAGCACCCTGGCACGCCCCAAGCTGCGGCTTGTGGGAGAGCCGCGCGCATAATTGGAAACAAAGCCGGCGTGATTGTGAACTGCAGCTTGATTGCCCGTCAGTCAGCCGGGGCCAAGGCCCTGGAATGTCTCCTGGAGGGAGAAGGCGCGATGGGGCCCAGATGTGGGAAGGAGCGAGCCAGAGGCGGCCATGTGGCTTCCATAGCGCTTAGTGTCCGCCTGCAAGGAGGAGCCGCCTGCACGGCAGGGCAGAACAGCAGATGGGGGGCAGGGGACGCAGAATGAACAGCTCCAGATACAGGACCAGGGCCCGGCCCCAGGAGCCCTGGGAGAAGGCACTGGTCCTGGGCCCAGGGGCTGGAGGCTATTAGGGAAGTAGGCCTGGCCCGGGCATTGCAGGGGGTCAGCGCTGTCACACCAGGGGTACCTGAATAGGGCGCACACACACACACCCTGTGCCAAGGCTGCATCCAGGTTGCGAGTCTGCGTGGCTGCACTCACATCCCGCCCAGGGCGAGGAAGGAAGCCCCCTACCAGCCCCCCTCACCCCTCCTCCTCTCCCTGCAGGTGCTGGAGCACTTGCAGGCGCTGGGCCTGGGGCAGGTGAGTGTCAGCGGCTGGATTCAGGCCCGTCCCGGACTGTCAGCCTGGTGGCAGCATCCTGGGCTGTGGGCCTGGCCTGGGCACTGGCTTGGGGATGCCACTGAGCAGCAGGGGCTAAGGGGGTCGTCCTGGGATCTAGGTCTGTGCTAGTATAGTCAGGAGAGCTGGAGGGGAGGGACTCCAGGGGCCATGGGAGCCCAAGGAGCTGCCAACTTAGGGGGGGGCTTCTGGAGGGCTCCCTGAAGGAGGAGGAGACACAAGTTTGACCTGGAAGACACTTGCAATTTAGGGTGGTAGAGGAGAGCCGCCTGACAGGTAGCTCCCAAACCCTGTCCTGGGAGAGGGGGTGCTGCAGAAACAGACGCCCGTAGACCTCTCGATTTCCCCCCCTGCAGGTCTGGGCGCTGTTCCAGGTGCCTTTCCCGGAGGGGCGGTGCCCGGCGGAGCGGCTGGTGCACAAGCTGCCTATAAAGCCGCCAAGGCTGGTGCGTTACTGGGGGGGCGGATGGGGGTGGCGGGGTCTTCTCTGCAGCCCAGACTGTTCCCCGGAGGGAGGTGGGGGGGGGTGGGCGCATCCCCAATCCTCCCGAGGCTCAGGGAGCAATATCTGCTTCAAGGCTCAACCCGGAGCCCCGGGACCCTGCCCCTCGCCTGAGGCCTTGGCTCCCCGCTCTGGGTCTGCAGGTGCTGGGCTTGGAGTCGGCGGTGTTGGCGGTGTTGGCGGTGTTGGCGGTGTTGGCGGCCTTGGCGGCCTTGGCGGCCTCGGTGGCCTCGGAGTGTCCACAGGTAGGGAGACCTGAGCTGCTGGGGGCGGGCTCTGCAGGGGTGGGGGGGCCTCTCACTCCGCCCCTTCCCTGCAGGTGCTGTGGTGCCCCAGGTGGGAGCCGGTGTGGGGGTCGGAGCGAAGCCCGGGAAAGTGCCTGGTGAGTGAGGGGAGCCTTGGGTCAGGGAGGCTGCACACACGTGTGCATTCACTTGCACACATATGCACGCAGGGCACACACACATGTAGATACACATGTGTTCACATGCTTGCATATGCACGCAGGGCACACACATGTAGATACCCACGTATGTGCGTACAGACGTGTGTGTACACACACACACACGCACACACCAATCCCCCTGGGGTCCCTGGAGGAAGTGATTCCAGGTTAAACAAGGGCCGCTGAGCCGCACAGCGGGAAGAACATCTGGAAGCTGTTGACCCCGAGCTGGGCCGCCGTGTCCGCAGCTCAGAGGAGATAAACACTGGTACAGAGGGCGGCCAGGACATCCCGACCACCCACCCATGTTCCCGGCTGCCCCCACCACCATGGAGGCTGGAGGTGTCAGGAGAGGGCCGGGAGGGGCTGAGCTCACGCGTCTGTCTTCTCTGGTGCAGGCGTGGGGCTGCCAGGCGTCTACCCAGGAGGCGTGATCCCGGGCGCAGGTGAGGCCACAGAGCTGTCCCTTCCCCCGAGCCGAGGCCACCGAGACCTGTCCTGGCTCGTGCTGTCACCCTAGGCCTGGGACTCAGGGCAGGTCCAGCCCCAACCATCACTCCCTGCCAGGGACTGGCCCCCTCGCCCCGCCTGTGACCTCCCGAATTCCCCAAAAAACCCAGTGAGACAGCTGTGCCTCTCTCGACCCCGGAGGCAGGCGAGGGGGCGTTCCCAGCCCTAGCACGTGACTCCCCCGTGTTTGGTTGTGGGTGAACCCCCAGTCACGGCCCCCGAAGGGCTTTTCCAGTGAAAATGTGCTGGTGCTCAAATCAACTCCGGTTAGAGACTTGGGCCAATTGTCGCTGGGAAGTAGGGCCATAACCTTGGGTGGACAGAGAAGGAAAGTCCCCTGGACACCCAGCACCCCAGACGGTGTGACCCCAGAGGCCGTGGGGACCACTCTGGCCTTGGTCCTCACCCACACCCCCTTTGTCCCTCCAGGGCGGTTCCCAGGCGTGGGGGTGCTCCCTGGAGTTCCCACCGGCACAGGAGTCAAGCCCAAGGGCCCAGGTACGCAGCTGACCAAGTGGGGCGCGGGGGGGCCTGTCGCCCTTTAGCTCAGGCACAGCTGGTGACAGAGGCAAGAAAGCCTGGGTCCCCGTGCCGAGGTGCACACGTGTGACTCGTGTGTGTGTGTGCATGTGGACTGTACTTGTGCGCACACTGGCCCCGCACATACATTGTGCATCTGTGTGTGTATACATGTACTCAAACCCAGTGAATGTGTGTGGACATGGTCCTACACATGCATACACATGTGTGTACCCGTATCTGTGTGTGTGGGTGTGTACCTGCGTTCACATGTGTCTTCACATGTGTGCACTTAGCTCTCTGTGGGCATGTGTGCTTATGCGTATACCTGTGTCTCTGTGCATGTCTCTGTGTGCATGTGCATCTGTGTGTGTCTGTAAGCGTGCGCACCTCTGTGTGTGCATGTGTGTGCACGTGTGTACCTGTGTGCATGTGTGCCCGTGTGAGGATCAGCAGGCACCAGCAGGACTCTGCTGCTCCGGGCTCCCTTGGCACAGTCTACATGTTGACACTCTTGTCCCTGCAGGAGCAGGCGGGGCCTTCGGTGGAATCCCAGGTGAGCACAAGGGTCCCCTTTCCTCTGTGCTGGCTCCGTGTCTGGCTCCTCCCCCTGACGAGGGATGGAGCAGCCATGCGGGGTCAGGGACACTGACGGGGGAGGATGCTGAGGCGGGGGCCTGAGGCTGAGGCTGACCCGCTTTCCTGCTTCCCACAGGAGTCGGCCCCTTTGGGGGTCAGCAGCCTGGAGTCCCTCTGGGGTACCCCATTAAGGCCCCCAAACTGCCAGGTAAGTCAGGGATTCAGGGGCTCCCAGCTGGGGGTCAGGGAGGGGAGAGAGGTCTTGTGGGCCCAGAGTCTCTGCAGATGCTCCTCCGAGTGCTGAGGGCACCTGTGGTCACAGCCAAGGCCTTGCTCACATACATGCATGCACACACACATGCACACACACACACTCACATACATGCTCACACACATGCATACTCACACACAGTCACACACACACGCATGCTCACACATGCTCTGACGCATACACACATGCTCACAAGCACACTCACATGCTCACACACATGTTCACACATGTTCACAAGCATGCTTACATACATGCTCACATGCACATACTCACATGCATGTTCACACATACATTCACACACATGCTCACAAACATGCACATTTACACAACAGTTACATATGTTCACTCACCGACACACACACATGCACATTTTGATAGACGCATACACTCACACAAAACACATGTACATCCACACTTGCACTCACAAGCACATCGCATGCATGCACACGCTCACACACACTCACACATGCACATGCACACAGTCACATGCACAGTCACACACATTCATGTTCGCACACACAGTCATGCTCACCACTCCTGTGTTCATACACACATATACTCCCATGCATATGTTCATACATATGTTCATACATATGTTCATACATGTTCATACATACATATGAACATACATATGTTCATGCATATGAACACTCCTGTGTTCATACACACATATACTCCCATGCATATGCACACACGCATGCTCACACCGTACATGCCCACAGGAAGCCGTTGGTGTCCCTGACAGAAAACCCATACCAGCAGGGCTGCGTGCGGTCTCCTGGGGGCAGAGGGCAGGGAGGGGTCTGGAGTTTGAGCAGCCCCAGCCCTGAGACCCCCACTCTCCCTGCAGGAGGCTACGGTCTGCCTTACAGCACCGGCAAACTGCCCTATGGTGAGTGAGTGCGCGCCCTGCAGTCTCCCACCCCCACCCCAGCCCGGAGGGCAGGGCAAGAAACAGGACTTGAGGGTCCCTGTCTGGGCTCTTGTCTCGAGCCTCAGCAGAATCAGTCCTCTCTGTGCCTCAGCATCCCTATCTCTAAAATGGGAACAACCACTTATACCCACATTTGGGTGTGTTTGACCCTGACTGGGAGGTCCCAGGGTGGGACCCTGGACAGCCTAGCCCTGGGAGGGCAGGGTTGGGGGGGTGCAGCCATGGTGAGACGACCCCCCTCTCTTTCACAGGCTACGGGCCTGGAGGAGCAGTTGGTGCTGCCGGGGGCAAGGCCGGGTACCCGACAGGCACAGGTAAGGCCAGCCTCACCCCACCCACCAAGGGCGTGCTTATCCTCCAGGCTTCTCAGACGCGGTGGCCTGGGGGCAGTCAGCCCCTGTCTGAGCTGGAGAACAGGGGTCTGCAGATCAGCTCTGCTTCTCCCCAAGCCCCCTGCCCACTCCCACTTGCCAGCAGTCAGCTCCCCTGGAGCTGAGGCAGTGGGCTGTGGAGCTGTCGGAGCACTGTTCTGAGAGTCTCTCCTCTCCCCCAGGTGTCGGCCCGCAGGCAGCATTGGCAGCTAAAGCAGCTAAGTATGGTGAGTGGAGTGTGGGTCTGCACTGCCCAGCCCTGCCCCGGGGACCTGCCTCCCAGACGACCCGGCAGGGGTACTCTCCGCTCCACACCCCTGCCTGGCCAACTCTCACCGCCCGCCCCCCACTCCTCTTTCCATCGGCCCGCCTGCCCATCCTGCCGGCACCCACCATCACCTGACCGTCCTTCCCTTCCGCCATGCATTTCTCCCTCCATCCCTCCATCTGCCGTCCTCCCCACCCCATCCCTCCACCCACTCGCTCCTCCCCAGTCGCCCCCCCATCCGCCCACTGTCCACTTATCCCGCTCCACGCAATCCACGATCCCCGCACCCTTCCCTCCCTCCCTCCTTCCCTCCCTTTTCTTCCTCCCTCCTTCCTCTCTGAGCACCTGTGTCCAAGCTTTGCCAGCTGACGCAGACATCGTCTTGAGAGCTGATAAGATTTTTCTGGCAAACATCAGGAAGCTTCTTCGAGACAACGGCATTTGATTCAGGCCTAAGATAGAGAGGAGTTGGCCCTGTGATTAAGGAGGAATGGGGGGAACTGGGGAGATGGGGCTGAGGGCTGACGGAGCCGGGGCTGCATCTCTGGGAAGTGACCCTGAGCACTGAGCCAGGCGTCAGCTCCAAGCACTCCAGGATGTGGCCCAAAAATCCCCCCAAAAAACTGCACTGCACGGTCCTCCCGTTGTTCATCGATTTGCTCAAGCAGGCCCAGTAACATCTCCATCGTGAGACTTACTGTGTTTGGCATATCGAATACATCACGGGGAGCTTGCCAGGCTTTGCCGTGCGGGCGAGATACTCTCGGTAGCTTGCTGGGCTCTCTGGGAGGGGCAGAGGAATCAAACTCGGGTTGGCCATGTTGGCTGCATGCAAGGCAAACACCCTATCTGCTGTGCTATCGCTTCAGCCCCAAATTAACTTCATATTGTCATAAAATTAAATACTATATTGATATAAAATATTCAGTAAGATGGAGGGAATACAATTACTATTTTACATCAACAAAAATCATACATTGTTTATTTTGGATCGGTGATAAGAAATAATCCCTAGATAACTTGATAACTATAGTTCTGATTCACTGTATCACTGTGATCCTGTTGTTCATCAATTGCCTCGAGCAGGCCCCAGTAATGTCTCCTTCGTGCTATCCCTGAGATTTTAAAAAGTGCCACATTTGAGGCTCTTTCAGGGTCAGGAGAATGAGAGCCGTCATTGTTACTAGTTTTTGGCATATTGAATACACCACAGGGAGTTTGCCAGACTCTGCGTGTGGGCAGGATACTTTTGGTAGCCTGCCAGGTTCTCCAGAGTAAGAACTAGATAATAAGATGTCCAGGAACTGGGTTTTATAGTTTTTGGGTCTTGGCCGTTAATGGGATTACACAGCTGGCCGAGGCAGTTGTTGGGTGTAATGCCTACATATTGGAAAGTGGGGGATCTGGGTAGAGGAGGCCCCAGTCCCAATCCGAGCAGATTTGGAAATCTACACCCCGGGTTCTGCATACCTGCATTCCTCTGCATGTTCCTTCATGCGTGAGGCTCGTCCAAACATGTGGAGAGTGGTCTTAAGCATGAGAGTGGCTGGAACCAGAGTTCTTTCGCTGCTGCTGGGGCTCTGCTCAGGGTGGGGAGGGACTAAACCCACCCTCCTCCAAGGGGCCCCCGTGAGGACAGCCAGGCGTGGAGGCAGGAAACTCTGTGCTGTTCTCTTCCGGAGCAGGGTTTTATAGTCTCTGGGTCTTGGCCGTTGATGGGATTACACTGGCCGGTGGGGGGTGGGGGGGGAGGGGAACAGTTTGTGGGTATAATGCCTATATACTGGAACATGGGGGAGACCCCAGCCCCAATCTGAGTAGGCTTGGAGTTCTTATTCTCCTATATTTATGCTTGTATATCTAACTTTAAAAATTCTTTCACTGCCCCCCAGCGCCATCTTTATAATAACATACAGCTGAAACAAAAGACCTCATGGAGGGGGCAGGCCCCACAGCAC